>QEPC01003849.1:1545964-1570243 GCA_003113815.1 Sphenodon punctatus | reverse complement strand
CTAGGGGCAGGGACTGTGTCTATTTTATTACTTTGTAAAGTGCCAGGTACACTGCTTGCACTATATAAATGTTTGTTAATAATAATAATAATACTTGGTCAAATCAATGTCCATCAAACCCAGCATCCTGTGTCTGAAAGTGTCCAATTTCAGTGACTTTGGGCTTCAAATATTGGCAGTGTTTGGTATTCTTTCTTGTCCTAAAAAATGGCATTTTTTCATCCTGCGTGAATACGTCTAACGTGTCTGTTAAGGATGTATTTTCCCCTTACACATCATACACCATTTTTACATGGGCACAGTTGGGAGGCGGGCAGGTCCATGTGTGCTGCAGGCAGTGTACATACATTTCTGGTCAACGGGGGGGGGGGATCAGATTGGACGGGACCAGTGTGCAATAGGTGTATGCCCTTACCCATGCACCACCTGCTCATGCCCTCACACAAACTGTCCTGGATTTCCCCCCAACTGTGGGGAATATGGGATAGCAAGGGAAAACAGGAAAGGAGGAGGGGTGCACAAGACACAAGTACACAAACCCCCCTCACAGATGCACACTATTAGCGTTAAAGGAGCCCTCAGTATGGTGTATTGCTGTGTGGTCAATTGTATGTGAAAAGGCACCTGACCCAGCCTCCATTCATCAGGGGGCCTACCAGAGATATCACGCCTTGGATTATAGTGACCCTCCACACACACAGGACCCAGGAGGGGAAACAAGTGAGGAGGGCGTAGGGACCCCAGGCCTTGGGAACCCCAGAGGGGAGCGGGGAGGGATTAGGGCAACCACACACAGGAAGGCAAGGAAGGTCAACAGTAAGGAAGACAGAAGCACACACCACTCGAACACAATCACTCACCGCACACAGCACTCTTCACACAGGAACGGACAATGGAAAGGGATTCTAACAAACCACAGTTTCTCCAAATACCAACATATGGGCCAGATCACAGGAACCATGAAGCTCTGATCACCAGCAAAGGAGAAAGCCTAATGGCCCTCCTTGTATGTGCCTTGCTCCAGACCTAGCCCTTCCTTCAGCTGCAGGGGCTCAGAGCACCACAACTGCCTCTCATCAGGTAATCGCTGGCCCAGCAGACTGCAAGTCGGGGAAGACAGCTGTCTCTCATCCTGCGCTTGCTGGCCCAGCAGACTACAAGCAGGGGGGAGCCTCTACAACCACAGGTACTAGGGGTGTGGGGAGCGTGACCTCCTGGGCTCCCTGAGCCGCCCACAGCCCCCTCCTCCGCAGTCCCTGTGGGCCCCACCCCCTCCATACTGACACCAATGCTCCAGGCATAAGCATGAGTGGGTGGTGCATGGGTCATGGGAGTACGCACCCACCCACCCCGCCTTCAGACGAACACCCGGGTGGGTGGGTGATAGGTGGAACTTTGTGGGTGTATCCGGTGTAAAAACATCCATAGATGTGCAGAACAATAGTTTGCATTTAAAAATGGTTAACATTCTTGGAGGGATGGCACAATGGAGGTTTAGATTATTATTAAGTGAAATAAAATAAGTAATTCCAACAGGAGTTGTTGTTTTTTTTATTCCATTCTGACTTTCTATCTTAACCTTGCCTTTATGAATCTCTAGTAGCTAGGCAGATAAAAAGGAAGGGCATGTGCTCGCTGCCTCTACTCTTTTACTCAACTCATCTGAGACCAGGAGACAGAGCACTCAAGTGATATGAAAGCAGATCGCAATTCACAGCTGGCAAACAGTTGGTTCTTAAATTAGGTGTTTGTTGTGGACGCTATGTAAATGGATGGCAATTAGGAAATTAGAATCATTTAGCTTCTTGAAGGATTCCTCTTAAATGAAAGCATCTGCAAGCATTTCTCTGGAAGGCCAGAAGTCTAATGTTTATAAGCATTAAAACCCTAACAGGACAATGATCTAAATTCAGTAAAGTACTGAAGTGAATTTGCATGTTTTATCCTGACAATCATCTCATGCTTTCCCAAGTCAATAGTCAATCCAAACAGGTAGGCAAACTCCAATCCTTGGGCTCCTTGTGCCTAATTATCTGTTTACCCTTCCTTCCTGAATTCCATGCTTTTGAGATCTCCCTGGGTTGACTCTTGCCAGCCAGTTCCAGAGTAGACCCCGGGACAGAGCGGTACCAGGAACACTGTATTTTGTTGTTGTTTGTTTGTTTGTTTGTTTGTTAGTTTAGCTTGTCACCAGCAACTCCAGTTGAGACTCAAGGACATGTTTTGTATTTATTTCTATATGATGAGTTGTTATATAGTTTTAATTCAGACTGATTAAATGGGTCTCCGAAGGGAACCCAGAAGGAAGTTGCCTTTGAAATGTGATGCCTTCCTGGAACTGATGAGAGTAACACTTCAGTTCACAGGTTTTTTTTGGAAGGACTCATTGTCTGTGGTGTGGGAGACTTGGGTAATGGGTCCAGAGTGAGGAAGCATGGCTTGAGCACAAGTGCAAGGACGTCAACTCAAGGGAACAAGGAATCTTGTTAATTAATTAATTAATTAATTAATTAATATGTCGCCCTTCCCATTATGGTTCAAGGCAGCTAACAGTCTATAAAACATCTAAAAAATTCCCTTTCCCTGGGCAACAACCCTTCCCAAACACCCATCCCCAGCCAACCCTATCCCTGCCTGCCAACTGCCAAGCACTTGACCAAATAGGTCTTGCATCATTTCCAGAAGGTGAGCGGACTCAGACTTAGACCAACCTCCAAGGGGAGGACATATGGAAGAGGACAGTCCTGGATGACCGCTCCTGAGACCGCGGCAGGACATGAGGGAAGAGACAGTCTTTCAGATAACTGCGACCCAAGCCATTTAGGGCTTTATAGGTGAAAACCAGCACCTTGAATTGTGCCCGGAAAGCTATTGGTAGCCGGTGCAGACTCTGCTCGAGTCAAAGGAACACAGACAGGGAGAAGGGAAACAGACCAGGGTTTGTGTCAGGAAGCACAGCAAAGAAGCAAGGCTGGAAACAGAACAGGAGGGGAAACAAGACCGGGAAGAGAGAGAACAGAACAAGGCAGGTCAAGGAGCAAGACTGGATTCTAGGAACTAGAGACAATAAGCTAAAGACAAGGACTGAGCCCTGAGGCAAGATAGAAAGAGGATAATTCGGAGTCTGGGAGTGCTCCTCAATCCGCAGCTCTGCCTGGAGTTTCAGGTGGTAGCTGTGGTGGGGCGTGCATTTCAGCCGTTACATCTGATCCGATGGCTTCGGCCATATATCTCAGACTCTGAACTTGCTACCATCATCCATGCTTTCATCTCCTCAACATTAGACTATTGCAACACGCTCTACATGGGGCTGCCCTTGATGCTGGTCTGGAGGCTGAAGCTGGTGCAGAATGCAGCGGCCTGTTAGCTTATGGGAACGGGTCGCAGGGAGCACATGACACCAGTGCTCTGGGTGCTGCAGTGGCTGCCAGTAGTCTATCGGACCAAATTCAAGGTGCTGGTGTTGACCTATAAAGCCCTTCACAGCCTAGGCCCTGCAGACCTGAGGGACCGCCTCACTCCCCGTGCCCTTGATCAGCCTCTGCAGTTGTCTGGGGGGTGGCTTTTGGGAGGTCCCTCGGACGTGGTGGATAGACACTGATTATAAGGCTTTTTCAGTGATTGCCCCCAGGCTATGGAACTCTCTCCCCGAGGGGGTTCGATTCGCCCAGAGCCTTGCCTGCTTCTGCCATGGTTTTAAGAGCTGGCTGTTCCGTCAGGCGTTTGGCAAGAGGAAGGGGGGGGATATTTTTTCCCAGTTGTAGATTTTATATTAATATTTTGTTAATATTATTTGTTTTATGTTTTATATAAATGTTTTGTTTTTATGAATTGTATTTTATATATGGCGTTTGCCACCCTGGGCTGCCAGAGGCAGGAGGGGTGAGAAAAAAATATTATAATAAATAATAAATAAATAATGAGAAAGTTGTTCCACCCAGACACTTACTGTCACTAGCAAGCCTTATATCCTGGATGCAGCCAATCAGGATTCTGGGAGGTGTGGCAGGGGCTGGAGGCCTACAGTGGGATGTAACCAGGATAAGCCAAGAAGGCCTCTTAACGGAGCAGCTAGGCCCAAGACAGGCTGAGGCAATGGTGCAGCAGGACTGACCAATGCCTCAGAATCTCTGAGAGCACCGGTTCAAGGTTGAGGCTTTACAATTATTATTATTTTTTCATCTTCACATAAGCTATGCAACTAGACAAGGGGGAAAATGAATGCACAGATTGAAATCCAATTTGATGTGAGGTAAATCCCTCAGAAAACTTGACTCCCTAGTGGTGTCTTAAGATCTCAGATGTATTCTCTGGCTGATTCGATGGTTGAAACGTTTTGGAATACCCGGAGAAAATTCAAGATAGGAGCATTTTCTAGTATCAGCTAAAAAAAAAAGGAAAAAAAAGCTTCTGCTAGCTTATAGTGACACCTTGTTTTCGTCTCTTTATATAATGAAGTGGGTGGGGGAAAATAAATTAGGGTTGAGCGGCAGATTATTTCCTTGACTAAAACTCATGAGAACATATAGCCAGGCAGTTGTGCTCACTGTGATTTTGCTGTTGGCATCAATGGGGAAACCACTGTGAAGTCAGGTCCCTTCCGATAGCTACGGCTTTGCTATATGTGTAGATTTTTCTTTGAGCCAAAGGTTTCATCAGACGTTTGTTATTGGTTCCCTGCCCCCACCCCCAATGAATGTTTGAGTGTCTTAGCCAAATGAGAGAGCGACATCCATTTTGAATGTCATCTGCTGATGTGAATTCTACAGTGTGTAGGACTCAAACACTATTAATGAAATATAGCTTTTTCCAGTCATGAAAGGTTGACTGTATGTAAGAAGTTCTTTTTTCAACACTTTCCAATGTGGCCACGACCTCAACAGAGCATTGTGATGTCATGGCACTTTGTAGGAGCCCCCCCACAAGTAGGGAGACCAACTTGAGACCAAGAGGATTGAGTAGAGAGAGTGACCTACGTAGCCTGGGCCTGACACAGCCATGAGACTTAACTTGGGTCACAAGTCTTGAAGGGAAACTTGAAAAACAATCCTTTGTGGGGGGGAAAAGAGGAGATTTAAGGGGAAGAAACCTCCATCTCATTGTAACCCTGATTCTTTGCAGAGATGCATACCTCCCCTTTAACCTAATTTTAATGCTCTGCTTGTGGGAACAAAGGGGAAGTAAATGTGAGGTAGGAAGTACTTCAAGAAAAGATTCCATGTGGACAAGCCATTACTGCGATGGGATTGTTAAATGCAAGAACCTACTTGTTTTATCCTGAGGAAGAAGGGGGGCGGGGAGACTTCCAGTAAACCTTTCCATCTGTTGCTCACATTGGAATTTCAAAGAAAACTAAAGGGAATCCAACCCCCACCCCCCAAAAAAACCACATTGAAATCTATGCACCCATTTGCCTTTATACTACTTTGAAAACGTTTAGCCTTCATCTAATAAGGTACATGTCACAGCTCCACCCTAAATTGGAATCTCAGTTATATTTAACCCTGCACAGATGACCATACGCTGATATGAGTAGTCCAGTGTACCATTTCTGGGTAGGAATGGTATTAATTTAGGCAATTATACCTATTGTATCATTTGTTTCTCTCTTGAGATTAAGTTTCTGCTTGTCACTTATGAGGTATTAAAGAGTGATGTTAATTACTAGTGCCAAGGAAATATTAGCACTTGGTTGTTGTTGAATGGTGATTTATGCTACATGAAAGCGTGTGAGATTGAAGTGTGGAATAAACTGTTAAATAATGGAGTCATCCACTCGGGTGATGATGGAAAAAACAAAACCATGTTAAGCTACAGTAGCTGCTGGATCAATAGATAATATTTCCACGTGTCTCTCCCAGACTAAATTACCGGATAAATGACAGTGGTATGTCTTGGACATACAATGTGTAATATGTTACTAGAGTCAAACGTGTTTGAAATGATGGCACCTTCCAACATCTTCTCAAACAGCTGGAGAAGCATTTATTGTTTTATTAGTTGTTATAAATTGAGCCAATATGCAACCTTAAGCTTCCGGACAACAAAGGAAGAGCGGAGAGAATTCTTAAGACACTTATTTCAAAGTCTCCTGTTTTATCTTTATTATTAGAGATGGAATGGTGTGACCATCTGGACCAGAGCATTCCAACTCTTCCCAGCTCCAAATTTCCAGGCTTTCTTTCCAGTATTTGCAGTAGAGTACAAACAAACAATTGAAAAAATGAACAAACCTATAAGATTTGCCTGAATTAAAAATGGTAAAGTGGATAATAACCATTATCAATTTCTGTTCCATTGGATATCTCTGTTTTTGTTTTTTTCAGCCTGTTTCTTCTTTTTTTCTTTGGTTGGTTGGCTAGTTTGGTTTTCCAGTCATTTTGGTATTCTGGTTATATAATTTTGGCAATATTAGCACAATTGTGAATGTGCAATGGCCAAAAATGGTGTAACTGAAATGCCAAATTGACCCCAAAAAAGTTATTGAACAACCAAAATGGAATATGGTGGTGGTGTGGAGGGTGGGGAGAGATGTGTGAATAACCATTTCTGGTATGAGTAATATGTGTGTATTCTTGAGGGGATGTTAGTTAGCCAAGGCATTTGGCCAAAAGGTATAGGATTTGGAATGCTCTCTCTCACACACACAAAATTCTAGCTTTTAAATTGGTTTTATTGGACATATGTTTTTTAAGAATGCTTTGTCATCTGTCCTGGGTTTTCAGGGAATTTGGGGATATAAAGTGAAATCGATATTCATAGGACTACCCAAACATGTGAATAGCACCCATGAATAATAAATCTGCTTCCCCCTCCAGCTCTGATTTGTAGGTTGATGCTAAGGGCTGAATCAGAATCTTTTTTCGGTTTCTATCTCTGACAAAACTGAGCAGGTCAACTGTCCCAACTGGACATCCAAACAAACAATTGTTCAGATTCTGATCGGAATGGCCGAAGATTTTCCAGCCATTTGTACACGTGCAAAATGGCCACCACCAAACAACAAAATTGTGGTTGTCGTATCAGAATATTAACCGCTGCCATACAACATATGCAAACAGCTGATCGGAATTCTGATCGGAATGCAAACAGCCATTCTGATTTTGTGAAGCTTTTCCACAAAATCAGAATGGTTGTTTCAAACCAGCTGATGCTTCCAACATTGTTCACCGAGTGGCACAGCTAGTTGCTTGGACTTATGTGGGAATGCACAGTAGGATCATAATTCAGAACTCATGGTCTTATAATAAACATATAAGTTGCTTTTCCTTTATATATATCTGACTAGGTTTTGGTATGCTGTCTATCACCATAATACCCAAGTACAGTATGTGTTGTACATGTCATTTTATGAGGTTTTAGATGCTCCTTTGATTTGCATTTGCATTTTTTAACAAAGCTGGTAGCAAAACATCAAAACCACTATGCTTCAAGACTCATTGCATCTACAGCGTACTTTACCTTGGAGTTGACTGGCCTTCAACTCAGGGGGTCTGACTCTCCTTCCCAGACTAGTCTCTGGGACCGCAGACGTGTGCTTTGTAAATGCCTTCAGGCTGGCTGATGGGGCTGTTCCATTCTGAGGAGGCTTAGGGTGGCTTGGTTCAACCATGGTGGACATTCTTTTAGAAACCAATTTGATTTCAGGACAGTTAATAACTTGTGATCCGCTCATGAGAAAAATTGCTGACCATTTTAAAGAATAACTGAGTCTTCTTGTTGGGATGGAGGACAGAATTTCTTACTTTGCCGAAATCCCGATTTAATGTTTGCAGCGTTTCTGAGAAGCTATTGATGTGTCCTGGTGGAAGTAAATGGAAACTCTTATGAACCCTGTATTGAAGGGACTCTGTGAAAGGAAAGCCCTTTGCCCAGCTGGGTAATGTCTGAGGCTCATCGCTGAACACAGAGTGAACACGAGCCAGCAGTGTGATGAAGTTATAAAAACAGCATATGACACTTTAGACTGTGTCTGTTGAAACATTTATATCCAAGACACGGCAATTAACAGGAGTGGTTAAGCAAGTGGAATACCATATTAGGTTTGGGGTGCCACATTTTAAGAGAGAAAGATGTCGGCAGATAGGAGAAAAAACAGGAGGAGGGGGGGAAAAGGATCATGAAGGGTTTAGGACAGCACTGGGAAGCCTCAGGCCAGTGGACCAAGTGCAATCCACACCTTGTTTTTATTTGTCACCTTTCCAAGGCATATGCAGCATTACCTGTTCTTGGATCTGGTCCCTGGATCTAGTTCCTACCCTTAAGCACTGAGACACTGAGCTCACGGGAAATTAACTGAGATGAGGCTTTTTCCCACCACAAGTGCACCCCTTAAGTACACCACCCTGTACGTAGCACCCTGGGAGCTTGGAGTAATTTTTAAAGTGTCCCGTGGAAGGGATATGATTCCTCACTGCTGGATTAGAATGTAGGATGTACAAGAAAAGGTGGAATGGTCTAGGTAGTTTTGTCTGGAAGAAAAGAAAGTGGGGCATGATGACAATTGTCAAAGCTTTAACATACTAACTTAAAACAGATGGAGAACTAATGTTCTGCATTGTCATTGTGAGTGGGACAACAGGTGATTGCTCTAAGCTGCAGGAAGGTAGAGATAGATTAAATACTACTAGGAAATTTCCATCGATGAGAGTAGTTAACCAGTGGAACACATTGCCTAGGACAGTGCTTCTAAAACTTTTTTGAACCACACCTTCCTCTTCCCGTTATCTGTCATAGTTGAGTTCCCACTCACACACTCACACACACAAATAGTAGCTGGCCACTGTTGGAAACAGGATGCTGGGCTCGATAGACCGTGTCTCTGACCGAGTATGGCACTTCTTCTGTTCTTATACGCCTTCCTTCCTCTCTTCCTCCCTACCCTCGTACTGCTTTGCCTCTCACTCCCCCTTGTTCTTTGACTCTCCCCACCCCCTTGCCACCCCATTATTTTGGGGATTCCCCCCTAGTTCATTGTGAGTGTGGAGATGGATGGTCTGGGTCTGGGATGGTCTGGGTCTCCTATATCTCTCCACTCTTGGCTCCTGCCCAGAAGCTTTGCTCCTCCTCTGCCCCCACCCTCGCCTGCTCATGAACCCCTTGCTCCTCCAAATGACTTCACCCCTTCTCCCTTGGTGCCCCTCATGCCTGGAACTCCCTCCCTGGATACATTCACTCTGCTCCCTCCCAACTTTCAAATCCCTCCTGAAACCCCACCTCTTCCGTCAGGTCTTCCCTAGCTTGTCATGAGTGATACTGCATCCTTTCCCCCTCACTCAGAATCTAGTTCCCTGTAACTAAACAAAACACTTGAACCTGCAACTTCTCAATCGCATGTTTACCTCTCCCTAGTATTCCCCTCCCTTCGGACTCTCAGATTGTGAGCTCCTTAGGGGTAGGTACCTGTCTCTGACTGTGGATTTTACAGTGCCAGGTACATTGCTTGCACTATATTATTATCAATAATAATAATAATAATAATAATAATAATAAATAAAAACAAGAGGCAGATGAACAAAATAATTGAGGTCTACACATTAAATAAATTAATAGATATGATTAAAAATTAAACAGCTACAACAGAGTTCACAGATTACTGTCAAGCAATCACAGAATAAAGCACTGGGGGGTGGGGGGAACTCTATGGCTACTAAGACTGACCTCTTACACTGAGGGAACAGTAAGGCTGAAACTTCATTTCTGACCGGATTCCCTTTCTGGATACGGTCACTTAGTTCAATCCTTCCCGACAAAAGCTGGAATGATCCTTCCAATGTTCATTTGCTGGAACAATCTCTCTCTCTTTTTTTTTTTGCCATATTGCACATGCACAAAGGTGGTTGTCATATGCAAAATGGTGGCACTGTGTTGGCCGGTGCCATTTTGTACATGTGCCGTATGGTTGGTGCCATTTTGCGCATGTGCAAATTGTTTGATCAGAATCTGAATTAAAATGTCAACAGCCGTTCCATTATGCAAAAACAGAAGGGCTATTTTATCTCAGCTCTAGACAGCATTATCCATATCCTTTGACAGCAACGGGGAAAACAGTGGCAACAGTAAGGCAAGGCTGGATTTTAGCAATATTGTACAGAGCAAAGCAACAAGATTTAGCAACAGCCTGGATCTGAGGCTTAAAGGAGAGGGAGGAATCAAAGATGAATCCCAGGCTACAGGCCTGAGGGACTGACTGGATGATGACTCCCTCAATGGAAATTGAGAGGGAAGTAGGAGGGGAGCGTTTTGGGGAAAAGATGAAGACTTCAGTCTTGGCCATATTAAGCTTTAGTTGGCGACGAGACATCCGGGTAGAGATGTCAGCAAGACAGTCAGCAATACGAGTCTGGATGGAGGGGGAGAGTATGGAAGTGGAGAGAGAGAGTTGCGTGTCATCAGCATACAAGTGTTACTGGAAGTCATGGGTTTCAGTGAGTTTACCCAGAGAAAGAGTGTAAAGGGAGAAGAGAAGGGGACCTAAGACAGAGCCTTGGGGAACTCCCACAGAGAGGGGAAGTGACATAGAGAGAAACACTGAAGAAGCAGTTCGAGAGATACGAAGAGAACCAGTCGAGAACAGTATCCCGGAAACCAAGGGAGCCTAGTGAATCCAAGAGGAGGCCATGATCGACAGTGTCAAAAGCAGCTGATTGAGAAGGACAAGAACAGAGTAGAGGCCTTTAGACTTAACTAAGAGAAGGTCATTGGTTATTTTGGCAAAGGCAGTCTCAGTCAAGTGCAGAGGGCGGAAGACCAATTTGAAAGGGTCAAGGGAGGAATTTGAAGAGAGGAAGTCTAGACAGCGCGTGTACACAGCCTGCTCCAGGAGTTGGAAGTGAAGAGTAGGAGCGAAATGGGGTGATAGCTGGAAGAGTCAGAGGGATCAATAGTAGGGGTGGGACTACCGGATGATCCGGTATTCGATGCTGCCAGTTTTTGGGTGAACCGGCAGTATCGGATTACCCCGGTAATCGGGGGAATTTACCGGATTCCCCCTGTGCTGGATTTTTTTACATTGCGGCCATTCAAATGAATGGCCGCAATGTAAAAAAAAAAAACAGAAAAAAAGCAAACACTGTCCCTCCCCCGTCTAGACTGTGTAGGTGGAAGGGGGGACAACCCCCCCCGCACCCTGCCCAGCCTGGATTTTTTTTTTTTTTTTTTAAATTCCCTAAGTCCCTGGGCTCCGGGCTGCCGCTGGCGACCCAGAGCCCGCACCAGCAGCAGGTAAGTGGACTGGTACTGTTGATCCCTGGGGTGGGGGGTGGTTTAACACACACCCCCACCCCAGGGATCACCCTATCTCGCCCACCCAGGGATCACCCTACCTTGCCTTCAGCTCCAGGCGGTGTCAGCGGCGGCAGTCCGGAAGCCGGCTTCAGCTCTGCTGTGACTGCCGGCTTCAGCATGCTAGTGACGCGTACTAGGCCTTCCAGAGAACTTCCGGATTTTTTTATTTTTTTTAAAATCCAGGCTGGGCAGGGTGGGTGGGGGGTGTCCCCCCTTCCACCCACACAGTCTGGGAGGGGGAGGGGGGAGGGGGGAGGTTGTTTTTTTTTCTCCATTGATTTCAATGGGGACAGTTCCCCATTGAAATCGATGGGGAAAAAACGGTACCGGTATTAATCTGGTATTTTGAAATCCGGGAACCGGTAAGTCCAGTACCTGGTATTTGTCCGGATGTCCCACCCCTAGTCAATAGTATCCTTCTTAAGGATAGGGGAGATGGTAGTGTGTTTGAAGGCTGATGGAAATGACCCAGTAGAGAGGGAGAGATTGATGATGTGCAGCAGAGAAAGTGCAGCAGTGGAGGCAATCAACGTTAGGAGGCGAGAGGGGATGGGATCAAGGGGGCAAGTGGAGGGGTTGAATGAAGAGAGAAGGGAGGTGACCTCATCAAGAGAAGCTGGGGAGATGGAGAAGAGAAGAGAGGAAGGAGGGGGTACATCAGGGAATGAGGTGGAGGAGGGAGAGGGTTGAGAAGCGATTGCAAGGCGGACTTTATCATTCTTGTTGAAGAAGTGGAAAATATCCTGTTCAGGTAGTGAGAAAGGGCGGGGGAGGACAGGGAGGCTTCAGGAGGTTAACAAATGTGGAGAAGAGATGGCGTTGGTTGCGGGAGTGGGATTCAATTAACGTGGTGTTATAGCGGTCTTTGACAAAGGAATGCAGAGAGCGTTCTCTAAATGCAGGGAGCACAAACTTGAAGTGGGAAAAGTCAGCAAATTCATGAGACTTTCGCCAGAGGCAGAAATATTTAGGAAATATTGGTGACTATCTTTGAGGGGGGAAATGTTAGAACTAAACTCAGAACAATAATCCTTATTTACGGTCTTGGCTTTAAAAAGCCAAGCTATTGTTGTACTGCACAATGAATTTGATGTAGCAGTATTTAAAGACTAAAATAAAATAAGAAAACTTTAATAAACATATATATTTTCAGCACACAACAGATGGTATTAGACAGGGCTGCCTGAAGCTGCATACCATCAAACGACATGCCATTTTCCCCCAGTAAAGCTCTTTGTTAAATGCGTTACGCTCTCTTGTCTTTGAAGAGAGAAGCCTTTTAACCATTTGTAAGTGTAAACAAAGAGGAATCGTTCAGAAAGGAGATAAATTATTTTGATTTGCGCCATGTCCACTAGGAGGAATTTTGTGGTGAAATTAACAAGATGGGCAGGAGTGGAGGTGTTGGTGGAGTCAGGGACACTGATTGGCCAATGAGAAGGGTGGCATGGACCTGTCAACACCCAACATACTCATTACCAAACTTCCAATCTCTTCTAAAAACTACCTCTTCCATCAGGATTTCCCTGGTTCTTCACCCCAGCCACCCATGGATTGCTTGTCTAAGCGTCTCTTTGTACTGCCTTAGCCTCAAGGACTCGTGAGTGAACACGGGTCCCCAAACCTACAGGATCTCACTCCAACCCTTGTAACTAATCTAAGTGCAAACACCTTCAACCTTTCCATTTCAACAATGTATCTCCTTCTTCCCCTCCCCCCCTTGTATTTCCTCTTTGTTTATTCTATATTGTAAGCCCCTTGGGGAGGAAGCTGTCTCTAATTGTGATTGTTCGGTGCCAGGCCCATTGCTGGTGCTGTGATGATTGATGATGATTGATGAAGATGAAGTCTTTGCAGATTGCTGTGGGCACCACGTTGCGAGGCTAGAATCGGGAGAGTCTGTAAATAATAATGATGTTAGTAGAAGGATTTTGTGGTAATTGTCAGGATCCCAGTCATAGTGTATAGCCAGACCAGGAGAACAGTTTGATTAAAGGGTCAGATATTGGGGCATCCGTACACGGAGATGTTTGGTCCACGAAGGAAGGCAAGGGTTATAGTTCAGTGACGGTACAAGAGTCAAATGCTGTGTGATCCAAGGAGCATCACTGGGGAGTCGGGACTACCAAGGCTTGTGGTAAAGGATGGTGTATGTGTCAAGTATCGAGTGATCAGTGCATCAAGTGCCAAGTGGTCAAGGTCCAAGATAAAGCAGGAAGCATTAACCACTGGAATGAAGGAGCAGGCAAAGCAAAAGTGCCTAGAAGCCACTAATTGGCCACTGATGAATCGCACCCTCATTGGACGGGCCTATTTAAGTTCCTTGATCACAACAAACCCCAACAACCAGATCACTGTCTGGTTGTTGGGGTTTGTTGTGATCAAGGAACTTAAATAGGCCCGTCCAATGAGGGTGCGATTCATCAGTGGCCAATTAGTGGAAGCAGGACTTGGCGTCCGAGTCACGAAGGGCTATATTGTCCATGCTTCAGCATAGCAGCTTTGTAGTGGTGTGGATGCTGATTCTGCTTGTGAACCCATGTGATTAGGATCCCAAGTCCCATGGTCCTCCTGAATTCTGACAATCACACTCTGATTTGGAAAAAACAAAATCAGAAAAGTACCCTGAACTGCGACAATATTCCTCATTTCTCCCATCCACGTCTGTTAAGGTTTCTACGTGCATAGAAGAGCATAGGAACATCAGAAGTGTCATACTGGCTGAGACCAATAGTCCATCAAGCCCAGTATCATATCTCACAGTGGATATTCCTGGTTGCTTTAGAGAAGTACCCAACAGGCCATAATAGAGTGATCCATTCCCTGTCGAAAGCATGAACCAGGAAACTGAGCCTATTAAGACTGACCAAAGACTGTGGGATGCCAATATAATTGACAAACTTTGGAACAATTAATCTAGTTTTCCCTGAGACTTTATGATCAGTATTGGTATTATATGCAATTAATCCTTTCTTCTTGTAATCAGGCAGGCTCTTCAATTTGCACTAATTTTGTTTTCTTCTTGGTCAAAAGAAATCGCTTGGCAGCTTTATTTTACCTCTTGACGTGTTGATGATTTTGGCACTTGTAGAATTATAGAGATGTATGTTAGGAAGAGACCTTGGACATTAGAGTTGAAACTATTATCAGACAAAATGAATATGTTGAATTTGTGTTATCTGGGATCTGACAAACCAGATGAATAATTGCTATTTGTTTCCATTTTGTCAGCCAACTAGTTTTGATATTTTGGTTATCTCATTATGGTTAATTTGTTTTTTTTGGTTATTTCACTGGATTTTGGTGCTGTTACTGCTTTTCACATACACAGCAACCAGTACAAAATACCTGAAATACTCAGAATCTTAGGATTTGAGGGCTTAAAGAGACATCAAGGGTTATCTGCTCCAGCCCCCCCACCGCAAAAATATATATATATACTTGGCAAGTGAGATTTGAACCCACCTAACCAGAGGCTGGAGCCTTAATCTAGTGCTTTAGACCACTTGGCCACAAAACATCTCTGGAATAGAACAGAAATGTAAGATGTGAAATACAAAAACAATATACTCAAGTAAGTGGATGTTTCAGTATTCATTTCAGTTGTGGATATTATTTGGATATTCAGATAGCGATGCAAAAATGCAAGTCACATCCATAGATGCTAAATCCGCTATCAGCTTCACCTGTCAGACACCATGTAGGCCCTTTTTAAATGGGCTGCGGCTGGTGGGAGGGTCCGCGGGCACACCGCTGTGGGGGCAATGCGGGGGCAGTTGCACACCCATCCCCCACGCATCGCCATGCATGCATTCGTTGTTGCCGATTGCTCCATGCATGGGGGGTAGGTGGGGATGCGTGGGTCGGGGGAGCGCACACCCACACATTTACATGAGATGGTCTCCTGCATGGACGAGGGGTGTCCATGGGGGAGTGTCTCGTGTAAAAAGGGCCAGAGCCCAATGTCCCCCCAGAAGTAGGCTTCAGAGCATCTTGGAGTATTTGGGGGTGGGGTGTGTGGCTCAATGAAGGGTAACAGAAAAGGATGATCAGAAGAATTAAGATACTGCACAATTAACATGGTGCACATTCAGGCTGGGTCTTCAGAAACAAAGTTTTAAATACGGTGTAGTGGTAGTATATGTGAGACTACTCTCCGAAGAAACACTGCTTGAGACAATGTACCTGTAAAGTAGGACTCTAGGGAGTAGATTCCCAAAGTTCTTGCCCAGTGGAGGTGCCATTATTCCACTCCTGCTCTTCCTCCCAGGATTACCCGAGAGAGTTCATTCTATGGCATGAGTGGACAAACGGGCTCAGGGGTCACATGAGGCACTCAAGCAGTTCAAGTGCGGCCAGTCTCAGTCCCTGCACTGCTTTTACAGGCCCTATGTTTTAGTTCATTGCAGGCTCAGCAGCTGAATCCCAGCTGCTCCTCAGAACCTCAGCAGCCAGAACCGCAGAGCACCTGCTCCACCAGCCAATCACAAAGCAGGAGAGGCTTAGCCTGGGAGATGCTTTGAAGGGACACTTGCATGTGCCTTGCAGCTCTTGGCTTTCTGAAGGTTTTCGTACACAACTCCTGGGATTGGGCCCTTTGCCCACTCATGCTCTATGGTGTTATTCCCATCAACTTGGCGGTAGACTCCGTGGCCACAGTTGACAATCTGCATGTGGTCTGACAATGGAACAGCTTCCTCAGGCACTTGTAAGGATGGCAAGTGTGGGGTGTCTGGGATGTGCGCGGGTGTGAGGTTTGGGATGCAGGATCAGGGTTGGGAGCAAGAGCAAGTGCACAGAGCAAGGACTGGGAGTAAGAGCAAAGGGCTGGAGACATGGTCAAGGAACAAGATCAAGGCCCGGCAGGAAAGAAGGAAGAGAGCAAGAGCTGGGGGCAGATCTAGAAGCAGTAAGAGATGTCATGTTCCGCCCGGCTTGATGCTACCAGCAGTCCTTGTATGCTGACTTGGCGGCCAACCAACCTACCAGAAATCTGTGAGCCGTGACAGGGGCTCGAGACACATGGTAGGGGTGTAGCTAGGGCAACGCAGGGAGGCTTCTTGAGGGGAGTTGGTGGGCCTGAGGCAGTGGCACAAGAGGGCTGGCCACCCCTTGAAGAATCCCAAAGGCCATGGGTTCAAGGCTGGCTTTGCAGGCATGGCCTCACATGCACTCTTGTCTCATGGAGTCTCCGGGTGTGATTTGTGCTGTTTTGACAATAAATGCTATCGCTCTGCTTATTAACTCTGAATATTTTGCCAATAGGCCATGTAACTCGCTCTTTATTTGTAAGAACATCTTTCTTCACCGAAAACTGCTGCATTCTGCCTACTCCAGCAACAGACCAGCTAATGCATATTCTAATTCAATCAGTGGCGTCTCTTGCTTTTGCTCTGTGGCCAGTTCTTAATGTTGTTGTGGCCACAGAGGACAGGGGGCGGGGGGGGGGGGGGGGGGNGGGGGGGGGGGGGGGGGAGATCATAAGCAATGTTATGTAGAATTAATCAACGGGTTGGGGGGGGTGTAAGAAAAATGCAAGTGTCATTGAATACTAATGCCATCAGTGACATTCAGTTCAATTAAATGAAAACACAGAGTGAATATTCCTGAGAGTCTGCGTTTATATTCCGATTTTAAACCAAAAGCCTTGGTTTGAGTACAATACGTTTGACTATTCTGATTCCCCGTCCCCTGATTCCCACAGGTTAGATATTTTTTAATTACTACTCTTCAAATTTGTTTTGGTATTCTGTGTTATTTATTATTATTAATTATTATTATTATTATTCTCCACGCATGCAACATAGCCATTTTTTCCTGGTTTTCTATTCTTTTCAGACCATTCATAATTTATTTGTTCTTTGTTGGGTTTGGGTTTGGTTTTTTTTAAACTAAACAGCTAAAAGTAGACTCCATTTGAAGTCCTACTGCAATTTCAATATTGCAGGGTTTGAATTTCTAAGGCTGTGATCCTACAGGCATTTGTACCTCTGGGAGCCCCTCAGAAGCCAGTGGGGCTTGATGGAGCGACTGTATTTACTATTTAGGACCACAATTTAGAAAGGGTTTGATGCTGGCAAAGGCTTTGCAGATTCCTAAATATCCCTAAATTCACTGATCTTGTATTGTAATTAAAATGACTCTCTGCCGTACAAAAGCGACATTCCTTCAGATATATGGTTGAAGCAGAAGATGAGAAGACAGGCTGCTTGCCAATGTGACTCTGTACAGCTGCTAAGAAAGTACAATTTTATTGAGAGATCATAATAGAAAGGGTATGTTTGAAATGGCATTTGTAAGCAATTTTTTTTAAAAAAACAAACTCAGCAGAGTCTAGCAGCCGATGTTCCTGGAAATACATCAGTTTGGATAATCCTACAAAAGGAGTCATTGTAAATATGAGTATTTGGAAACAACTAAAAATTAGCACTGCTAAAAAGGCTGGAATTGATCGCTGTGATTCTGAATGAAAGGTTATTGAATGCTTTTTGATGTAGTAACAAATCTTTAGAGAAACGGCTTTCTCTTAAAGGAAGACAATGAAGCCTGTAAAAGACACTTAGAGCTCTTTCTACTTTGGAAACTTAAAAGTCATTCCTCCCCCGCCCCCCATGGACTACGGACTTTCCTTCCCCCTTCACATCTTTTTAAATCTTCATTGAGGATCTTTGCCTTCAGACTTCCTGCAGAAGAAAACGTTTTAAGTGGAAGATTTCTTTATCCTGCAGCTAATGCCTGGTAACACAATCTTTGTTACAGGCACAACAGGGAACACTTTCCTTCTGTCCTCAAGCTGTGTCCGTCCCCCGTCCCCCCCCCTACTTATTATCATGTTTAACATACGCACTGCCTGGCAGGATGGAGATTAGAAGCTCTTAATATTCGTTTTATACTGAGAGGCCTTGCTAGATTTTTGGGGAGCAAAGGCTATAGTCTATGAACATAATATATTGGTGCAAGACTTTTGGACCTTCTAGTGAGTCACCTTAATCTCTCGCTTTATCCTTTTGTGATTTGCTTTAAAATAATCCGCTGCCCTCAGCAGTGTCCCTGCAATAACCTGGTTGAAGACTGGTGGGAAAAAGCAGGTTTGTGCAGGGACGTAGGCCAATAATATAAAGCCAGATTAATTTTATAGCTACATTAATATTTAAAATTAGTTTGAGAACTACTCCTCGCTGCTTTGTTTCGATACCTTTTTGCACAGCTTTTAAAACTTCCATGTTTTCTACTCTCTTGTTTTTTCCTGACTGAAAACATTATTTCTTTTTTTCCTCCCTAGAGTGGAAGAAAAGAAAAAGGGGACCCGCTGAACATTGCGATCGACAAGATGACCAAAAAAACACGAGATCTACCAAGACAGGTACTTGGTGTCCTTCATAGTGCACGTTAATTTTCAAGAAATATACAGTCACGTTAAGATCAGCCCTTCGCTCCAGCACAAATCCCATTCCCCTTAATGGGATTCATGCCAGAGCTAAGAGCCAGTGTCCATGTTAAACAGCCCTTAGTAATTCATAAAACTAGACCCCTCTAGGAGAGTCGCACAATCTGTGCGTGGGATCACACCATCAATAGATATTTGATATACTTTGTCTGTCTGTTGCTGTCTGGGGGGTGGGAGGGGGAGGGAAAACAAGATTCTATTTAAGTCTCAAAATGGGGTCACACCAACGACTGTTTGAAACTGCTGAACTGGGCGGCGGGGGGGAGGTATTACCGTGACGTCTCTAATCTTAGCTCATGCCTTGAGGATAGATCCGGGGACTTCTCTAGTGCTACCATCATGGATAGCTGCAGTCTGAGCAACGGTGCCAGTTTCTGTGACTGTTCTGTAATAGCTTTGGAGATGAGAGGGAGCTATGTAGCACACACTGATTTGTGGGTTTCTCGGCTGTTTGTGTTATTACGTTGCACTAAATGATAATCCCATTACATCCCAGATGAAACTCCCAAACAATGATGACTCCAGGGAGGTTGCCACCCCATGCAAAATGGTGCCATAGGTTCTCTTTTGGAATCATTGCTGGCCCTCCACCAGCTACGGCTCCCCCTGTTTTTATTATTATTATTATTAGCAAGCATTTATATAGCGCCAGCAATGTACCTGGTGCTTTACAAAGCAATGGAATAGACATGGTGGCCCTGTATTTTTCGTCAGTGCTTCTCGCACTCCTGTTGTCATTTACTGCTACTACCACTACTTATCATTTCTATTGCGCGACTAGGTGTAGACAGAGCTTTACGGTCACAGATTGTTGGAGAAAGCTCCCTGCACAGAGGGCTTACAATCTCAGGCCACATTCACACCTGACGTTTCACACGTGTTTTGGCTCCAGGAAAGAATCGAGAAGCAAAAACACGTGTGGTGTTCGTTAGGTGCGACCGTCACCCCACCTCTGCCTCTGTGCGCGGCTTTGCCAGCGATCATCTGGGAGATTGCAGACCGGATTTCCCCTACTCTGCAATCTCCCGGATGATCGCCGGCAAAGCCACGCGGGAGGGCGTTCGCACTCGATGAACCCCGCGTGTGTGTTTTGGCTTCCAGATTCTTTCCCGGAGACAAAACATGCATGGAACGTTAGGTGTGAATGTGGCCTAAGATGGACATGGGTAAGGTGAGCTCAGGGCAAGACAGACACACACATTCCCATATTTCTTTTTTAAACAGATGGAGAACTGAACCTGAGAGGTTGTGACTTTTATTTGTTTGTATTTATTTAATATATTTATATCCCGCCCCTCCTGCAAGCAGCTCGGGGTGGCTTGCCCAAAGCCACCCAGTCAGTTCCTGGTTAGGACAGAATTTGAACCCTGGCTTCCCAAGTTCAAGTCTAGCTCCTTATCCACTACACCACATTGACTCTTATTTCAAGTTTATCCGTGGCCTCTATGTATTTGCGGGCTCCCCTACACAGCGGCTCTGGCCCTGCACCCACAAACCCAACCCTGCAGTCCCACAAACCCTTTGGGTCTGGAGTGAGAAGGGAAACTGCTACCGCCTTCACTTAACTTTAGCCTTTCCGGCTAAGGCCTGCAGCAGAACACTTCAAAAAGAAATTCACCTGCTCTTGTTAGGCTAAAAGGGAATGCCATGGATATAACAGGCTGCTATGAACATAATTTAAAGGATCTATTTATAGCATTTTCCTAGCCATTTTATTTCATCCCTCTACTGGGCAACGTGTTTCATAATAATAATATTTTTTATAGCATGCACCCGCCCCTGCCAAAAGGGTGCTGGGAGTGTTTCGTATAAAATACAATAAAACAATATAATATTCATTTTAAAAGAGTTTAAAAGGGGAAGGGAAAGAAGGAACGACAAGATATATTATGGGGAAACAGCAGTGGATCCTAAGAAGCACCTGGAGAATTAATAAGTCTTTTGGTGCTTTTTAAATGTGAGACGGGAAGAACTGAAGGTGGAAACAGAAGTGACCTCACGATGACAACTCGGCCCAGGTTGGGAATCCGCCCAGACCGGTTCGGATCACTGAACACACATGCCCACGGCCGGCCCACCAGAGAGGGCGGGGAGACACATGAATGTGCGGCCGACCGGCCCCGCCTCCAAGTCCACGCTGCTCCCAGCACCTTGCACCTTACCATGACCGGCAGCGATGGTGTCCAATGACGGCCAGCCATGGCAGCCGGCCATTGAAGACCTGATCTAGGCCAGGTTATGGTAGGACACAGACGTGCTAACCTGCTGTGGCCCGCTTTGCCCCAATCAGGTAGACCTTAGCCCAGGCTGTGACCTTGGAGGTTTCGAAGGTCAAAGCCTGGGATAGCCGTCGACATGACCTAGGGCAATCCTGGGCAAACATCTGGCAACGCCTGCACAAATGTGCGGGGGAGGTCTGGTCAAAGTGTGACAAAGAAGGCCAAAGTGGCTTGCCATCACATCTGTTAGCACCCTGAGACAAACATCTGGAAGGAGCGAGTGCCACACTATGGGGCCGTCACAGCTAAGGCCTGATTGCTTGCCAACTTAAAGCATGATGACAGGATCTCCAAAGAGTGGGTAGTTTCTGAGTGCAGACAACCATCAGGGTGAGACTCCAGGTATAAAGGTTGTGGTGCGAGAGGCATCTGGGACGTGGGCAGACATGGGGGTTTGGGGCCCAGGGTCAGAATCCGAGCACCAGAACAGGAGTTGGGGGAGCAATACTGGGGAGATGAGAACAAGGCCCTGGGAAGACACAAGAATGGGATCAAGCTGACAAACAGGGGTGGGGACAGGAGCCAGAAGGGTGCAGAGGAAAAGGTGGGTTTTCCTGTCCAGCTTTCTGGTGCTACCAGATAACATTATATACTGGATGGTAGCCAACCAGGCGGTTGTGAGGCATGGCAAGAGCAGGAGACAGACAGAAGGGGGTGTGGCAAGAACAAGGAATTAGGGTTGTCGCCTTCGGTCATTTCTTTACGGGACACTTGTATTTTGGCTTATGGGAGTGTTAGGTAAAAAACCACCACAGGTGGCAACTCTAGCAAGGAAAGGAGTCCTCTTGAGTGGAGTGGCTTGGCCTCAGGCAACATGAAGCAGTGGCACAGTAGGCCGAGCCAGTACTCCAAGAACGACCAGGGTTGGGGGTTCAAGACCTAGGTCCTGGCATGAGGAGCCAATCTCGAATATAGCCAGGACCTAGATCATTCAGGGCCCTGAAAACCAGCAGTACAGTCTTAAAATTAATCCATCACTCTCCAGGCAGCCTATCTATAAAGGCCAATTAAACTGCCTGTAACTGAGAAAGCAGAGATGAGGAATCAGAGGCAGTTGTTTTACAGAATAACAACCCAAAATGTCCTTCACTTGTTCTTTACCCATTTCACAGGAAAAGGTGGAAACAGTTTACAGTGTGTCTAGTGTGGAGTTCCTAACCCTACATTCCGACAATCTGATGGGTGACTAGAACACCATCAAATAAGACCAGCTGGCTAGTTAAAACAGGGGTTGCTTTCAGATGAGACAGGATGGAATGCGCAGCCTTCGGTGTTGCAGTATTCTCCAAGAGGTTAATGACGTCTCCTGGGAAGGGTGGCTCTTTGCCAGTAAGTATATGCGGCCAGCAGAGTAGGATTCACTACTCTGACGGACGTATATGTTTACCAGTGAAGATCCACAATTCCACCCTTCCCATGAGACAGAAGCTGCACGTCATTTGACTCCCAGACTTCTGCACCGAGCACAAATCTGTGCATTCCATCTCGTTGGAAAGCGCCCATGGTTCTGTACAGATAAGGACACATGTCCCTGTCTTAACAAGCATTTCAGTCTTGGGCACCTGCAGAAGAAGCTGAACCTTCAAGAGCTGCTCGGCATCCACCATTTTCCGAGCTGTGAGTTCCTTCTCAACATTCCTGGAAGTCAAATCATTTATTCAGGGCCTGAGTTTGGCAACCCTGCTTGCAAATCTTGATCTTGGCCCTCATTTCTATCATTTAATAATGATTTTAAGATAGAGTTTTTCAGTTTTCACATGTGTCATCGCTGGGCCCACACAAGATTTAAATCAGCCTGGTTTCGTCCTACCTTTTCAGGGAAGCCAACATGACTTCTGTTCCGAAAACTGGTAAGAGGTAGAGAGATGCAGCTTCTCTGCAAGCCTGCCTCTGGCTTTGCGGGACCCCATGCTGTTTGCGTGGGGTTGGGACCATGTGCTGCCTCCCACCCTGTCCCCATTGCTAGCAGGAAGTATCACACAACCTGCTTCTATACATGGGGGAACCTGATCGTTGCTTGAATGACTCATGTTTTGAAGCCCGGCTCCACTCCGAAACGTGACTGTTTAAAAACAGCACCATCTTACTCAGCATGGAGGCTCCTTGGGAGAATTCACTGTCAGAATCTGCTGAGTTCAGTCACATAAGGAAGCTGCTTTGTTCATTCGTCCTGTTAGACCTGCAGGGCTCGTTATTTAACTAGTTCGTGGTCAGGGTTGGGATTAAAGGCTGTGGGGATCCCACGCTGGAGCTTCTTCCCAACCCAGCTACAATCTGTTCCGGAGCTGATTCAGCCGCCTCTGCCACCCCTGTTGTGTTACCGCTCATCCACAACTGTCAGGCGAGCACAATTCTGAAATACTCGCACGTCGAAATGCTAGATGAGACCAGAATAGCATTCCTGTTGTGGCCATGGGCCGCCATTCTAGGACTTCTGACAGCACAGGTTGCACCAAGTGTCTGAGGATCATATACCCAACACTTTCTGAGCGGCTGTGCTAACTGCTTCTGCTTCTTCCAGTTGTAGGGGAAGCTGCCATCAGCATCCTAGCCCACTGATTGCAATGCAGTATGAGGGGGTTTGGTGTCGGCTTATTGCAGTTTAAGGTTTAGTCCAAGATGGCCACAGCCTCTCTGTGAGGGTGATGAGTCGTATAGGTGGGGAGGTTTTGTGAGGGAGGGAGAATGAGACTCCCCAGGGTGAGAGAGGAACGGGTGGGAGAGTGAGGGTCTTCTTTAATTATTGATCATGTATTAATTGAAATGTAAATTGTAAGTAACCCTCTCAAATAGTGCTAGAATTAGGGGATACTCCATGAAACTAACTGGCAGCAGATTATTTAAAAAATGAAAGTAGTTTCCCCTCCTCCCAACACACCATTAACTTGTGAAATTTGTTGCCAGACCAGAAGATGTGGTCAAGGCGAGTAGTATAGCTAGACTTAAAAAAATATTGGATACGTTCTTGGACGGTAGGTCCATTATCCCACTCTCATGCCGACTTCCTTCACTTCAAATTCTAGGGGTGGGACCCCGGGGCAATTACCGGATACCGGATTTACCGGTTTCCGGTTCTCAAAGAACCAGATTCTCAGATTAAATCCGGTATCCGGTACCGGTTTTATTTCATTGATTTCAATGGGGCACTGTGTCCCCATTGAAATCAATGGAATACAATTCCAGAATTCCTCCCCCCTCCCCCTCCCAGGCTGCGTGGGTGGAAGGGGGGACACCCCCCACCCACCCTGCCCAGCCTGGATTTTTGTT
>QEPC01003849.1:1518372-1545507 GCA_003113815.1 Sphenodon punctatus | reverse complement strand
CTCTTTTTTTTAACAAAAATCCAGGCTGGGCAGGACTCGGGGAGGGTTGTTTTTTTTAAACTTTTTTGGTGGGACTTACATTGCAGCCATTCATTTAAATGGCTGCAATGTAAAAAAATCCGGTACCCGGAATCCGGTAACGGGACCGGATTTACCGGATTCCGGATTTACCGGTATTCCCACCCCTATCAAATTCTCTCTCTCCTCCTTTACTTCTGCTATCTCCCTTGCTAGACAGCATTACTACACCTCCCGCATTAAGTCCTGTTCTCGGGACCCTCGCTGCCAGTTCTCCACCTGTGCTTGTGCTTTATAAATGCTTGCTTATTAATTATCAATAATATTAATTCATTATTAATAATTAATTATTTATTAATTAATAATTATTAGTTGTTTATTATTATTATTATTATTATTATTATTATTATTATTAACCAAGTAGGTATGGGGGAGTGTAATCTCTTACTGTCAAGAGTTGGGAGTGAACAAGAATGGATTGCACATTGTGACCTATTGGGTATTTTCCCAAGCAACCGAGATTGGCCACTGTTGAAGACAGGACGCTGGGCTCAATGGATTATTGGTCTGGTCCAGTATGGCATTTCTTATGTTTTTGTATTGTAGGAATGGTTGGGAGGGATGTTTTGGAGGGATGACCATGAGCCTTGAGTTGAAAAAGGTACCTGATTTGATACCCACAGGTAATAGCCAGATTTTCAGGTATCGTTTTGGGTATCCAAATCAGTACCCAATACTATCTGAGTATCTGAAAATGAAATTTCAGTTGCCGGTTTTTCGTGTACCTGAAATTACACAAAAAAACAAAATAATACATTAAAAATTCATTAAATCTGGGACAGAATCAGTATTTTGGTATACTGGTAATTGGAAGTTCAGTATTTCAGTATACAGTTTGTCGATATTTCGGGTACCCTATTGAAAACTGATTTGGGTACCAAAAAGTACTGTTCAATCCAGGTACTGTAAATTTGGGTATACCTGTTTTTGTGGGTACTCGTTTCAGCCATATCATGACCATTCTGTAGGTCGATGGGACAGTTTGGGTGGGGATATTATGTGATTAGGACAAGGGTACTCCCCTAGGTGAGAGACTGGGGAGTGAGAAGGAGTGGTAGGGGTTATGTAAGTTTGCCAACCCTGAGAAGAGCAAAATATGGACAGGTCTGTAGCCATTGATCTAGGGCCAGGCCCCCTCCAAATGTGGAGAAATATGGTCTGTCCATTTGGCTATGAATTTGTGACAACCTGAGGTTATGCAATTATATTTGTTTTTCGATTTCGCGAACCAAAACCCTGAGTGTGTTAGTGCCCATAGATCTGGTCATTTGTGCTACGTGCCATACAAACAAACAGGAAGATATTTCACTGAGACCCCCAAATCTTATAAATTCCTATAGGACAACATAGCTAAAATGCATGCTTTGGGTCCTGTTCCTCATCAACAGAGAGCTACTGAAAACAATGACATTGGGTAGATATTGCTGAGGACAAAGTCTGTAGAAAATGGGGTGGCAGATGTTTAATTTTTCCCTGTTATTTGTGGTATTAGTGGGTTCTGGTCAGTCCCGACCTCCGCCTATGGCAGATTTTTAAAATATTTTGCTCTTTTAAAATGAGTCCAGTTGGAGCGCACATGCCCCTCCGGTGAGTGGGGAGATTTACACAGGCCGGAATGGGGGTGCGCCCCTACCCACACACCACCCACTCCTGCCCCCACACGGAGCATCCCCGATTTTTTTCTGATGCTCTGGGGGGGGGGCGGTGCGTGGGTCACGGGAGCGCGCACCCACCTCGCCTTAAGATGGACGCTAAGCTGGGGGGGGCGCATCCTGCTTAAAAATGGCCATAGGCTCTCCCTTTTTGTTGGTGGATTCATCTGTTGGGGAAGCTGCCCTAGTGAATCCGCCATCAGTGCAGGTGGTGGTCGAAATGATCTTTGAAGTCCCTTCCAGCTCTGTGCCTGTTGACAGAATTTATCCTTCATGGGTTTTTTTATTACTGGCAACAAAATGTGAAAACAAATGAATGAGCCCAGGTCGAGTTTATAGTGCCAGCGGCTGGGAATCTTTGTCTACTAATCACATTAGAAGCCAGACATTTTTGAGAAGGTAGAACAAGAATTCACTCTTTGGATCAGAACTCTTGCTAGTTCTGTTTCATCTAGCCCGCCCCCACTGCTGTCCTGAACTCTTTGGTATTGCCGTTTAACAGGAAATCGGTGCAGTGCATTTGTAAGCGAGAGAGAGGAAGAGTTTATCTTCTTTCAAGCAGGCAGACTGCCTTTCTAAGCTTCAGCAGTCAGCCATCTAAAACAGATCTTCCTAGGTCGCTCCATTCCCGCACATTTGGGGCTGACTCTGCGCCACCGATATAATTGGAACTTTTGCCATTGATGTGGAAGGACGCAAGCTTTTATTTGTTTAGACAAAGAGAATCCTTGACGTGTAAAAAGTCTTGGGGGTAGGGCATCTGGTGCTGAAAGCTGAAATGTATGCCGCGAGCAGCTTGATGGACTTGCTCCCTTGTAATCATCCCTTCCGATTGCTCCTTGGTTATTTTAAATGCACATAATTTGGTATACCTTTGTCGCCAGTGCCAACCAGAACAACACTGAATCAAGTTAGGCTGATCCAAGGGCTTTGAGACAGGCACATCACAGCAGCATAGCGCTCGTGGCTGCTGAACTATATGGAAAAGGCAGAGTTTAGAACAAGTTCTGCCAATTGGCACCGTTCTTTGCTCTTGCCTGCCCGCGAGGCTGGCCAAGGGGAAAAACAAAACACACAAAGCCAAAAATATCCTTCACAGTGGCCTACAGCAGGCAAGAATGATCCCCTCAGGAGGCAGTTGTCTAGTGCCAGGTATTTTATTTGAATCTTTTTTCTTCTATTTGGGGGTGGGGGGGAAATCATAATGTTATAATTTTAATATTGCAACTAATCTTAAGGCATCATGGACACAGATTCTTTGAGACTCTTCAGGGACGTTGCAGCAAAGATAATCAGGAAGGACAGACGGAAGAAGTTGGCTTTCACACTAACCGTTTTCCTAATGAGGCTCAACATGGTCTACAGATCATTAGAAGTGCAGTTAGTGGTGTACCAGCTGTTTGGCTGTCACTACCGCCGGTGTCCCACCTGTTAGTACTACCACCCCCTGCCACTGCTTGCGTAGGATCTGTTTCACACGTTCGTCTGCCAGTCCATCAGCCGATCTTGTTCAGTCAGCAGTTAATCACAAAAGGGGCAATCCAATGGTCCATGTACGCCGCCTCCCATGCATGATGCACGGCCAGAACGCACGCACACGTGAGTCCGCGCGTTCTGGCCGGAGCACGGTGCCTGTGAGCGGTGTACGCAGACCATTGGATTGCTCCCCAAGTGTCTCTGCTAGGGAATGGGATCATTCGGACATCATCCTCCCCGTGTGGGGTGCCAACCCATGCTGATTTTCTCTGAGGTGTTGGTAGTGCGTGAAGGGGGTTTGTGAGGCACTCTAACCTCTGCCTATAGTATTCATTCACACACTCTTTTTGATTGGGTGGTAGCACAGACCCACATTCTGAGTGTTGTGTGAAATCCTTACCACTTCCCACGCTCCTTGATATCCCCTTGTTCTCCGCTCCCGATGCAAGAGGTGGCCCATTTTTATGCAGGGTGATTAACACCTGTGCGAACGCATTGCTACAGGGCAAAGGGTGGGTTTGAAATAAGGGGAATGGGTGCTCTGTGACTGATCCCTTAGTTTCTGTAGTCAGTGCCATGGAGGACCATTTGATCCTGCAATCAATGCCCTTGCTGAGGACAAGTTGTAGCAGGGGTAAGAGCCTGGCTTTACAGCACCCTGTGGGTCGTTGGGGGGGTGGGGGCCGGAGAAGGGATCACATTCTTACAGGTGACATAAGCCTGAATGTGTTTGTGTATGTTTGCGTTTGTGTATGTTGCAAAGCGAGGGTGTAACAAGCTACCCACGGTGCTTGTCTGGAAACCTCACCTTGCTAGTAGTTAATGATGCTTCTTGAAAGAAGTAAATATGTTTTTCCAACTCACTGGTGCAGTGTCAGTATACTAAGATATATAAGGAGAGTAACAAAGACGGCCAGGGGTCTGGAAACCAAGTCCTGTGAGGAAAGGTTGAAGGAGCTGGGTATGTTTAGCCTGGCGAAGAGAAGACTGAGGGGAGACAGGATAGCCGTCTTCAACTATCTGAAGAGCTGTCGCATAGAAGATGGAGCAGACTTGTTCTCTGTTGTTCCTGAGGGCAAGTCTTGAACCAATGGGCTCAAATTCCAAGGAAGCGGATTTCAGCTAAACATTAGGAAGAGCTTCCTAACAGTAACCGCTGTTCGGCAGCGGAACAAACTGCCTAGGGAGATGGTGGGCTCTCCTTTGCTCGATGTTTTCAAACAGAAGCTGCATGGCCATCTGTCAGCGATGCTGTAGCGGTGAATTTCCTGCATTGAGCAGGGGGTTGGACTAGATGGCCTCTGGTGTCCCTTCCAGCTCTAAGAGTCTATGATTCTATAACATGGGTATAAATATAGTGGGGGGGGCATGCCCCCCACAATTCCATACCCTAAACTCAATGCCAGGATTATGGGGTGGGGTTTATGTGGATCAGCAACATTGTAGCCCCAAACTATACCCAAGATAAGGGAGATGGAAGTAGCCGTCATTTGGCGAGAACTCAGAATTGGGATGAATGCCATACTTCTCTGGGCCTGTTACGTTTTACAACAAGGCACTTACAACACAACAGCATTCAAAGATGAAAACAAGGGGATGGGTAAAATGAGGCTTAGGCTTCGACTGAGCTTCTATGTGGAGTTCTATATTGGTCATATGGTTGGATCCATGTGGGGTACTTACTTTGGAAGTACTTGTTTGCAAATGAACCATCGGCCCAAAAGAAGCATGCATCTCTTTTGATGTCCACGTGTATTTTGTGTGTGTATCTGCTACTTACTAGGAATAGAAAAATCCCTCCCCTCCCCAAAGTCACCCTGATAACCCCTTTCATCCCAAAATAAATGCATAGGGTTAGCAAGGTGCTAAGCAGAAAAATGTAGCTACGATCTTAATATCAATAAGAGCAGGAGTTAACATTTTCAAGTTTGATCAGGCAGCCAAGAACATGGTGGCTTGGTCTCACTATGGGTCCCAAGCCTAAACGCACTTACGCAAGTTCTTTCTCGGATATATGTGAGCATTCCAATTATATAAAAAAGTATGTGCATGAGTCTCCAGATGATGGTTCCCTTTTTTTCTGTAATTAAACTGCTCTACATTTCATGAGACATAAAATACCAGATTTCCTCCAATCTAGAAAAACTGTAAGACCGGAAGAGGTTTACAGGGGTCATCTAGAGTAAGCTCTATAAAAATCATTAACGTTTTGTAGCTAGGAAACTGAGACTTGGAGATGGTGATTTGCCCAACGCTACCCAATGAGTTCATGGCTACAATGCGATTTGAAACCTGGTCTCCTAGGTCCAAGCCCATCACCTTGTCCACTTGGTTACACTGGCTCTGGCAAGCCCTCCATACTTTTATTTATTATTTATTTATTATCAACATTAGATAACCTGCCCCCTCCTGCCAAGGCAGCTCGGGGTGGTGTACAATAAAATATACAAATAAATACAGATGCAATAAAAACAGATTAAAAATATGTACAGCAGTCACAAAAGCCCCTCCCCAACTCACCCCCTACCCATCTCCCCCATCAAAAGCCTGATGGATTAACCAGGTTTAACACTGATGCCTGAAGAACATCCAGGGACAGACGGAACCCCGCTGGGAGGGAGTTCCTCAAACAAGGTGCCACAACCGAGAATGCCCTCTGCAATGTGCTCCCGCCAAACATTGTGGACCTCCCAAAGGGCACTCCTGGCTGACCACAGAGGCTGCTCCAAGACTCGGGGGGTGAAGCAGCCCTGTAGGTAGGTGGAGCCAAGGCTGTGTAAGGCTTTATACCAACACCTTGAATCGGGCCCAGAAGGTTATAGGCAACCAGTGCAGCAAACAGAGCACCAGTGTTATGTGCTCCCGGCGATCCGTCCCCATAAGGAGGTGGGTCGGCGTGTTCTGCACCAACTGCAGCCTCCGAACCATCACCAAGGGTAGCCCCACATAGAGCGCGTTACAGTAATCAAGCCTCGAGGTGATGAAGGCATGGATGATGGTGGCCATGTCACAGTCCGAGATATACATCCGCAGCCATTTCACCAGATGTAATTTACAAAACGTGCTCCTTGCCACAGCCGCCACCTGGACATCCATGCGCAGCGGCACATCAAGGAGCATTCCCAGACTGCAAACCTGAGGAACCAAGGCCAGGCTCACGCCATCAATGATGGGGGCCTCCACACCCTCAGCCCTCCGCACCACCATCACCTCGTCTTGTCAGGATTCAGCTTCAGGTGGCTCACCCTCATCCAGTCCCCCACAGCTTCCAAACACCGGGTAAGCAACGAGACTTCCGGGCCTGGGTCTGCTGGAAATGAGAGGTAGAACTGGGTGTCATCAGCATATTGATGACACCGCACCCCAAACCCTTTCATGACCTCACCCAGAGGCTGCATATATACATTGAACAGGAGAGGGGACAGAATAGAACCCTGTGGACCCCCACACATGAGGTCTGGGGGGGGGGCGGGGACAAAGAACAGTCCCCCAGTACCACACGCTGACTTCTCCCAGCCAGGAAAGAGTGGAAACATTCAAGTAAGTCCCCGCCCACCCCAGCACGGTCCTGCACCTGAGTCACCAGCAACTCATGACCAACCATATCAAATGCAGTCAATAGGTCCAGCAAGACTAAACGGGTCATCTGTCCCAGATCTAAAGCACGGCAAAGGTCGTTGGCCAAGACCACAAGCACAGTCTTTGTGCCATACCCCAGATGAAAGCGAGACTGTGAGGGATCCAGAAAGCCAACCCAGTCCATATGATCCTGAAGCTGTTAGGTCACAACCTGCTCAATAACCTCCCCTAAAAAGGGAAGGTTAGAGACAGGCCAATAGCTGGTGAAGACGTCCTTAAGAGACCTTGGCACCCTGCCCTCCTGAAGGGAGGCATTGACCACCCACACCAGCACCGGCCCCACCATCTCCCTGCTGGCCTTAACCAACCATGACAGGCAAGGATCTAATTCTCAAGTTGTGGCCCTAACAGTCCCCAGGACATCAGCCACCTCGGCAGGTGTCACCGACTGAAACAGATCCCACAAAACAGGACAAGCTGGGATATTCATAACTTGTGGTTCATCCACTGTATCAAGTGTGGTGTCGAAGTAATAGCAAATATGAGTGATTTTATCCGCGAAAGAGTCAATAAACCTATCACAGCAGGCCTTGGAAATCTCCGCTTCCAGGTGGAGACAGGCTGGAGTGACCAGCCCCTTCACCACCCGGAAGAACTCTGCCAGGCGACATTTCGTGGATGCTATGATGGCAGCAAAGAACCCCTTCTTTGCTGCCTGCACAGCCGACACAGACTTTTGAAAAAGAAACCACCACCACCACCACCACCACCACACACACTTTTCAGGGAGCATAAAACTTGTCTGTAGGAGTTCCAATAAAAGTACAAAAATGACTTGGAAAGTTAAAAATCCAGTGTAGTCATGTAAGCTTTCCTTGAAGGTATTAATGTATTTGATTAATCTGCTCCTGTCCAATTCATCTTCAGCTGGAGGGAATTCCAGCCTACGGAAAAGAAGTTGATTGGGGAGGAGGAGACTGAGGGAAGGTTGACCCCAGTCTATAAAGATAAGCTCAAGAGGAGACTACCAGGAAATACAAGAGAAGAGCTGTCCACTTATGGAATGGCTTTGTCTGGGGATCATCAAAACAGGGATGATGCTACAGCGAGTCCGGGAGTGGAGGTGGACCCCTGCAGTAGCAAATGTAACACTGAAAATTTAAGTGGTTGAGTTAAAAAGAACTTCCAGTCTGATGCCTGATTTCTGGGGGAAGATGAGGCACAGAACAGGGCAGCAGTGCCAGGGCTGAATGTGCCATCTTCATCCCGCAGTAGAGAAACCAACATTTCCATTCCACTAAATGGATTAGAAGGTGTCTGGACCTTTACACTACTGGAAAACCACCATGATGTGGAATATGCCCCCCACCCCCTTGATCACAATGTCAATAGCAACTGCAAATCAAATCAGTGTCCATGGTTATCTGGGTGTGTAGGTATATAGTAACAAGAAATCTGCTGTCTCTTGCCTCATGACCTATGCAAAATGATTTACTGGTTACAATCCACCTCCTAGCAAGGAAATGTTTGCAATAAATGAATTAAATAAATCCCCATCACGGACAGGATCACTTGGAATTCTTATTGACAGTCACAGCAGAGAGGTCAGTGGATGATCAGCCACTGTTGTAGCTGTTGGTTTTATTTCCAGCCAGAACTCCGTGCTTAATAATCAATAGCTTTTTTAGTATTATTATTTCTAACCATATACAACAGCNCCCCACGCAAAGTATCATGCTTTTTATTATCTGGAAATATTAAGACATGCAAGAAGAGGGAGGAAAGATTTTTGACGATAAAAGTTGTGGTATAACCTTGGACTAGTCACTTAATTCCTATATACCCCATCCATCATCTGTAAAGTAGGTCTAATGATCCTTCCTTTCTCCCATGCTTTGTCTTGTCTAATCACATGCTAAGACTTTTGGTGATGGGACTGCCTCTTAATCTACAATGCCTGGCAAAATGAGTTGCCTGTAGTGAAGCCTCTAGCACTACTGATTCATCATCGTCATCTTGTTCTTCTTTGACTCCATTTTCATCATCTTCTTTTTCTTCACTTGTTAGTCTTAGAAGATATGACAGTATTTTCAATAGTCCCTTGACCTGTTTTAAAGTAAAGGCATTCTCTTTCCCTTACAGCTAGTGGGCTAAAACTTCAGTGGACCATGGACTATGATGTTTTTGTCTTCCCTGTGGTCACACTCTCTGGGGACAGGTCTAGCAAACGTAATCTAAACATGTCACTAGGTTAATTGTGCCCCCTGGAGACTCTTGAGACAGAGATGTAGGATCTCTTGGCACTTCCACAAGATCAAACCCAATGAAACAGGAAGAAAGGTTTGATTGTCTTCAATAGTCATGCCCCAAATTTGATTTGATTTTCTCTCTCTTCGATTTCCCTTGGATTTTCTTTCTCTTGGATTTTTAACCAACTCTTCCCCAAAGACTCAGGGTAAGAAACAACAAATACAAAAATGTGTTATGTCCTCCATAATGTAAACAATATGCAGTTCCTTTAAAATAACATTCTGGGGCTAAATCAAAACAGCTGTGCTATTGTTGTGATTTTTTCCCTTCCATTATCAGAACTTTGGTCAGAATTTTGCCATGGATTTCAGCCATCGTGGAATACTGATCAAAGTTCCAACAGAATTATTCCACCTCCCACTGCACCACTATTTTGTAGCCCTTGTAGTTTTTGTACGGTTGGCTTCTCAGAAACGGACAGCAGAGAAATAATTCTGGGGTTAGCTTTGGCTAGGTCCCCTCCCTAATTGGCTAAGATATGTATAACTCTCAAGGTCCAGTCATTGAATATTGCTCGAATTTAATTGATTTATTTTATTAATTTGCTGTAATGAGGATACGATCGGATAATTGAATAGTATGAGATGTCTTTCTATTTTTCTATTTTGTTTATAGTCTTTGTTTTATTGAATTTTATGGTAACTTTGTTGTGCTGAATTGTTTTTGGGAATGGCATATGGCGAAAGCTGTGCCTTAATAAACTAAACTAAACTAAACACTATTTTGTAAGTCCGCAATATCGCCGCTTCCATTTTGGGCATGCACAGTAGGAGGTGGAATCATTCAGATTGTTCCATCAAAACTCAGATTGTATTGTATTCCAGTCTACGTTTCTCCTGATCGGTCTAAAACAAAACCTGGGGTGAAATTTTGATTCAACCCTATTTCAAACTTTATCTCTAACCTACTTAAAGCCTGGCCAAACAGATAGGTCTTACATGGTCTCTGAAATTTGCTCAACCTTGGGTTGTTAATGTTTCTTAGAAATCAGTTACTTCCTGAATTCAACTTATGTGAAACTCGATGGTTCCTGTGTGCTAAATGCTGGTCCCACACCCACTCTTATCTCAATGACAGACAATATATTTTAAAAAATCTATCAATTTTCCAGAATTTCATTTTGCTTAAAGCACAAGATATGTTCAAATTAGAGTTCACTGTCCATCCTCATGGGGGTGGGGGGTGCAGTTTTGTTGAGAGGAAGTTCTCTACTGTGATAGGGTATGATCAAAGTAACACAAATTCAGATAGTGATTCCTATGTGAAGTCCAAAACATCTGGTTGAGCTACATCGGCGGTGAGTAACCTTTTGCCTCTCGTGGGCCATTTGGAAAATTAGTACAAATGTTGAAGAGGAGGGTCCAGATCCTGGCTCTGTCCTCTATCTGTGTGTGCACTGTGCATGTCTCCTGATCCCTCACCCTGAGCTCAGTCTTTCAGTGCTCAGGAGGAGGAACCGGATCCATGGGTCAGATCCAGTGTCTGGAAGGGGCCTCATAAAAACTAACCGCAGGCTGTATTCGGCCCCCGGGCCTGAGATTCCCCCCGCCCCTGAGCTAGATTGTATCTAGTAGAAAACTGCTCAGTTTTACTTTAAAGACTTAAAAGTAGTGGCGGGTCCACCACACCCCAGTAGTTAGAGTGGTTAATTATCTTCACTGGTTAATTAAAACGTGTGCCATCTTGTGCCTGCATGGAGAAATTTCTTATTGATCAAGCTTTTGGGAGACATTTCTTGTACTCGCTTTCCCTCTCATCTAAGATGCCCCTGCAGATATTGCTCTAGTAATAGTGTGAAATGGGTATTGTGTGTTGTCTTCAAAGCCTGTTCTCCATTGAATATGTATATTTGTTACACCTCTTCTACAAATCTTGGCTTTTTATCTCAAGCGGTAGACTCATGATTTCTTCCTGTGGATGTCCTCAGTTCAAATCCTTGGTGTTGGCTATGTCATGATAGCAGCTTGCCACTTCAGCACCTCTCAAAAGCCAGGTGTTGAGTCTCTAAAGTAGAGCACACAAAAACAGAGTCCACATTTGAAAGATTGACCCTGAGTCACTTCCTCATCTAGAGTTAGTCATCACTTGAGGAGCAGGTTCAACCCAAGTAAGAGAGAGAGAACAAATCCTTTCAATCTCAGTGCAATAAATATTCAGTTTTTATTAATACAGTTTCTCTGAAGAGGACACTGTTTAAAGGAACATTTTAAAAAGGTCTTTCTGATCCATGTTGTACACTATTCAAAGGAAATTAAAGAATATGGATGAATATCTATAAGCTGTCATTCACAGGGGCATTGTGAGGACTCTTTACTTAGTTTATAAAGTACCTTGAAGATGCAAAGCATCTTCCAGATTTGCTTGAATCTTTATGGGTTCTGAATCTTTATTAGGTCTACCAGAGCTAGTAGCAAATTATTTTGCAGAAACAAAGTTGATGCAAAGTCACATCACAGGCAGCTCGTAGCTGAATAAATTAGTTCTTTGACCCTCACTTTCGGAGGTTGCATTGTATTATCAGAGATGAAGCATCAGTTGACCCCAAGAGAATATGCAGAGCGCCGCTAAGAGGCATTGCCTCATCTCACCCCACCAGACACCTTCCTGGCAAAATGTTAGCATTTCTAAAAGTGAACCAGCCATGAGTTAACATGATGATGACTTTGAACCTTAGGTAGAAGCAGCACCAGTCCTTGCATGGTATACGCTCATCACCTTCCCCCTTGAGAAGTCATGCATCATCTCTTCTCTCTGCTGCTCTTGGGCATGGAAGTCAGGGAGCTGGCTCTGTACGTGAAGCAAAGAAAGACCACGCTTGACCAGGAACTTATGTTTATTTCATGTACGTGATGTAGGTGGGGCATGGGGGTGTCTCTAGAGTTTTCTTAAACCAGATGATCCAAAATCTATTTTATGTAAGTATTGATATTTGATAAATATGGTAGATGCCGTCACCTAGCAAGTTTGCCTTGAAGTCGATGGAGCAGATTCTAAACCTTGTGCGTGCTGCATGGACGTTCCATTTGAAGAGCATGCATGCAACCCACACATATTCCCCTTACGGGTACTATGACATGCATGCACAAACCGCATGCAGCTTGCACACGGAACTGTAGGGTCAAACCCATTGTTAGCACTGGAGCCAAAACAGGTAGTCGATTTATTATTTATGTATTATTTGAATTTTCCTAGAGCTGGAAGGTACCCCCTGCACCAGCACAGGATTCACCATACCCTAACAATCTGCACAGAAAAAACTATCCAACAAGAAACAGACAATTTAAAAATCTGCCACAAGCTAAGACCAGGACCATCCAGAGCACACACTGGGATGTCTAAAATAACAGTCCTCCAAATCTCTCTCTCTCTCTCTCTCTCTCTATATATATATATATATTATTTATTTATTTATTTATTTAAAAAAATTTTTTTGGAGGGATTCCATTTTGGAGATTTTGGGGTTTGGTTTGATATTTTTAGTTGTCTCGTCATTTTGGTATTTTGTCTATGTGACTTTTGGTAATTATGCATGGGCAATAGTGCTAATATTGCTGAAATTACAATCTTTTTTTTTTTTTTAAAGTAATCTTTTTCACGTTCACACAGAAATCAACAAGAGTTGAAAATAGGACCAATGGCCGGTTTAATAAGGCCATTCCGATTTCATGAAGGAGTTTTGAGAAATCAGAATGGCTTACGGAAATTCCACAATTCCTACAGGAATTTTTTTCAGTTGGAATTCTGACTGGACACTTTTACACATGCGCAAAATGGCTACCACCATACAGCAAGATGGTGGTGGTCATAGCACAGAATGGTGACCACCATCTTGCTGTATGGTGGCAACCATTTGTTTATGCACAGAATGGTGGTGGCCATGTTTCACATGCGCCAAAAGGCCTTCTCACACACCCCAAACCCCAATTTAATCCAAGTTATGATCCAACTGAATAAAATGCCTGGTTTTTGGTTAATCTGTCTTACATTTTCACTTCATCAATAGTCGAAGGCACTTAGCCCTTGCCAGACTGGGTTTTATAAGGTATAGGCAAGGTGTTTGCCTCTGGAGCAACATTAAGTGGGCTACCATTGATTAGAACCATTCGTTCTTTTAATTTATGCTTTTGGTTGAAGCCTGTGTTCCACTGAAGTCATTGACTTCAACTCATTGACTTCAATAGAATCAGATTTTTATCCAAAATTCATTAAAGCGATGTCAGCTCTCAAAAGGAGAGGCAATCTGCCAGTTTCTAAATTTCATTTTAATGGCAGTTTGGACTGCAGCTTAAAAGGCTTATTTGGATTTCTGTGTCTTCTTGTTGTCTCTTTCCAAATGTCTCTATTTCTTCTAGATGTTTATCACTGTGACATTGGGGTTTTATGGTACTCTAAAGTGCTTCAGAGGAAATGAAGAGTGTTTTAATACTGCTGATTTGCTCTTTCAGGTCTGCCGTAATTTCCTTACTGCCTAATTATAAGGCTCAGTTTAATTTACTCTACACATAATGTTTACTGATGCACATATGGTTGCATATTTCAGAAAAGCATGCCAATAATAGGTAGTTTGCATAAGGCCGCGAGTATGTAATATTTCTATCAAATAAAACGTTGGTCTGAAATGTAGTACTTAATGTACTTCAGATTATTTTTAGCATACCAAGATCTGATAGTCCTGAAGATTATATATTAGACTTGGACCTTGGAGACCAGGGTTCAAATACTGTCTTAACCAGAAACTCATTAGGTGGCTTTTGGCAAGTTGCAATATATTAGCCTCAGTCCGTCATCTCGAAAATGGAAATAATAATGACTAATTGACCTTCCCTCACAAGGTAGGCCCTTTTCACATGAGACGCCCCCACGCAACGCACACGTAGGTGCCTGCATGTGCATGTGTGTGGGAGTCCCGGGTAACCAGCGTGGCAGGTGGGTGGGGATGTGTATGTGCTCCCGCACTCCACCCATCTCTGCGCATCGCCCACACACAGAGCCATCCACCAAAACGGGGATTGTTCCACGCATGGAGGTGGTTGGAGATGGTTGTGTGGCCGTGTGACGACTGCCCATGTGGTGCACACCCACCGTGGCGCACACACACACCCACACACAGCAGCCCATTTGAAAAGGGCCATTGTTGTGTGAATGAAGTAGAGAAGGATTGTCAAGGATTTCTAATACTGAAACTACTGTATAATGGAGAAATTATAATTGAATTTTAGGGGTGGAAATGACCTCAAGGGTCATTTAGTCCAACCACCTGCTCCATATTTATTATTATTATTATTATTATTATTAACAATAATAGAATGAAGTAGTTCCAACCAGCCTGGAACACGTTCAGGACAAATCTCTTGAAGAAACAGTAGGACTTTGGCTTGAAACAGTTATTATTATTATTATTTATTATTATTATTATTTATTTATTTATTATGTAGTGCTGGGAGCATATGAGGGCATACTTTCAGAGATATGTTCAAAGACTTAGGAACAGAAGTCCAAGAGTAAATGGAATTTGAGGATGCATGTTCATGTGGATATCTTTGATATTATTCCCTGTACAGTGGCTTCCATTAAAAATGGAAAGCACCAGGTACACTGCTGGCGCTATACAAATGCTTGTAATAATAATAATAATAATAAACTCAATATCCACTGTCCCAACTAGCTGCAATATCGGTAGTATCTTTCTCTCCTTAAAACAGCAAGTGGCTTGATTCCGGAGTCACTGCAGAATGGGAAATATTAGAGTTTATAATGGCTTTAAAATCTTAAGTGTTGAACAAAATAAGTATAGAAAGAGGGGGAAATTATCAGTGGATAATATTAGTGCACAATCTGAGACAGCTTGTACACAAGTTGGGAGACGGGGGGGGGGAGTTCAGCGGGAGGGGAGTAGCCCATTTCTGACATGATGTCCCTCGTGGATTTTGAAGCCCTGTCATCCATGATGGACATCGCACCAGTAACGGGATACCCTGCCCGCCCACACACATACACATGAGCAGCGCTTTCCCCCATGATCACGGCTCCCAGAAGTCCCTCCCACCATGCATCATGCAAACACAGAGCAAGCAAAGCAAATCATCTTACGGCAACAATGTTATGTGCAGTCCTTAGCACACCATAAAAGCATCAGCGAGCATTTCCACTTGTCCCCCCCAAATATGCTACACAGCTCTGTTGCAATGTAAGAGGTAGGTTCTGCTACAACTAAACACAGAGCATTCATGCAAGGACTAGCCATTAGTGAAAAAACCTACCTGTTATGGGAAAGGGGGAATCTTCCCCAGGGGAAGGCGGGAAGCGAACGTGGGGGAGAGGAAGAGTTCCCTGGGGGGTAGCGACGGGCAAGGGCAACTTGGACCAATGCTCGAGGAAGAATTGTGAGGATAATGTGCCCATCAGGCTAGAATGGTGGCCTTTAGAATCTACAAGAGAATTCAGTTCTCTATCATCATAGGGTTCCATACAGAAGATACTGGAGTGCCCGAGCTTGCCTTGCACCCACCACAGTCTTGCTAGCACACCACAAGGGATGGGACGGTTGTGGGTTGGAAGTGAGGAGACGAAGGATCGGGAACCAAGGGCCACAAGGACTGGGAAGAGGGTTCACTCAGACCCACAAGGGACGGGATGGACCCAGGGGGGGGGGGGGACAGACACACATGCATTATCACAGACACTCTCACACTCACGCACAGATTCTCACACAGGAGTAATGAAAAAGGGGCAGCAGACTCACCACACACCCAGGCTCCGCCGCTACCATGCTTGCCAAGCTCTCAAGGAAGGGAGGAAGGGAAAAGGATGCGGAAGGATTCAAGGTCCACAAATACTGCACATGCTCGCTCAAGAGAGGCCAGTCTCTCTGATCACTGGCACTGTGTGCTTCACAGCGCCGGTATTTATACTCGCAACCCCACCCCCGTGACATGCCTGCAGGTGCAGGGAGTGGTGCAACAGCGTTGGCCCACCTCTGCGCTACACGCTCAGTGAAGGGAGGTCCTGGCGTGTCATGCTGCGGTAGAGCAGGTCGGGGATTCCCGGAAGTGCCCGACCTGCTCGGGGCGTCTGCTGAGGTGAGTGGAGCCGGGGGTGGTTCTGGGGATTGAGCCCCTGCGCCCCCTGCCATTGGGGCCCCCGGCAGAGATGCACGGGGGATCCCCTGACAGTACCCCCACCTGTGAGCCCCCCTGCCAAGGCTCCAACAAGGTCCAGGCTTCACTGGGAGACAGCGGTGAAACAGATGAAGGAGGCTAGGAGCAATCACCTGGGTGGCGGGCTCCCAAGAACGGTCATCCGGACCGTATCCTGCCCAGTCTATCAAATAATGGAGTCACCCCTGATGAAGTTTGGAATCAAGGATGTCCTTCACTTCCTATGCAGGGGTCTGCGATGGGTCAATGTCTGGTGCGGGAGGTGGCGATAATGGTTTATCGGGTGGAGTCACTTTCTTCAAGAGGGACACATGGAAGGTTGGGTGAATATGAAGGTGGGATGGTAGTGTTATCTTGAAGGTAACATCATTGATTTGCTTTTCTACTGGATATGGTCCAAAGAATTTGGTGGATGTGCAGAGGGGTAATATTGCTTAACAATCCAGACATAGTCTCCCAGTTGCAGGGGGTTGACTGACCGGTGGTGTATATCAGCTTGTAGCTTGTATCACTGTCGGGATTGGAGTAACATGCTTTTTGCAAGAGCATGAGCCTGTTGAATATGCTGCACCAGGCTCCCGGCTGCGGGAACTTGTATGGCTGGGATGTCAGGGATCCCTATCTGGGGATGGAATCCGTAGTTCACAAAAAAAAGGATTGTCCCCAAGGGAAGCGTTCAGGGCATTGTTGTGGGCAAATTCTGCTAAGGGTATACCAATCATCTTGTAAGTAGTGAATATAACAGCGGAGGTATTGTTGAAGTCTTGGTTTACCCTTTCTACCTGCCCGTTTGCTTGTGGGTGATATGCGGTGGTAGGTTTCAAATGAACATGTAATGCCATGAAAAGAGCCCTCCAGAAACACGAGATGAACTGGGACCCCAGGTCGCTTACTAGTTTTAGGGGCCAGCCATGTAACTTTACGATGTGACGTATGAACAGAAGGGCCGTACGGTGAGCTGTGGGTAGTCCCTTGCAAGCAATAAAATGAGCCATCTTGGTGAAGTGGTCCACCACTATACATACCGTCGTATACCCCTGGGATGGGGGTAATTCAGCAATAAAGTCAATGCCCACTCATTGCCATGGTCCTTGAGGTGGTTTGGCTAGCTGTAAGAGGCCCACCGGGTCTTGTCTGGGGGTCTTGGTGTGAGCGCAGGTGGCACAGTTGGTGACATAATGTCATACATCTGGGGCGAGAGTTGGCCACCAATAGTTTCGTTGGATTAGTTGGCAGGTCTGGTCCCACCCAGGGTGTCCGGCTAAAGGAGCATCATGATGGGCCCATAGCACATGAGGGTAACATGATGGGGGTACAATAATGAGCCCCTTTCTTTTTAAGAGGTCAGCCTCCTCGAAGTACACAGGGTCTGTGCTTGGAAGTAATTCCTGTGCAGTTGCGTGGACGAGGCAATCACGGGACACACAGGTAGCTGCGAACACTTTACGGTCCAACAGGGGTCCTTGGTGTCGTCTACCTTCATAACTTCCCTCGTGATATCAGGAAAGGGTGTCAGCTAGCACATTTAGTTTGCCAGGGCGGTAACAAATAACAAAGTAAAACGTGCAAAGAAGAGAGCCCAACAGGCATGCCGGGCGTTGGTTATTTGGGCCGTCTGAAGGTATGTTAAATTCTTATGGCCGGTGATGACCATAACAGGGTACCTAGCACCTGCCAGGTAATGTCGCCATGCTTCAAATGCCATTTTGATGGCAAGTACTTCCCTATCGAAGATGGTATAGTTCTGCTCCGCGGGGCTCAATTGTCGAGAGTAGTAGGCGCACGGCAACATCCGGTGAAGGACGGGGTCTTCTTGAGATAGGACCGCTCCAAGGGCCTTGTTGGAGGTGTCTGCTTCTACTTGGAAGGGCTGATGGAAGTCAGGGTGTCATAGGAGGGGTGCCGTTGTAAAGGCCTTCTTTAAATACTGAAAGCTATACTGCTGGTCTGGCCCCCAGACATACTCTTGGTTCTTTTTAAGCAGAAGGGTGAGTGTTGTCGTGATCTCTGCGTAGTTTGGAATGTATTGCCGGTAGTAATTGGTAGGTACTTCTCAAGAAGTGTTGTAGGGGTTTGACTGCCTTTGGCAGGGGCCATTGTTGAATAGCATCTACCTTGTGTGGGTCCATTTTAATGCCAGAAGGTGTTATGACAAATCCGAGAAGGTCTATCAACGTCAAATGAAATGCGCATTTTTCCAATTTTCAGTATAACTGGTGTGTCTGGAACCATTCGAGGACCCTTCGAACAAGTTCTACGTGCAGCTGCCAGGTCAGGGAATAAATGAGGATGTTATCAAGATAGGCGATGATGAAGACGTCTACCAGGTCTCGCAGGATGTCATTTATGAAATACTGGAAGGTGGCCGGTGCGTTTGCTAGGCCAAATGGCATAACTAAATAGGGTGTTTTCAGATGTGACAAGATCACAGTGAACCACGCTGAATACCTACATGTGGTCACTGTACCCTGCAGATCTGTTCGGCGGCCGCCAGATGTTCGCTACGCTGAATACCCACATGGGGTCAATTTCAACCACTCTTCCCGGGTTACCGGCACGAAAATTGGCTGAAGCGTGGTGAAAGTGATTCCAGGCAGGCATAAAAAAAAAGTAACGTCTGGTCGGCTATCAAGGCCCGGAATCCCTGGTGGGATTCCGGGCCATGGTGAACTCGGCCAGACGCTGCGGAGGCATTGGTCTCGCCGCCCGCCCATCTCCCCAGAGGGTGGGCTGCGAGGTAGCGTGGAGGGGGCGGGGCCGTGCGGCCGCACGTTGCCCCGCGCGGCCCCGTCCCCTCACTGATTCCCCGCCGGGATCCCCGGCACGTCTGTTTGCCATGCCTGGATGATCCTGGTGGGGAATCTCTGGGTTATTTTCGGGACGGGGCGAAGCCGCCCCATCACGTCTGAAAACACCCAATGTCAAAATGGCCATATTGAGTCCGGAAGGCGGTTTTCCACTCATCTCCTTTTCTGACTTGAACTAGGTTATATGCCCCCCATAGATCAAGTTTTGTGAAAATACGAGCCCCCTGAAGATGATTCAGCAGTTCTGGGATCAACAGTAGGGGGTACCGGGTTTTGACTGTGATATTGTTAAGGCCCCGATAGTCGATGCAAGGACGGAGACCTCCGTCCTTCTTGGGTATGAAGAAAATTGGGGCTCCCATGGGGGAGCATGAATGACAAATAGCCCTGTTCTTTAATGCTTCATGGAGGTACTGGCAAAGTACTTCTAGTTCAGGGGTAGAGAGTGCATATATCCATCCAAAAGGAGGCTCTGTTCCCAGTTGTAACTCAATTAGACAGTCGTATGACCTGTGTGGTGGTAATGTGGTGGCACATTGTTTACTAAAAACATCACTATAGTCTTGGTACTCCAGCGGTATTTGCGGAGGCGCGGAAGTTGGAGATTCAAAGGTGGCAGCACTGAATCCTTGTGATGGAGGAAATTTACAGCAGGTGCGTAGACAGAACTCAGAGGCCCAGTGAAGTTGGTTTTCAGGCCAGAAGATTCTGGAATTATGTTTACGAAGCCACGGTAAGCCAAGTACTACTAGGAAGAAGGGGGGAACACACCATATAGAGAATGAGGCTCTCTTGATGGCTTCCGATGCTACAGACCAACACCCCCGTTTGTGATGTTATAGGGCCAGATATCAAGGGGAACCAATCAATTGTGTTGACTGGTTCAGGCACGTTCTTAGGTTCAGTTGGGATCCTTTGATGGTGCCTGCATCAATGAAGTTACCCGATGCTTCCGAGTCAGTGCAACAGCGTTGGCCCCACCCCTGCACTACACGGCTCAGTGAATGGAAGTCCTGGCGTGTCGTGCTTCCGTAGAGCCGGTCAGGGATTCCCAGAAGTGCCCAACCCGCTCGGGGTGTCTGCTGAGGTGAGTGGAGCCGGGGGTGGCTCCAGGAATTGAGCCCCTTGGCAGCCCTGCACCCCCCGCCATTGGGGGCCCTGGCGGCGGTGCACGGGGAGCCCCTGACACTACCACGGCATCCCACCAAACCGCAAAGGGCGGGGCCATTTTAAAGTGCTAGGAACATTCCAACAAAGATTGGAAACCCTTCCATCCAAGCCCCTAGGTCCCCCACTTGTAAAACAGAGAGCAGACAGTTTACGTCAAAAATAGCCAAGAAAGAGACCAATTTTATCCAAGAGTAACCATGGACAGTGGCCCCCTGAGAAAATGGCCATGACCTTTGCACATGCTTGGGGGGTGGAGGTTGGGAGAGGAGCAGCGAAAACCAGCAGTGCACATACAAACATGAACACAGAACAAGCAAAAGCAAAACAGATCTTAAGCCAACTGAACCATATTATGTGAAGTCCTAGCATACCACAAAAGCAGCAGTGAGGAATTCCACTTGTCCCCCACAACATGCTTCACTGTTACAGCTCTGTTGAAGCCGCATTTACCCCAGCAGCTCCCTTAACCCCCAGCCCCATTTTCATCAGTGTCTCCCAACAGCCCCATTCCCCCCTTACCCCAGCCCCATTTTCACCAGTCTCCCAGCAGCCCCATTCCCCCTTACCCCAGTCCCATTCTCACCAGCAGCCCCATTCCCCTTACCAGCAGCCCCATTTTCACCAGTGTCTCCCAGTAGCCCCATTCCCCCTATCCTCTAGCTCCGTTTTCAACAATAGCCCCAGCCCACCTTATCCCCAGCCCCATTTTCACCAGCAACGTCATTCCCCCTTACCCCAGCCCATTTTCACCAGCAACTCCATTCCCCCTTACCCAGTCCCATTTTCACCAGCAACCTCATGCCCCCTTACCCCGACCCATTTTCACCAGCAACCCCATGCCCCCTTACCCCAGACCCATTTTCACCAGCATCCCCATTCCTCCCTTACCCCAGACCCATTTTCACAAGTGTCTCCCAGAAGCCCCATTCCTCCAGCCCCATTTCCCCAGTCCTCCACTCCCCCCCATTCCCCAGTGTCTCTCCCAGACCACACACCCCCAGCCCCGTGACCCCCCTCCCCTAAATCCAAGCCCTTAGCTAAACATTGCATAGTCAAGAAAATGACTAATTCACCAATGGGGATGTGTCTGATGCAGGTCCAGCAGCAGTGTGGGGTCAGAAAGCCACAAACAAGCCAGGCCAAGCAGCAGCAAGGCCAGACAGCACTCCCTCTCCACCAAAATGGTGCAGATCACCAGCGCGCTGAAAGAGGGTGGGGTACAGGCAGGGAGCCTGAGAGGTGCACACTGTCTGGGCATTTGGGTCTGCCATCCAAACAGCGTCTTCCACAGCAGCCCATAGGGCTCTGTGGAACACTGCCCCCACCGATGGAAAAAGCAAAGTGCTTTTCCCCATTCAGGCACCATGGGCTCTAAGCCCAGCTGCCCAAAGCACTTTTGTCCCTTAAGGGACTCCTTAGAGCAGGTTCAGCAGGAGGCACTGGCCCCCACCCCCTCAGCGCCGCCTCCTCCTCCCCAAGGCCTCCAGATCCTGCACATGTGCCCAGGGAGGAACAACAACAACACTGAGCACTCAGCTGATGCTGATTAGCTGATTGCTGGACGTGGAGGACTCAGAGCAAGTCTGGAGCGAGTTGCCGGTTACCTCCCTGCCCCCACTTCCTTCCTTCCTTCCTGCCTGCCTGCGCCCTGCAATGCACACCAACCCTGGGTAGGCGTAGGGCTGAAGTTAGAATTTCACCCTGGTTCCCATTTTGTCAGAACCAGGCATTTAGTTTGGTCCAATCAGAACTGAACTAATAATAATAAAAAATGGCCGTTTTGTGCATGGACAAAATGGTGGCTGTCGTACAACAAGAACATTTCTAGAAGCCCTAGGTAGGTGTAATGCACGTGTATTGGCCCTTTAAGAGCAGTCCGCGGGTCGCTGAAAGCCCGCCACTTAGCAGGGATAAAAAAGGAGGCCTAGTTTGGTTGGAGTCACTTAGGCTAGACAGAGTGCACATCACTGGCTGCTACTCTCCCTTGCCTTCTATACACTGTCCAGGGTCCTGAAACCAAGGTACCTGTAGAGGAGTGCTGCTAAGGGAGTGGGGAAGGAAAGCTACTGCCTGCCTAGCCCAGGGTCCAGAGGACGGGGCCTGAGTTCAAGCTGGGACCCAGAAGGGCTCAAGAAGCTGGGTGTACCTGATGAACTGCATGTATCCTGTATAAATATATCTGCACTGGTGGGAGCAATAAAGCGGTGTTATTCTGAAGTCAATGCCAGTTGCCTGTTCCTGGGACTGGGCTGAGGAGCAAACCAGAGAGGTGGCCCTGAACCTGCAAGGAACTGCATCCACCCGAGGGTCATCCTTCACAGTAGTCTAATGGGGCCTCAGATGTGCCAACGAGGATGCTGTAGGCTGGGCAGGGGATAATTAATTGTCTGTGCTCTTGTGGCACCTCATCATTCATGTGGTGAGAGACCCAAGGGTCACCCTACTCAAGCTGTTTTTATCTGGAGCCAAGCCTCCCCCTCCCCCCCATCTCCATCTCTGCAGGGGCAGCAAACTTCTGCAAGAGATGTGGAAGTTATTTCCTTGTATTTAAATTACTGAAATGAAGTGGCTGGGATACATTCACAGAGCTGAGAATGTGCAGGTGCATGTGCTTAACATAGTTACAAGCGAGGAGGGGGAATCTGGAAGAATGAGACAGTATAAATAGAAGCATAAAGGTGCAGTCTATGAGCATGAGGAGCTAGGAAAGGCTTGGCAGAAAAGGTAGTATTTTAAGAGGGATTTGAAAGTTGTGAGAGCAGAGCATGTGTGTTCAGGGAGGGAGTTCCAAGCATAGGGGGAGAAGGAGCAAAATTGGTTTAGGGAGCAGAAGGCTACAGGTAAGGCCACACAAGACATTAACCCACATTAGGCAGCCTTAACCCACGTTAGCCTGCGATGTAGCTGACCATCAGGCTACTGCTGCCAGATGTTCACCCACTTCTGTCCCAGGGCGGGCAGAAGGCTGCTAGACAACGTGTCTGCCAGAGAAGGCCATTGACACATCGCGGGCTGCTGTTGCCCCACCTGGACCAATGTGGGGTAACAGGCTGCCTCCCATCTGATTGACTTGTGCAGCCCTGCCACGAGGCATTGCCTGAGGATCGGCCCAAAGGAGCATGCTTTTCTTGCCCGCCAAACAGCTGATCAGGAGACGGAGGGATCGGAGGTGCATATGCACTCCTCTGGGCTCCTCCCCCAATCAGCTGTTTAGCGGCTGAGAGAGCACCCACACCCCTCTAACCTCTCTCCTCCTATCACCTATATAGTGGCATGGTGCCTGATTCTGCAGCATAGTATGAATCCGGGAGTCCAGCCACACGTGGCCAGTTCCTCTGCGAGACCTGTGGCACAGAGGGGCTGGTTACAGCCAGCCGGTGGGCTGCTCATTTGGACTGTCCTCCCCGCGGGACCAAAGTGTGGTAGCTGCGTTCGTCATCCCTGCAGCAGGTGGTGATCCAGCCGTCTCTTGTGTGGATTTACCCTAGGTAGGCAAGGGCGGGGGCAGAGAAGGAGCAAAGTTCTTGAGTGGGCATGTAGTTGGAAATGAGGCTAGAAAGATACGTTGGGAGCAAGGCCATTGTGAGTTTTGAAGGTGAAGACAAGGAGTTTGTGCTGGATACAAAAGGGGAGAGGGAGCCGGTGGGGAGAGGTTGAATGTGAGCAAAGTGGTGGGCAAGGTGTATGACCTTGCCAACAGAGTGGGAGGGTCAAGCTGAGAGTGTGGAGAAGCCTAAAGGATAGAGTAGAATATTATATTTGGGAGCTGTAAGGAAGGACTGAATTTTAGCAATTTTAGAAGGGAGAACTGAGAGGCCTTAGCAACAATATGAGATGTAAAGAAGAGGTACTTGCTTTGGTCAATACTATGTTTAATGTAATGCTAAGTATGCTTAAGTATGACCTTATTTGGCCATTTACGGTAATTGGTGCTTTTAATTTTCATATCCTGTGAAGAATTTTGTTATAAAACATGTCTAGCTGTCAGTGCAATCTGCATGATCATGTAGTGGTGTGGGGTATTACCACAGCGGTGTTGTAAGGCTTGTGCCTCAGCCTGTCTCTAAGAGAGCTGAAATGTTTTCCATGCACTTCTTATCTTTCCTTCCTAAACCCCATCTTTGCCATTTTCGTGTCCTTCTACCAATACTTTTGCCAAATTCTAACACTTCTTCTGCTGTAGCATCTCCTACATTAATCCCTTCTTCTCTTCCCCCACCTCTGAAATTCTGGTTTAAGACTTGGCCATCTCTTACTTTGACTAAGGAACATCATCCTTTCTCGTTTCCTTTGTCTCCTCTTCATCTCAAAACCACCCAACAATTGCCCTGGACCGTGTTGGCGGCTAGCCCAGACTGTGACCTCGGCAAATCTCCAAGATCACAGACCAGACTATGGTCTGCCCAACTGGGCCAGACTGAGCCAAGGTGGGCTAGCACATCTGTTCCTGGCAGGATACCCGCCCCAGACTGGGGGCTGTCATTGCCAGATGACATGGCTGTGCCTCACTGGTCACCATGCTTGTCTGTGATGGCAGGGGACAGAGCGCTGGGAGCATGTCATTTGTTGTGCTCTGGGCCATGCGGGCGGCAGGATGGCTCTCCAGCCATGGGCACTTCAGTTCAGTGCCCTGACCTGACCCAGACTGTGTCACCCATGATTTTCCACCCCGGGGCGACCCAGGTAGTGGTCCCGCCAACCGCCTTGAGCACCTTTTACCCTTCCCTTCTCATTTCTTTGACCTTTTGCCATCCATCGCTCACTTTAGTTTTCCTCCTGTATCCATTTCAGATTCTTAGTGCTTGTGTCTGAGAAAATGTTTGTTTGTTTTTTTATCTTCCAATTACTATGGCAACATAGTATGAAAACTTCTGCTATGAAAACACGATACAGGGAGTTTTTACCATGATGTGGGAAGCTGAAGTACTCTCCAGTAGAAGTATAGTGTTTACCTCAACTTGGGCATGGAAGTAAATCTCTCGGAATGTTGTCTGGACTACAGTTTCATCTTGAGATATGAGGCAGATGAGGTAAAGATCACACCTCTTGTCTTAGACAAGCTAGTATGTCCAAAACATTATTCCTTTTGCCATTCCCATATCTCAGTTCTTTCGGGGTCATCATCACCGCCATTTTCTTGCTCATAGATCAGTCAGAGCTGGGGGCTTCTTATGTTAGTCACTTTCAAAATGTATATTGAGAGATAGTCCCTTTCAGGAAGAGCTTGCAATAGCTACTTCTTGGTTTCCCAATGCGCATCATATAGTTTCCCCAAGATGGAGGAAACTTTCTCCTCTTCTGATCCTTTCCTCTTTTAAATTGCCATTATAAAGACCCGCTTTCTGTTGAGTCAGGTTCCCTTTAGGTAATAGTCGCCACGTACGTAGGTAGCACAGAGACAAACAGTCAGCTAGCGATGTAAAGTTTATTCACCCCTCTATGGGGTGTTGGAGAGCCAAATATACCCCCCCACCCCCAGCCTTGGTGCCCTTTTAACTGACAAAGCAGTTACATTGGTCCATATCTTTTATACCTTTCCAAGTTAATTACAACATTACAATATTCCCACCCAGAGTAACACCCCTCTATCATGACACGCCCCAATATGATGGAGACCCTGTTGCATATGCATTTCCAGTCCCAACGTTCATTCTTAGGATAGTCAAAGTTTTATGGCTGTCCTCTAAATTTCTACGGCGTCTAGTTGTCTGGGGAGTGCGAGCAAAGTCACTCAGGCATCACTACCCCCTTGATCTTTACCCCTCCTTATCTTGTCTGCATTGAGGCCCACATCCTGTGAAGTTATTCAGGAACACACTGTTTCTTGCTGAGTCTACAAATTGGGTGATAAGATTCCCATATAGCTTAGCTTTCTCTTTTCCCATAATTCTCTCTGCTCATGTCAACTTCTTACTCTAAACTCATAACATGTACTGTGTTTAATATCATTACCTATTATGCGTAAGTATGCTATCATTACTTCTCTATACCAATATATATATACTGGGATATATAAACACATGTGGCATGCTGTGTGCTTAACTATGTCATTTCCATAACAGATCAGTATTTCCTCTCCGACACTTTCCATGTCTTTTCCACAGTGATCCCAGCTCTGTGCTTCCTCTTTTCATTCCTACTTGTATTTATTCAATAAAAAAGTCACTCGTGCACATGCAATAAATAGCCACATTCCGTTGGGGGGCAGCATTTAATTTAAAGGTTTATCTTTTTATTTTGTTCCTCCTTCCAGTTGCTGTTTTAGATTTTTGTGAATTTGGACGATCATTCTTCAGAGATTAGTTATTATATTTCCCCTCTCTTTCAGTGAAAATGAGGTATCGGATGGGGTTCAAAAATCATTTCTTTCAGTTGTGCAATTTGCATAAGATACAACTGTATTTGTCCCAAGTAGAATTTGCCACGATGACCCCGATTCTGATGACCACAAGACTTGATTTTTTAAAACTCCTATGGTCTTCCACTGGTGCTTCTTGAACGCTTGCAGCTTGTTCAGATTGTGGCAGCATGGCTGCTTGCTGGTATGAGCAGCCATGAACGTATTATGCCCGCCTTGCATTCTCTGCATTGGTAGCCTATATAGTGGCAGATTGCATTTAAGATCATTGCACTGCTGGTCTTTAGAGTCCTGAACTCTAAACCCTAGGGCTCAAATGAGAATGTGTTTCATTCTCACAGGAATCTAGTTAGAATTGAGAACTGTGGGTGATTTCAGACGAGACGGGGCGGCATTCGCCCCGTCCCAGAATCACCCAAATGATTCCCCGCCGGGATCACTCCGGCACGTTCAACAGACCGGCTGATCCCGGTGGGGAATCGGGGAGGGGATGGGGCCGTGCGGTGCAACGTGCGGCCGCTTGGCCCTGCCTCCCCTGCTCCCCCCCT
>QEPC01003849.1:1501283-1518291 GCA_003113815.1 Sphenodon punctatus | reverse complement strand
GGGAGACGGGCGGACGCCGTGGCCAATGCGGCCGCAGCGCTCACCCGAATTGACCATGGCCCGGAATCCCGCTGGGGATTCCGGGCCGTGGTTTCTGTCCAGACGAAACGGGCCCCTTCATCGCGGTGGGGAATCACATTCACCATGCGATCGGCGCCGGTCCTGCCGGTTCTGCCGATCGCGTGGTGAGTGTGATTCCCCGCCGCGATTGATGGTGGCAAACATCTGGGGGAGAACTTCCAGTTCCCCAACAGACGTTACGGGACCATTCCCCACCACAGGGTATTAACTGTGGTTGAGCGTGATCTCATAACGTCTGAAAATACCCTGTGTGGCAGAGCACAGTCTAAAAGAGGCTGTTGTACCTTTAAGGCAGCCAGTGCCAGCAAAGAAGTGGCGTGAGCTGAGATGCAGGCTCTGTCAGTGGCACAGGATGGCGCTCAAGCAGAAGCAGCTACAGAAGTGGGTGTGGCAGGAGCCAGCCCTGAGCTATAAAGCTGAGAACCAACAAGAGGAAGAGGCTCAGTCTGCTTTGGGACTCAGTAGGGGAAGGAGCTCTCTGAAAGCTGCTACAGAGACAAGGGCTCTTCCCAAGAAGTCTGCTGCTGGCTAGAGAAAGAGAAGGGCCTGGGAGTTGTTGCAGAAGGCCAGAAGTATGAACCTAGGAAGCCCTGTGCTAGATGCTTGGTGGGAGTGAAGCCTCTAAACTCCTTGAATAGTGGAAAAAGCCTAAGGCTTGCTACTAGGAGACAAGGCTACATTGTTTTTGCCCAGCTCAAGAGACTTTGGGGCAGCTGTGATTAAACTTTGGAATTCTGTTATAAATGACTGTGCTGAGTTATGTTTAGACCAGAGGCTGAGTGCCTGGTGAGAAAAGCAGTGAAGTCTGTGAATAAAGTTTGAATAAGCTAATTCCCATAAATGCGTAACTCTTTTGAGCCTGCTCCTGCAAGAACTTAACTAGTAGACACCGCCACGCTGTTACAAACTGTCAGTGAGTTCTCGGGAGGAAGTTGCTGAAATTTTGAGAATCTTGCAAGATTCTTGAAAAAATGTAAATGCTATGTCCTAACGCAAAATGACCACCAGGCTGTTCTGTACATGCACGGCCCTTTTCCAAGGTGGCACATGCCGCATTGGCACCATTTTGGAAAAAGGCAGCTGGTCCTGCACTCGCACAGAACCAGCTGCTTTTTTCCAAAATGGCACCAAGGTGGCCTGTACCATCTTGGGAAAGGGCCGTGCATGTACAGAACAACCCCATGGCCATTTGCGCATCCACAGGGCGTTAGTTTGTTTTTCATTTTTTCAAGAATCTCGGGAGAACAATGGCAAGAATGGCCGATTCTCAGCTCATTCTATATCGGGGAAATCTCATTGAGACCCCCATTCTCAATGACGTTTTCTTGACTGGCGAGATCTCATTCAGCCCTCGTATAGACCCTATCTATATTTGAGAGCTGCTCCTGAAACTTTGCCCTCTGGATGCCTGCACTCAGATACCCCTTGCAGTTTGGGGATCCCGCCATCATGACTGGGTGACTGGGCCTTTGCTGCAGCAGGGCCCTCAGTATGAAACTCGCTCCCTCTGGATATTTCTCTCTGTTCCTCCTCTCCTTATCTCCAAAAAGTGCCTGAAGTTAGGGTTGTTTTTTTGGTTTTTTTTTTAAATTCTTTCGGTACTTTAGAAGATCTGCTGCTGGTTTCTCTTAATGTATTTTTTCCTCCCCTTTACTTTTCCCGTTTCATGCGCAGTTGATCAAGCTCTCTCCTGTTATATAAAAAAAGACGAAAATATATGCCATCCCGAATGGGTACCTTGGATCCTTTTTCGGAAGATAGCTGCATGCCAGTGGAGTAACAGTTAAACACAATGGGCCCAATCCAATGGCCCTCGTAGGTCGACCTCAACGTGTGCCACATGGCCCGAATGCACGCACTCAGTGTGCATGCGTGCTGCATGCGCAGCACAACCGCACCATGCAAAGGCGCAACCTGGGCTGATGTGACCCCTGAGCCCACATGCCCCAGGACGAACGCAAGAAGCATGTGCACCTAAGCTCACATGTTTGGGCCCGTGCACTGGGCCTGCGGCTGGTGTCCGCAGACCATTGGATTGAGCCCAGTATCTCAAGTACATCACTGCTAGCAGGTTTTTGCATTTCTGCAGTCAAGATCTAAGCATGGAGTCCAGGCTTTTCAATGTTTAAACCTTCTACCTGGCAAAACTAGTGTAGGAATGAGATTAATGCATTACCACCTGGGTCTGCAAGAGTTTTTGTTTTGGAAAAGTGCAGTTACTCAACTCTTCTTCAAGGACTACAGTGTGTGGAGTCAGCTGCTTCAGAGGCTTGGTTTGGGAGATTTCTAATGCCTTCCTAATCTTTGGGAGAGGGGGGGAAAAAATCTAAATGACAACTACTGCAGGTATTAGCACATTGTTAGTGGCTGAGGCCACTATAGGAACATCTGAAAATCTCAATCCCCACTGAATCCAAAACAAGCCACTGGAATCCTGACTAGAAAAGAGAAAAACCTACCATGGATCTGCACTCATCTTGGGTATGTCTTGGGGAAATGGGAGGGGAAGAGAAGCACCATAGAGAGAGTGCAGTTCACACACTCCTCATCCTTGTTCCAAGTTCATGGTTCTTGGCGTCGGATATTAACGATTCCTTTAATGAGTGCTGATCCCAGAGTTCACTATGGCCACTCTACTGTAATGGAAAACTGGATTCCTCATAAGGTTTCTAGAGGTACATTTGATTTGTGGGAAGTGCATTTGAAAAGGTAGTTTCTGTTCATGCTGATCAATCAATACTTGATTGCCACTGTGCTACTCTAGCCAGTGGTAGGGTAATAACCGTGTTCAGTGACACCTCTTAAATGGAAAAAATGGGGAAAGTAATGTTGTTGGATATAGCTGTGAGCCAAGGTTTGGTAAACTTTTCTTACAGATAGCTTTGTATTGCCATTTCTTCTTCTTTTTTTAAAGCTGAACAATCAGTTGGAGCCATTAATCTCCTGCTGTGGCATTACCTTCTAGTGTCAGGATTAGACATTTCATTCTCTACATGACTGTAAGCAGCACAGAGATGTCTGTCTGGGGAAAAAATAATTATACAGCATGAAAACCATCATTCTGGTGGGCAGTTTAACCTCTCTGCGTGGCTAAATCATGATAAAATAGATCCAGCTAGTATTGTGAATAAATCTGCAAACATAAATAGGCCAAAATCATTGTATTGGGTGAGGAATGGGGTCTCCCTTCTGGTAGCCTATTCGTGATTTATAATTAATGTGTGTGTGTTTTGATTTTTATTAAACCCATCATAAATCTTTTTTTTTTTTTTTGAAAGTCTTCCATCTCATTTCAAATTCGATTAGTATATTATGTAATTACAGAACTTGCACTAGATGCCAGCTTTAATATTAATAGCCATAACTTCACAATGGTGTTAATGGGAACCACCCTCATGTTGGAGCCACCCATCATTTGAAAATTAAACTGTGAGTCATTTCATAGTAGCCGTGGTTTCTAAATGACAATGTGCCGTTGTATGGTTGCATTTGCCTACAGCAAAACTTTTAACGGAATAAAAAGAAAAAAAGCAGTTCCACCAAAAATGATGGTCTAATGACTTGTCCATCTGCTGTTGTTTTTCAAAGACAGGGCACTAAGTAGTTAAGATGATACTTTCTATCTGCCCAATAAAAGGTATCCCCTTAATTATTTTGTCTCCTGTCTGTTTCACACTTGAGATCAACACGGTAACTGCATTCTCTCTTGATTTTCAAAGTAGGCTTTGTTTGATAGAGTAGTGCTTTTGTGTGCTATCTCTTTATATGCTGATTTAAATGCTTGCCTTTAGTGATTTTGGCATTTGCTATGTGAAATAATAGCATCGACTAAAACATTACGGCTGCAGATGCATGAACCATTACTTAGGCTGGACTTTGCAAAAACAGAGGAAAATACAAGATTATCTTTCCTGTGGTTATTTACATTGATGAATAGTCCTAATTGGATAAAATAGACTGGTAGTGCACTGAGCTAATACCTCTGAATGCCTTGTCTTACGCAATTAATATTCCCTTGTCATGCATCCATTTAAGCCATTGGAAGAATGCCTCATGTTCATACTCCTGTCACGTTTAACAAATGATTTTGTCAAGTCATTCCTTATAGGCTGTGCTGATTGATAGCTAAATTTGTGGTCTCCCTGAATATATAAAAACAGTTAACAGTATCTTTCAACTTACATGCAAGGGCACTCAAAAATCCAGATAATCAATTTGTAAGGAAATTGCAAAGACTTTTTACATGAATGATCAGAAATATGTTACTGACAATTCGGTTGCTGAATAGGGGAGCAGATAAACTAAAGGTAGGATTCACTGTTTTTTGCAAATCAACCGAAATTTAGACCCTCAAGAGAGAGGTTTTGTTTGTTCGTTTGTTTGGATAGTTTTTTTGTGACTCTGAACTCAGGAACTCAGTATCAAGCTGCAATCATAAGTTCACTGTCTACAACTGTCAGTAGGTTCTACATTAATATAAATGATCCACAAATTGTTTTTTTAGTTGATGATCTCATTCTCTGTCAACTAGTAGTTTTCTAGTGTGTATTAAAAGTAGATACTTGGTTTAGCCAATGAAAATTATTTTCTCTTTTTTTGGAAACTCATTCACACATAATGTGATATGGTTTAGATTATTATTATTATTATTATTATTAATACCCCACTTTTCTCACCAAAGACTGAGTGGTTTACAAAAACAAAATATCATAAAATAAAATTACAAAAGGACAATTGGGGGAAAAAAACAATTAAAATTACAATCTTTGTCCGCCCCCCCCTCTCATAGAGGGGTCAGAGCGGAGCCCCCCTCTCACAGAAGGCTTTCGGCATAGTCCACCCCCACTCCCACCAATTGCCTCCCTCATAGGAGGGCCCAGACATTCAACACACATCCTTCAAACCCTCACTAGGGATGACATAGGGTGTTTTCAGACATGACGGGGCGACTTCGCCCCGTCACGGAAACAGCCCTGAGATTCCCCACCGGGATCACTCCGGCACAGCCAACAGATGTGCCAGGGGATCCCGGCGGAGAATCGAGGAGGGGGAGGGGCCGCGTGGCGGAACGTGCAGCCTCACGGCCCCGCACCCTCCATGCTCCCTCACCGCCTGCCCTCTGGGGAGACGGGCGGGTGCCGCGGCCAGTGCATCCCCTTCATCTCTGCCAGGAATCACCTTCGCCACGCGATCGGTGCCGGCCCCACGGATTCAGCCGATCACGTGGTGAAGGTGATTCCCAGCGGGGATTGAGTGTAGTAAACATCTGGGGAGGGGAACTTCCGGTTCCCCAACAGACGTTACGGGACCATTCCCCACCACAGGGAATTGACTGTGGTTGAGCGTGGTCTCGTAACGTCTGAAAATACCCATAGGCCCTTTTCAAATGGGCCACCGGAGGAGCCGTGGTGTGGTGGGGGTGTGTGTGGAGGTGGCGGTGCATGTGCAGTGAGTCACACGGACGCCCACCCATCTCTATGCATGGAGGCACCTCCGTTTTCCACAGTGCCTCTGTGTGTTGTGTGTGTGCGAGCACGTGCACAACCTGCATACACCTCCGTTACAGGATCTGTGTGGCATGCATAACCCAAGTGGACTCCATGCGCACTGCACGCAGGGGGTTTGGAATCACACCCATTGTGCGAATGATCTCCTTTGAAATCACCCCAAGATTTCCTTTGAAATCTCCCCCTTACACCCCCATGTAAGGAAGAGGGGGGGACTGGGTTGGGGAGGGTTGGGACTACTCCCCTGGTGTGAGAAGGGGATGTGACCCAATGGGTGGGCTGGTTTGACTCCTCTGTGAGACGGGTGGGGTGGGGGGACATAGAGGAGGGGGTCTCCCTTGGGGGCCACCGGGGGGGAGGTGGGGGTGGGTCAGGGGGGTTCTACAGCCATTGGGGTCGTGATGGGCCGGGGCAATTATGGTCCTCCTGGGAGGTGGGTAACAACGGTGATAAGGGACAGGTACTTGGTGCCTGTCCCTCTCACAGGCTCCCGGACAGGTAATGCGTTGATCGAGAATGGGAGGGTTCCCTGGTCCAAGACTGCTGCTCATTAATGCGAAGTCGGTTGTTAATAAATCCACAACGATCCGGGAGTTGATCTTGGATCAAGCAGCCGACCTCGTGTGTGTTACAGAGACCTGGCTGGACAATGAGTCGTGGCCAATTTTGGCTGACCTTGTTCTGTCTGGGTGCTCTGTACAGCACCAGCCTAGACCAGAGGGGCAGGGAGGTGGTGTAGCTGTTATTTTTAAGGACATCTGGTTTGTGAGGAGGTATCCAGTGCAGACTATCTTGGGCATGGAGGGTATCCATCTGATGATTGATTTGGCTGGAGACAGATTGGGGCTGCTGCTGATATACCGCGCACCTACCTGTATGGCAGCATCCCTACACACCCTAGCTGAATTGGTGTCGGAGGCGGTCTCGCAATCTCTGAGGACTTTAGTCCTGGGGGATTTGAACATCCACACTGACGCCAATCTTGGGGGAGCAGAGCGTGAGTTCATGGCCGTCGTGACAACCATGGGACTGTCTCAGAGGGTTGTGGGCCCGACACATGATGGCGGACATACCCTTGAACTGATATTCTGCAGTGGCCTTGAGTGGGGGGGGGGATCTGGTAGTGAATGATATTCAGGTGGTATTCCAGACCATTAATAATCAGCAATTGTATTCAAGATACCAAATGCTAGTAATCTAATCATCTAAACTCAACATACAAGATCAAGGTAAATTAAATAATTTAAAAGCAAACAGGAAAACAAGATGAGGGGGAAAAAAAGGAAGGGTTATTTTGGCAAGAAAAAAGTTATTCGGCAAGAGTATTCTCCTGCCTCGTCTCTGTAGCCAAAAGGAGGAATGTTGCTATCGCATTCATCTCTGAATCCGTTGATGCATTTAAAATTGATCTCATCATAGTTAATAAGGGGTAAATTCTTTACTTCCCCATAAAGGTTCCATCCATGCCTGCCTAATGCTAGTATACCAGGGACAACGAAATAAAACATGGGGAAGATCCTCAACCTCTCGCAGAGAACATGGGCATAAACGTGCTTCCATAGGTTGGTTTCGAAACCAACCTACTGGCACGGCCGAATTAAATAACTGGAACTGAAGCAATGTGAAATTCCTTCGCAACTCTGGGTTAGTCAGTTTATCCAGATATAATTCAAAATTATGGGTAAATTTAACCTGACGATACCACGGAGTCGCTTTCCATAAAGCAACTACCGCCATGTCAGTTTGATTGGCTATATCCTTTGCTCTAGATGACAGAAATAATTTCATAGTGGCAGCATTCTTTCCCCAAAGAGCGGGAATTGATAGGCCCAAACCTCCCAGAGCAATAATGACCTGGGATAGCCAAGAATAATATATTGGACCTTTGTGTTCGAGCTCTTCTGTCAAACACTGGGTTACCAATGATTCCTTGCCCTGCGTACAAAGTTTAATCCAATACCTCAATCTGGTGATAATGACATGGCAAGAAATGGCGGGCATACCCATCTCTACCCGAAGAATCGCTGCAGGAACTCCTTGGGGCACCCTCAGTAAGCCTCTGAGGAATTTATTTTGAACAATCTCCAATGGGTCCAGGTCTTTCAATGGAATAATTTCAGCTCCAAAAGTCAGTAACGGTACAATTTTAGCCCTAAAGGCTTCCTTAATGGAGGACATTTTGGCATGCTTCAATTTAGCTGCCAGCCTGAGGATTCCCTTGTATGTAGCTGTAGCTTTTAGTATTACCTGGTTCCTGTGCCTTAACCAAAGGCCATTGCTACTAAAATTGACTCCAAGGTAAACAAAAGAGTTCACCTGGGGTAATTCACTATCACCTACATTCCATTTCCGGGCTTGAGATCTTTTTTCCATCACCATAATCTGAGACGTACCAACATTTATAGTAAGCTCGTTCTTAACACAGTAGGTCTGCAAGATTCCTAACTGCTGACACGGGCCCCTCCAGGTCTGTGACATTATAAGAACATCATCGACATACATTAAAGCCGCAATAGGGCGGTCCTTGATCTTAGGTGGACAGCCTTCTGGGCCTGACAAAGACACAACTAAGTCACTCAGGAAGATGTTGAATATCAGGGGGACCAGGACACACCCTTTCCTGACCCCCTGTATAACTGGTATGGGGGAGGACAAGTTCCCATTCTCTCCTAGCCGTACCTTTGCAATATTCTCTGAGTGAAGCTGAATAATCAAAACAAGTAGGTCCTCATTTAAGCCTAGGAGCCACAATTTATGCCACAGTTTGGCTCTCGAACCAAGTCAAAGGCCTTCTTGAAGTCCGCAAAAGCCAAAAACAACTTTCCAGATCTTATCTTGGTATATTTGAAGATTAGGTGAGATAATATGAAGCAATTATCACTAGTGGAGGCTCCTTTACGGAACCCAAACTGCTCCTCTAGTATTAGATCCTGAGTAGATGCCCAAGCATCTTGATGGCGTAAAAGAGTCTTAGCATACAATTTCCCCAAGATGGGGAGGAGACTTATGGGCCTATAACACCCAGGATCTCTTATATTGCCTTTTTTGAATATAGGTATTATGATGCTGCAACCCCAACTACATGGAACCCTCTTGGTCTTATTAATCAAGGTAAAATAACGAGCTAGCAATGATGACCACCTTTCCGGACTAACCTGCAGAACCTCAGCAGTTATATAATCATGACCGGGGGCTTTGTTGGGCTTTAAGGCCAAAATCAGATCTAAGATCTCACTTTCTCTTATTTGAGGATCAAACCTCATGACTTCTTGTCTTTCCAAAGGGGGGGGGGAGGGCTGACAAACTCATATTGGTATCCTGTTCAACAGCACTATATAGTTCCTTGAAAAAGTCGATCCAAGCATTATCACCTATTGGAGTCACTATCAGATTTACCCTGGGTTTTAGCTCACCGTTGACTATTCTCCAAAAGGACGCAGAGTCCTTCATAGTTGCAGCCACGGAGAGCCTAGCCCAGAGAAAGTCCGTATAGTTCTTTTTCTTTGCCTGAATAAGATTTTTATACTTCTTCCTTTCAAGGAGATAAATGTTCCTAGCAGTACCTGCACTGGATTTGAGCCAGATAATTTTGGCTCGAGCATACTCCTTTTTGGCCATCCTGCAGTCATTGTCTAACCATCTAGTGGTTGCAAATTTTCCAGCCCGCTCCGGGCGCGAAAGTATGTTGAAACTCAAGGAGGAAACTATCTTGGAAAACAGTTCGTCCACAATCGCAAAAGATTCAACCTCACCATTCTCTATCTGGTCCCTTAAATGACAAAATTATTGGGACCACAATAGAGAAAACACTGCTTCTGCCTGAGCAGAAGTCCACCTAATTCTACTCCGTCCCTTATCTCTATGAGTCTGAGCCGTCCCAATCCTTTTGACCATATTAGGTCCTGTGAGCTGAAAATAACACTCAGGGCCGTATGGTCACTTTCGAGGCGAATAAGTATCTTAAAGTCCCTAAAATTATCCTGAGTGCAAGTAGGAATTACAAAGTAATCTACAGTAATCCTTCCATTACTGTTCATAAATGTGAAGGAGCCTTCAGGATACATTCAAGCAGTACTTTTCAGAACCATAAGACTGCACGAATCCAGTAATTTCAACATCTGGAGACCAGCCTCATTAACTACTTCATCTCTATCGCTTTCTAAGGAATGGTCTGTTGACTCCAAACTTGTAAGAGAGATGGAATAAGATGCTAATCCGATTCTGGCATTCCAATCACCTGCCAGAATCTAGAAGGCCTTGGAAATTTACCATACAGTTGGTCAATCAGACCTTCCAAGCGTAACCACACATCTGAGTTGTAACAAGTAGAGGTTTAAGGTGGGATGTACAGATTCACCAGCAGGATCTGAGTCTCAATGTCAGGAGTCCAGAGCAATATTCATGACTATCTGATGGAATTTGTTTAGGTGCACCCAAGTATTTATTAGCAATTAAAATGTACACACCCCCAGAAACCCGGCCTTTGTTGCTGTTCTTAAGGCCTGGAGAGGAATATATCTAGAAACCCTGGATCACGAATATGTCATCCACAGTGCCCCGGTTTCCTGCAGAAAGACCACATCATAAAGCTGCACGAAATCAAGCCAATCTAGATCGAATAGTTTGTATTTCAGGCCCGAAATATTCCAGGAGGCTATAAGTAGCCTAATCCCACCGAGGCATCCCCCACTGCCGTTGGACTACAGGGGAAACTGCCTGCCCAGAAGATGATCCTTCCTGCTGGCTTCAGGGGTTCGGCCATATGGCTGTCTGGGCCATATTTCGGCCATATCCCTCCTGGAGTCAAACACCACTTGTACAGCCCTCAACTTGAGGGTGTAATAATTCCTGATGCAGCAACATATCTGTGGAATGAGTCCCTGCCCTGGAGACTACAGTTTGAGGGATCAATATATTAGTGGAGGTGAGAGGAACATTAACCTCTTCCTCCGTTAATTCAGATTCTATCAGGACATCGGATGAGGGGTTTCCTCTATCCAAAACGTCACTAGAGGCTTTATCACCAACAGTCAAAGACAAGGGAAGAGGAGACAAAATCCCAAGCTCCTCTTGGGATAGATAATGTAAAGCCGTTAACTTCCCAGTATCATTCTCTGGAAAATAGGATTTGTCCTGAGCCCTCAAATGTGGGGCCTGATAGGAAAAGTTAGAATTAGGTAAATTATTCCTGATAGCATCTAATCGCTGGATTAGAATATCTTGGTCTAATATAGAGAACTGCTTAAAGGAGGCTAGAGAGGGAACAGTGTCCACACCGCCTTCAGTATTGACCGAAAAGGTTTTAATAGTATTGGCTATTGGTTCAAAGTCAGGCCCGTCCTTCTTATTTAGATTATTCTCCAGCGGATTCATTCGCTCCACACCGCCAACATCCTCAGATTGATCCAGCAGAGGACTGAGGGGCCCAACCTGTTGGACTGGAGATAAGGTTACTTTAACGCCCCTTTCTAACACTTCCATCCCCAGAGGGAGAATCACAGATTCAGTCCCTGGGTTTGTATCCATTTCATCACTCAACAGCAAGTCCTCCAGGGGCCTCGGTTGAGAAGGCACAGATGGTAAGCATACTGAACCCAAGGAGTTTTGTTTAGGGGAGGATAGACAGGCTCGGGAAGAGGAACCACTAACTGGGGACTTCTGTAAGTAAGAAAAAAACATATCTATCAAGACCCCCTTAGATATAAGATATTTCCATTTTAAAAACATTCTTCTAACCAAAATTTCATTTTTTAAAAAAGTCTAAGGCGAACAACATTGCCCTTGCCACTTAAGTGCTCCACTTTCAAAATATCTGAAGCACTCAGCTTTAACCGTAAAAGAAAATATAAATTTTCAATAATTGCCTCTCGGCAGTCCCAGGTGGGAATATATCTACTTCCTAAGGGTCTACCTTTAACTCATATGGCCTTGGGATTTATTACCCTTACCCTAGCTCCAGTAGTGATAGAGGTTCTTCCTGCCAAAATGTTGTTCCTGCTGGAATTAATCTCTCTAGGAGCACAACACTGTTGGTGGCTTGCAGTAGGCAATGAGACATTGTAAGAAGGTGTAAATAATGTACCCTGATAAGGGAGGTCAATCTTAGCAGCCACCTCTTCTATTTGGGATCTAACCCAAAGCAAAGAATCGTTTAACTCCAAAACACTGGAAAAAAGCAGCGCCGTTGTCTTTGCTATAAGGTGGCATTGAGCTTTGAGTGCTTCTCCTAATAATGATTCAGGGAACACTTTGGGTGGCCCCTGTAGATCTTCCACAAGTTGGGTCTGTGATGGTATATGCCGTAAATTGGCAGCTCCTGTAGACCTGTCCAAGGGTCGAGGGGGGCCTTTTGAAACCCGGCCAGTTTCTTGCGACAAACACCTCAATGATTGGAGATTATCAGACAAGCGGGTAGAGGACTGGATCTTTTCTACGGAGGCATCAAGGAAACTTCTGCAGAGGACACTCAATAGGGGTCACTGGGGAGGTAGCCAGCCTGTGCTGCTTTTTGCCCATACTTGAGGTCACAAATATCAAATATAAAACAAAAATTACATAAGACTAGATCAAAGTTGGAGCTTACCCACCCCCACAAAGTTAGCAGACTCAGTCGGTCATAAGCCAAACAGCTGCTCCTGGCCAGCGCCTAAGGCTGCGTGCACAAGGGCGTACCCTTGCACGTGCAGCCCTTAGGCGCACCACCCCGGCATGTGCCTCTGGCATTGCCGTCAGTGTGCCAAACATGGCTAGGAAGTGATTTTGAGGAATCAAGGATAATGAATTGTATAATGTCCTTGAAGCGAGGGAAGGCAGCAGGGTTGGATAGTATTACAGCGGAAATTTTGCAAGCATCGCCAAGGTGGTGGTCTAGACTGTTGTCTCCCTTGTTTCTAGCAGTTAGCAATGCGGGCCTAGTGCCAAGTTCCTGGACCCAGAGCATCATTGTTCCCTTGGAAAAAAAGGGAGCAACAAGTGACTTAGCTGCATACCGGCCAATAAGTTTGCTATCAAATATTGGGAAGGTATATGCTAGGCTAATTTATAACTTGTTGGCTAAGTGGGTAGAGTTGGAATGTATTATTCCATGCGAGCAGTATGGTTTTCAGACGGGAAAGGCTACGACAGACTGTTGCTTTATTTTGCAGCACCTTATATTCAAATATACTAAGGTAAGGGGAGGTAAAATTTATCTAGCCTTTATGGATCTAACCAAGGTCTTCGATACAGTGCCGAGGTCTAGGTTATGGGTGAAGCTAAAGGGCCTTGGGTTGGAAGAAAAACTACTGAGGGTCATTATGGAACTATATTCTAACAATGAAGCCCGGGTGAAGACAAGAACAGGCCTAAGCGAAACCATTCAAATTAGGAGGGGAGTGCGGCAGGGATGTGTATTGGCACCTCTTCTTTTTAATATCTATGTTTCGGATTTGGCCAAATGTATTAGAATGGCTGATACACACCCACCGAAAGTAGGAAAGGTGCAGGTTAGTTTACTGCAGTTTGCCGATGATCTAATCCTACTATCGCAAACAGAGGGGGGTCTGCGTAGGACCATAAGTAAGTTCCAGCAATATTGCGAACTAAATGGGTTAGAAATTAACCTAGGGAAATCAAAACTTAATGACAGTGGGTAAAAGGACGAATCTGCGAAAATGGAAAACAGAAGCGGGAGAAATTGAGATTGTAAAAGAATTTAAATACCTAGGAGTCACGTTCAGTAGCAGGGGAGCTCAGTATTCAGGCTAGAGCTCAGAAGGCGCAGTGTGTAGCTCAGGCATTAAACAAGGCAATAAGTATATCAACTGGGGTCACTATTTCGGAATTTGTGAAGGTATATAACTCCAAAGTTCCCCCAATAGCAGTGTTTGGTTAGAAGTAATAGCCAATCCCAATGTGATAGTTTTAGAGAGGGTGCAAAATCAATTCCTCAGGTGTTTGTTAAAGGTAGGACCTGGTACTCCAGGGGCAGTCTTGAGAGCGGAATTGGTGGTTAATTCTATAGCCATGTTAGCTAGGGCAAATTATGTCAGGTATTGGCTAAGGCTTATGACCCATGAAGAGGAAGATCTTTCCCTACTATGCTTGGGAGAGGAACTTGAAAATACAGGGCAGAGAGAGTACCCATGGCTGAGATATTTGCAGGGGATTCTCAGATCATGTGGATTCTCTTTTGTCTACTTTATAGGGAAGAGTGTGTCAGCCATAAGACATGAAATCTGTGTTAGAATGAGGGATATGGCGCAACAAGAGGACCTCGGGGTAGTAGCAGAGTGGAAGGTAGCCCCAAAGTTGGGGCTGTTCAAAAGGGAATTTGGGCTGGAGCCATATTTGGATACTATGATTAATGGTAAAATCCTCAGAGGATACACTCTGCTACGTTTTCAACTCATGCAACTGGCAGTGACAGAGGGCAGGTACAAAAAGGTCCCGTATTCAACAAGATTATGCCCTTGTAGTCTGAAGGAGGTGGAAACAACTGAGCACCTTCTGCTGCGTTGTCCATATTATGGGGAATTGAGGACAGTTTGGTTGGTTCCCTTATTAAAGAAGGGAATGGATATAACCAACGAAGGTTGCTATTTGCACCTGTTGGGTTTGCGAGGGAGGGAAGAAATGAAGGCTGTCGCAATCTACGTACTGTTGGCTGGGAAAAGGAGATTAGCTATCCATACAAAATTAAAGAGTATTGGTTCCATCAAGGAAATATTTCCACAGGTTGAGGTCGTAAATTCTGTTTGGCCCAATGTAGAGGCCATAAGGAAATAGCTAGATACCTGACAAGGGCTGGAATAGTTAGGGAAATACATGGAATTATAAGTGGAAGCTAGTTGCCAGGGTACCATGGTCACAGCAAGATATGAAATGAGTTGGGGAGGATGGATTGGGATTAGTATTGGTAGCAGGACTCGGGGAATGGTTAGCTGTTCAACTACCAATTGGGGACGTATTTGTAGAATGGTAATACCTGCTGAATAGTGAATTGTATAAGTATTGATCAAGAGTATGGTAGTATATTAAGTAAGGGATAAGAACTTTGATAAGTAGTGCTGGAACTATGTGTAAGTATATGTATGACCGAGGCTATGGCAATGTGAAAAAGAGGTTATGGGGGACCCGGTAAATGATAATTGAGATTGTGTATGTTGTATACAGCCAACTGTGTATTGGTTATTGTATACAGTTTTAATTGTGCATGTATTTTTGGCCATGGCGGAAGCCAGTGCCTAAATAAATAAATGGTAAATGGCCGTCAGTGTGTGTGTGCTGATATAGTCCCTGCGCCTCAGCATGGCTCCGCCCTCTGGTTCCTCCTACACCTCTCCGATCCCACAGGTCACAGGTCCAGGCTGCTACCCCCACGTGTTGCCGTTGGTGTGTGTGCGCTGATATAGTCCCTGGGTCTCAGCACGGCTCCGCCGTCTGGTTCCTCTTGCAACTCTCCGATCCCGCAGGTCACAGGTCCAGGCTGCTCCCGCCACCATCAGACAAAAGAATTCATTGAAGTACCACAACCATGAATTTATAGTGCAAAGTTCATGTGGTCCTCATTCAACAGCCTGGTATTTATACAATGATGTTCAGTTAAGTTTGAACAGCAGAGACCTCTTCTGCCAGTAGACACCCAGAAAGGTGAATAGCAGACACTTGAAAGGCATTGGGGCGTCTCCTCTCCAGCCTTCTGGTCAGGCACAGTCCCTCCTCAGACCAGGTTAACCCCTCACAGTCTCTCTCAGGCAGTAGTACTCACAAACTGCAACCCAGGCACAAATCCCTCCTGCAGCTCACAGAACCCTTCCCAAACAAGAGAGCTCTTTCCTCCATCCTGCTCTCTCCACAGCTTCCTACACTCTGAGGAGTGACCCAGCTTACTGTTCAGGGGATGTATTAACTATGTCCTTGTCATGAACGGATTGTTATCTCCTCCGGGCCAGTCTCCTGGCGCACGTCTGCCCCCAGAGAGGTGTAGAACCAGTTTGGTTGGTTGGCCCCCGGAGGCTTATGGAACCAGAAAGGTTCCGGAATGCTCATGGGGAATTACCTCTCGATCTCAATGACTGTTCGCTCGATGACCTCATTGTCTTCTGGAACAACTTGTTGACTGAGGTCATTGACCAAATGGCTCCCATGCTTCCGCTTCCAGAATACAGACAACGCAGGTCCCCTTGGTTTACAGAGGACCTGCGCTGGATGAAGTGGGAAGGAGGACGGTTGGAGTGCTGGTGGCGCCGGACTTGTGCTGAAGCCGACCGATTGCTGCATAAAGCTATTTTAAAAGCTTATGCTGTAGCGGTGTGGGCAGCAAAGAAAGAGTTTGCTGCCCTCATAACATCTGAAAAGTCGTGTCCAGCAGAGCTTTTCTGGGTGGTGCAGCAGCTGGTCAGTCTCTTAACGGGGACGGGTCACCGCGAGCACATTACACCAGTGCTATGTTTTCTGCACTGGCTGCCTGTTATCTTCCGGGCCCAATTCAAGGTGTTGGTAATGACCTACAAAGTCCTAAATGGCCTGGGCCCAGTTTACCTGCAGGACCACCTCAGGCCCTGGATCGTATTGCCGCCCCTGTGGTCGGCCGTGACATTGGGGAGGGCGATTTCGGTGTCTGCTCCTAGGCTGTGGAATTCCCTCCCGATGGAGGCCCGCTTGGCACCAGACTTCCCCTCTTTCCGAAGACAGTGTAAGACCTGGCTGTTCCGCCGGGCCTTTGGAGAGGGAGACAGGTCGGGTGATTTGGTGGGGGGCAGGGGGGAGTTGCCCTTTGTATACTTTTAGCATTTTAATGAATTTTAAATTGTTTATTGTGTGTTTCTTTTATTATTATTGTTATTATTGTATATTTTGTAAGCCACCCCAAGCTGCTGTGTGAGCGGGAGGGTGCGGGGTAAAAGTATAGTGAAATAAATAAATAAATAAATAAATAAAAAGATTACCAGCCTGGATCAAGAGGCAGAACTGACTGACTGCCCCTCTGCCACGGCCCATTTAAAAAGGGCCATAATTTTAGTATAATAGGCAGCACAATCCTTTGTAGAATAGTATCAGCTCTAGCTGTTAACACAAGCAAGGGTCCCCCTCGCTTCAGTGGGACTCGTAACCTTTCTAACTGCTAGAGAATTGTGCTCTAAACCTTCAATGCAGTGTGAGCTTAAGTCAACAATGGATTGTATTGTCAGTGAACATAGTAGGCTTTAGCAGTAAAGGGATCTTCAATGCTGGAATTTCTGACTGAAAATGTTTGGTTTTTGTAAATTTTGAGAAATGCCAACTGGTGTCGTGGCACCTACTGTAATTATTTTATTTATTTAATGAATTTATACCCCGCCCCTCCTGCAACGCAGCCCGGGGCGGCTTCCAACAATTTAAAATACAATAAAAACAATTTAAAACACTTATAACAATAATAATAAAATATTAAAACAGGG
>QEPC01003849.1:1464035-1499632 GCA_003113815.1 Sphenodon punctatus | reverse complement strand
TCCCCTCGCGCTCTTCCCCTACTGCCCCTAATCCAGCATCAAAGTCGGTCTGAATCCGAGCAATCTTGTCTGCGAAGTAGTTGACAAACTCCTCACAGTGGGCCTGGGACATCCCATCCCATCCAGGCGGAGGGAGGCCGGACTAACCAGCCCCCGCACCAACCGGAACAGCTCCGCCGGGCGTGACTTCGCAGACGCTATGAGGACAGCAAGGAACTCCTGCCTTGCTGTCCTCACAGCCTCAACATAGGACCGCAAATGGGCCTTATGGAGAAGACGGTCGGAGTCAGATCGAGTCCGACGCCAGCATCGCTCTAGCCTCCTGCCTACATGCTTCATACACCGCAGCCCCTCAGTAAACCAAGGGGTCCTGCGGTGACGAGACCGAGGCAGAAGGCGTCTCAGAGCCACCCTGTCAATGGCCTCCTCCAGCAAGCTGTTCCAATGCTGGACTAGCTCATCCACAGAGTGGCTGTCCAAGTCCAGGGTTAACTCCCTCAGGACCTCTTTGAACCGCTGGGGTTCCATCAGCCTCCGAGGGCAGACCATCCTAACTGGTCCCTTCCCCCTCTGGAGGGGGTGCGCTAGAAGACCGGCCTGCAGGAGATAATGGTCCGTCCATAACAAGGGCACTGCTGTAACCTCCCCCACAACTGGACCCCCCGCCTCAAGGCCAGAACCAAAGATCAGGTTGAGGGTATGTCCCCCCACGTGGGTCAGGCAGGTAACCTCCTGGGGCAAGTCCATGGTTGCCATGGCGGCCATGAATTCTCACTCCGCCCCGACAAGGCTGGCATCGGCGTGGATGTTGAAGTCCCCCAGAACCAAAGCCTGGAGGAGCCCAACGTCACCTCCGAGACCAGCTCTGCTAGAGCGGCGAGGGATGCCACCGAGCAGGAAGGGGCCCGGTACAGCAGCAGCACCCCTAGTTTGCCCCCAGCCAAATCGAACACCACATGAAGGACCTCAATACCCCTAATCTCCCGAACTGGATACCTCCTAACAGGCCACTCTTCTCTAAAAACAATAGCTACACCACCTCCCCGGCCACAGTGGAAGAATCAGCATATACATTCAACTAAGCACTGTGAGCGAATAAAATGAAAGATAAAAAGTTTCCCCTTTCAGTTGGAGTTCCTCAAGGCTGTATCCTTGACCAGCTGTTCTCCCTTTATACTCTACCCCAAGTCAAACCCCTGGAATCTCACAGTTTTCAGTATCACCTGTATGCTTGATGTGTCTCAACTGTCTCTCCCACTCCAGTCTCTACATCTCCATCCAGTCGCACATTTTCAACTGTCTCTCTGGCATCCCCGGTTGTATGCCTCACTGTCAACTCAAGCTTAATAGTAGGGCTAGCATGGTCCAGTGGATAGAGTATCAAATTTAGAGCTTTGAGACTCAAGTTTCAATCCTGTCTTCTCACTGGACAGCTTTGGACAAGTTACTGTAGCTCAGCCTCATTGCACTGTTCCAGCATTTCAGATATTTAAAATTAACCTTTTGGATCCTGGGAGGCAATACATAGTGAAGCATCACGGTGGGGCCGATCCCATGCCCGTTTGCACCGAACGCAACCCCCCCACGCACACTTGCGCACGCCATTGCAAGTAGATTGTGAATCTTGCGCAGAGGGGGTTTGGGATTGCGGCTAGTGAATATACAGATTTATGTGCTAACAAGAAACTCAAATTTATCTCATTCTTTATAAAAGATAAATTATTTATAAATGATACATTTCAATAAATGATAAATGTATTGTTTAGCTACAGAAATTCTATATTCCAGTGCTTAGTTGAATGTATATGCTGATTCTTCCACTGCCGACAAACTACTCCAGAATAACTGAGTTTCAGAAAAGCTCAGCCCTTCATATGATGAAACCTCCAGGAATACATCCAGATGGAATTGACAGCCCTAAACTTCAATTCCTCATCTGTAAAATGGGAATAATAATACTGATCTACCTACCTCATAGGTAGGCCCCGTGTATTCTGCCACCAATGGCGGGAATGCAGAATACATACGTCTGTGCTCGTAGGGATGTTTTGGGGATTAATAAGTGTGAAATGCTTTGCAGACGTGGGGTGCAATCCTGATCCCATTTACGTCAATGGCTCACCTCCAATTGCAGTCTTGAAGTGCTATATAAATTATAAATTTTATTACCAAAAAATCATACAATTTTAGGTTTGGAGGATGCTCAATGGTCATCTAGTCCAACCCTAAATCTGGTCCAAGTTATATTGATTTTACAGTGGGTTTAGTTATTACTGTCATGTGGATTTTCAAAGGCAAAAATAATACTTAGGCACCTAATTTTCAGTGGAAGTTAGGAATTTAAGTGTTATTTTTGATTTTGAAATTCTGCTTTTCAATCTCTTGAAAATGGGGTTTTCTTGGGTGCCTTTGAAAATTTTACCCTGACGTTTCTAAACTACATAAGTACTTTCTAAAAAGGGGCAGTTTTTCAAAATTTTGACTGATGCATGTTTAGGCTTTATGTAATGGCTGTAATGATGATAAGTTTAGCAGTATTGTTTTTAAGCACATGCACTAATTCTTATTTCCACTTTTCAAATATCTCTATTGGGAACAAAAAACCAACAACTGACCACTGATGCCATAGACAGAATTAACAAGCATAGCCACAATTTATTCCTAATGAGAAACTGCAAGCCATTGGAAAATAAAAACACCTGTCCCTCTATTAAAGAACACAACAGATGTCTGCAAGAAATGTGATTTAGGAATTATGGCACAGACTTCCCCTGTATCCGCTCTACCAACTACTAATCAATGTCAAACTTTGCTGGGATTTGTAAGGCGCCCAAGAAAATGATTGAAATCCTAAATAATTCTTCCAGCGATATAACTGTTCTATGATAGTGTGGATACCAGCCATATTTTAGCATATATCCGTACGCTTTTGGGTGTCATTATTATTAAAGATGAAAAATTGCAGACTCAATACCACCCAGCCGGGAACAATTTAGCCTGGAGGGGGCGGGGGGGGGGAAGTCTACAAGAAAGTAGTCTCATTAAGCTGTGCATCTTTTAGCAATACTGGAGGTCCGTTAAGGTAATCATTCAAATTTGTAACCCACACTAGAAAGCTTTAGCTAGCCAAGTACAAAATGTACAACATACAAAGACACATCAACAATTACTGTATTGTCTGCTGAAGCACAGACAAGACAGCCTGCATGGAGTTTAGTCATTTGACTGGTTTGCTCTCCTTCTTTGAAGGAAACACAGTCATTTCTAATTACCTTTCACTCTTTTACCTAGAATGGGAAAAACAAGTATTCATAAGACAGAATGATGTTCAACAACCATTTCCCCCCTCAACTTCTTTTTCAACTAAAATTGTAATTGTAACTAAACCAAAAAAAAAGAGAAAGAAAACGGTGAGTGTCAAATAATATGTAGCCATTTGGGATGGATCTTCAGAGTTGGAAATCACATTTGTGCATCTAAGACCACATTCACATCTGCGGCGGTGGGCCTGGTCCGTGCAGATTTTGGCTCCGAGAGAGAACCCAGAAGCCAAAATCGGCGTAGGGTTTGGCTGGTGCGAAAGCCTCCTTCCCCCCACTCCCCGGTGTGACTTTGCTGGCGATTACCTGGAAAAGTACAGAACTGGATTTCCCTTCTCTGTACTTTTCTGGGTAATTGCTGGCAAAGCCATGTGGGGGTGGGAGGGGCGGCTTTCGCACCGGCCAACCCTGCACCGATTTTGGCTTCTGGGCTCACGGACTGGGCCGCCGCTTCAGGTGCGAATGTCTAAGTTCTATAAAGAACCTAGGCTGCAGCCCGAAATGCACTCACAGGGGCGGACCCTATTGAAGTCATTAGGGTACTGCAGACACAAGCATATGCATTTGTAATATAATAAGGTCTATTTGTTTGTTTTTATAGTGTGCTCCTACCACATAGCACTGGAGCGCTTCACAATCATAAAATCCAGTAGTACATAAAATCCAATTAAAACCATTTAAAAAAGGAAGGTAAAAAAGGAGGACAGAATATGTTGAGGGGAAACCAGAAGTGGATCCTAAAAGTAACTAGAGAACAAGTCCGTTTTCAGGTGCTTTTTAAAAGATGAGGCGGGAGGAGCTGAGACAAATATTAGTGGGTGGAGGAGTTCCACACTGTAGCTTCCAGACTCTTGAAAATGTCATAGCACAATCTCTTTTGAAAATGGAGCACAGGGTAAATGAGTTTTGTATCTAAATTAATTAAAAGACAGGTACCCAAATTCGCTGTGTTTCTTCCTTTGGCAGCAGTGGGGAAATCATTGTGAGCACGGGTTCCTGATTATAGGTGCTTTTGAAAATTTCTTCCACCAACAACAGTTCTCCACCTCTGTCACTTGGGATCAACATGGCAACCATACTCTCTCTGGATTTTCGTTCAGTTACTGTCTAACTTCTTTCCTTAGCCAAACATGCAATATGTGGTTACTGTCACTGGGATACTCAGAAGAAAAATTATTTATTTATTTATGTATTTATTTATTTGTAGGCAGATAAATTATTAGTTCTGGGACCAACACAGCAACCACAAGCACTTTGTAATAGGATGCATTTTCTAGAAATAGCCTTCAGTATGGAGTTCAAGTTTTAGCATATAAAGGACAATGAAGACTGTAACGTATAAGATCTTCCACAACTCAGAAATTGCAAATAGATAAAGATAACATAGAACATTTGGTCTAATGACTGTAGTCATAGGTTGAAAACAAAGTCAAAGAAAATATTTTCTGTGAAGTTTTCATGATGTTATTGCAGGTATAGATGCCAAAATATGTTGCAGTTAATATGCTGTAATGCTATCATGCCACATGATGAACCACTTGCACAAGTCATCATAGTCCTAACCAGGTTCTTTTCATGGCTAAAGGCCTCATCATTCCTGGATCATTTTAAAACCAGTCTTTCCTGGGAGATGATTATGGTCGGCAACATTGTGTATAAATAAAGGCCTCTCAAGGTGTGTCTTGGGATTCCTATGTAATCAGGGTGGTCTGATCACCCTGCAGGAGTGCACAATAAAGGATCAGCAGAATACTCTTTAAGGAGTGGCCGTTTCCTTGTTTTTGAGTGTGCTTGTTGGTCAGAATCTCAGCTGTTATTTAGTAAAAATCTAATTCACGGCCATGAGAAAATGTAGTTCTGCCATGCCAAAGAGTGAATTTAAATAAGGAGAGAATGAACATAACTGGTTGGCTAATGTTTTTTGTGCAAGAAATCCTAAATAACAGACTTCCATTTTGTCTAGACATTGTGGCAACCCTCTAACCAATATACCCCAGGACTGAGAAAACAAATACAGACTTGACAGTAGTAAGCCATTGAAATCCATTGGTTCACAGTGAAGTTTGCATTTCCCTTGAAATTTAATAGAGCACTGGAACAGGGCAGAGTCCCTGCAGGCAGTGGGCCCTTTAAGAAAGCAGAGCTAGCACCAGCAGGGGACTCTGTTAGCAAGGCTGCAGGTGCTGCCAGAAACTAAGGACAATGCCTAATCAGAAGCAGCTGGGCTGGGTGTGGAAGAACCAGCCCAAAAGGTAGAAGAGCCAGAGGACAGCTCAGATGGACTTAGACTTTCAAGAAGGCCGGAGCTGAGAGGCAGCTCTGCCCCAAGTCAGAGTATTGCCTGGCCAAAGTTATTTGGGGTAATTCAGAGTGTAGCGCCTGACTTGACTTGTGCTAGAGATAGAGACTGGGGTGCCAGAGGGCTAATTCCTGGCATCAGAGAGACTGTATAAAGACTGTGTGTGTATGTAGAGACAATATAATGGTGTTGTGATGAATAAGATTGAAAGTGACTTTGTGGGCATCATCCTACAAGGAGTCGCTACAGACAAGCCTTTCCCTGCTACAAGCACCTTGAGTGAGCAAGAAATAATGACAAAAATAAGAATTGCCAAATCAGGTATTTAGGGATTTTGCCTCTGTAGATTTACATTAAACTCTTACTATGATTTGACAGATGCTAAAAACCAGTTCTTCTAGAGTATTGTGAGAGATGATAAGTTTATTCTTAACTGTAACTGGCTGATCAATATGCTGGTAGCACATATTGATAAATCTTCCGCTGCTTACTGTTCTGCTTTCTTTTATCACAGTTACGGAAGGCAGTGATGGATCATATATCTGATTCATTCCTGGAGACCAATGTTCCATTACTGGTTCTTATCGAAGCAGCAAAGAGTGGTAATGAGAAAGAAGTGAAGGAATATGCGCAAGTCTTCCGCGAACATGCCAACAAGTTAGTTGAGGTAAGTTATATTATCGACAGAATTACAGTGGGTTGTCCTGTGTGAATTAAGGAAAATGACATATTAGCAGAAATACTGCCAGAGCAATTCTGTAATCAAATACTAGTGGAATATAAGCATTTCAGAGCCGCAAACCGAGTATTTGTTACAATCTGCTTGTTGGCTAAAATGGCTATCAAGGCCTTGACTTTAAGGATAAACTGTAGCTGGTGGGAGATCATGTGCTAAACTGTATTTCCTCTTGTCAATAGTGTCTTGACCAGCCGCAAGTAGATTTCAGTTAAATAACTGTATTTGTTCTTCACCAGAAGAACAAATACAGCAAGCTGATTTCTCGACCAGGCATTGAGCCAAATAGATGCTTCGGTAGACTGTATTCAGTTCTGATTGATCGGCGAGCACGGCAGGTGATTATTAGACTGTCTCGCTAAATCTGTGAAAGCGTTATATAAAAAGGGGTGAGAATTGTCATTGGGTGTCTAAATTCAGTTGATAGCCAATGGAAGGTAGGTGTCCAATGGCACAATCCTGAAGCCTTAGGCCTTTGCACCAGTGGAAATGCTACTGAAGATTGTGAGGGTTGCTATCACAAAAGGCTAGCACCGGCACCAAAATGGCTTCAGAAGTGGACTGCAAATGCCAATTCCATTTACCCTGTAACGATAGACCCCGAGTACTTGCAAGATTAATGTGCTGGTGTGGAGCAGCAAGGAACTCATGTGCTTCACGTCAAGCAAGTTGAGGGCCAGGTCAGGTGACCAGATCTGGGCTTATAAGGAGGCTGCGAAGCCCAGGTAGGAGCTCGGGAGTGGAGCAGGGAAGTTCTGGGCTCTGCAGAAACAGAGCAGTCTAGAAACACGGCTGGGGGAGTTGGTGACAATTAAGAATGTGCAACGTGCACAAATTTTGATTTTCTGATTTCCGTTTCTAGTTTTAGAGCCAATTTTTAATTTTTTTGTGTCTCAAAATTTTGAGACCCTTTCTAAGTGGAAAAAACAGGTAGCTGCTACAGTTGGTTGGGAAGCGATGAAGCAGGGGGATGCAGCCTTGTGTGTGGGGGGGGGAGCTGCACGCACATGCACACATATGTTCCCAGGAGGTGACCCTATAATAAACAGCAAAGGACTCTGGTATCGGTGAGCTCCAAATCATCAGAAAACGAGATCCAGTGTCCTTGCCCCATCCCAGGCAGAGCGGATCCCGTTTGGTAGTGACATACGCTCACCTGGTTACATGGGTGCAGTCTCACCTCCAGCTGCCTGTGGAAGCACACCAAGCCCCCAAACCACAGAGCACTCAAAGATCAATAGCAAACCTAACTCAAAACCCAATCCACTCCAATAGATCACCATTGTGTGGGATAAATGTCTCCTAACCAGCACAGCACACCATGAAACTTGAAAGACGGTCAAACTACTAGACCAAGCTGAAAATATCAGATTACAAGTGGCTATTGTGAGACACAAAAACCCCTGGCACATACCCAAAAATTGCAGGACAGGATTTTTGTTTTGAATGCAGAAGCTGAAAATGGCTCTCTGTGTGTGTGTGTGTGTGTGTGTGTGTGTTTTTGTTTGTTTGTTTGTTTGTTTGTTTGTTTGTCCAGATTCAAATGCACAGTCCTAGTGGCAGCTCTTTGTAAATAGGGCAGGCTAGCAAAAGGCCAGAGTGCTAAAGACCAAGAGGCAGGTTCATGACGCAAGAGATTGAAAAGAGGCTGGAAGCCCAGTGGAAGGATCGCTCTTGCCTATCAGCGAGTGACAGTTTTGCGGGAGCTGGCTGGGGTGTCCCCTTCGCTGCCAGGGGTGGAGAATTAACACCTGAGGCCAGGTGCATGCCCACCACTTGCTGACCACCTGCTTAAATAGCCAAACACACTTGGGCAGCCCTCTTTCTTCAGCTGCCCAGGGCTAACTGAAAATTAAAAACATCAGCCAGGTAAGGTGAATGTCTAGGGGGGTATAGCCTTTCACAAAGGGAAGGGAGGCCTTAGCATCTTCTTTTTTTAAAAATTATATATTATTATTATTAGCATTTATATAGCACAGGCGATGTACCTGGTGCTTTACAAAGAGTAAGATAGACACGGTTCCTGCCCAAGAACTTACAATCTAAAGACAGGGGGAGGGGAGACAGGGAAGGGGGAACAGAGGGAGAGACACGGGATGCAACATTCATGAGGATGCGAGAATTCAGGTACACGTTCTTGGCTTGGTTACGTCTTCGATCATCATCCCTCCTTTTATCCCGGCGGCAACATACCTGTGACTCCACAGGACTCTTTCTGGTTTGAATTCTGCACCTTGGCGCACCAGGTTGCGGCGGGTTCCTGGCTAGCCACGCTGCAATAGCTTTCTGGCCCTCACCTGCCTGTCTGCTCCTTGTGCTCCATTTCCCACGGTGGTGGCACCTAGAGATGGAGTAACTTGGCCAAGGTGATAAAGATCAAGAAGCAGGCACACAACACAAGAGATTGGCAAGGGACTGGGAGCCCAGTGGAAGAGAGTTCATCATAAAAAGATTGTAAATGAAGGTCTATTCCATTGTCAAAAAACCTCCGGTTTACAAGAAGAGTTAAGGCTCTTACAAATTCAATCATGCACTGAAAAGCATGTAAATTGTAAGTTAAGGCGCCCGCCTCAACTACCGTTCCATGTTAGCAGTAAAGACATTGTACAGTCTCACATATTGTGCGCACAACTTAGGCTCCATGCAACCACGCTTTGCCTTCGTCTTTCAGCCCCAATCCTCTTCCTCTTTGCAGGTTGGGGGCAACACTGAAACTGGGGACAGAAGGGCATGAGCTGGCCCCTCACCTCCTCCATTCCCTCTATTCTTTCATGTCGGTTGGGGAGAATGGGGCAGCTGAGTAATGTCTCACAACCCTCCCTCTTACCCACTAGTCCCCACTGCCCTCCCAGATCACAGTGAAACTGGGTACAGTCGTATACAAATGTTTAATTTAAACTTTAAGTTGTGTATGCATTGAAATTAATACAATGGAATGGCCATGGGAACGAATGGAGGCAACAGCAGTGCCAATTTCTAAATAAATACTATTGTCATTCCAACATCCAATTAAGTGACTGTGAAATAATACAACACAGCTGCATCTTTGGGAGTCCATGGGGAAGGCAAGAGGGTGTGAAATAATGAGGACGGCACCAGATGCAGTAAGTGGAACGACAGAGAAAATACAAAGAGTGGGCAGGAGCAAGTAAGTGGGTGGAATGACAGGAGGAATTAGCAATAGCTACAATAACAAGGTTCTGAGTGAAATAACTGATTTAGAAGACTGATGGGATACCAAGGGGAGCCGTCCTATTGTTTAACCCATTTACCATAGCTGATATGGCTGATTTACCATAGCTTCACCTATAAAGCTCTTCACAACCTCGCTCCCTTCTACCTCTCTGCACTTATCGCCCTCCATACTCCAGCCCGTGCACTTCGCTCCTTCTCTCACCCTTCCACGCCTTCCCTGCTCCCCTAAGCACCTTCGTCCCTTCTCACTTGCTGCCCCCCATGCCTGGAACTCCCTCCCTGTCCACATCCGCCTTGCCCCCTCCCTTCATACCTTCAAATCTCTCCTTAAAACTCACCTCTTTCGCTCTGCTCTGTCTGACTCTTTATCCTGCTGAGCCACTATTCCTATACCTACGATCGGTTTACCCTTATCCTTGCAACATGGACCTGCCTGCTGTCATTCTCATCGTAACCAAGCCAAGTACGTGCACTTGAGACCTCGCATCTTCATGAATGTTAGACCCCTTGTCTCTCCCTCTGTTCCCCTTCCTAAGTCTCTCCCCCAGCTCCTGTCGCTCAGATTGTAAGCCCTAGGGGCAGGGCCCGTGTCTGTTTTATTACTTTGTAAAGTGCCAGGTACACTGCTGGTGCTATATAAATGTTTGTTAATAATAATCATAATAATAATAATAAATACCCTATCCTTTGACTCCCTCCCTGTTGTTCCACTTTCTCTCCTGTTTTTTTGGTCATTCCACACACACTGTTCCATATGACACATACGACTCACAGAGATAAACACTGTATTTCTCTCAGAGCTTATGAGTTCTCTGTGAGGGGAGTGGGGGGGGTTAGATCGGCAACTTGGACCCAGGACTTCTGGGTTGTCTGTTACAGATTGTGCTCACTTACAACTTACATGGGAATTAGGAGTCCTGTGCTCTGCCCCTGCTCTCTCCCCTTAATGCCCCCCCTTTGTGTATGCTCCCTTCCTCCCTGCTCCCCCATAGGATTTCCCTCGCTGGGCTGATGCTCGCACTTAAGAGTCCTCCCAAGAGGATTACACTTGCCACTCTGCCCCACAGGGCTGCTCTGCACAGCACCCCACCACCTCCCTGCCCCCCTCCTGAAGAACGCCCACTGTATCAGCCCAGAGCAACCGCTTACCCCTTGGTGGGGTTGGGAAAGTCGGAGGGAGAAGCGCTGAAAGATCGATTCCATCACGCCTGTAGCCTCCTATCCCTGTCTCCAGGATAAACCTCTGCCCTCTTCCTGCACCTGGGACCATGCCAGGCAAGCTCCAGCGCTCCGGCCCCAGCCATGTTCCTCCAATGGGGCACCCCATTGGAGCCACAGCCCAGACACCCCGCATTTTTGGAGAGGGAAGGGCTGTCACTGAAATCCACGTGCTCTGTGGTTCTGGGTGGGTTTAGGGGGCAAGATCATCCACCCCAAACATCACTGCGGGATTTGCTAGCTCTGTTTAGCCATCTCGGCATCCCTAGCCCCCAAGCCAAGCCGCCTGCTGTGCAGGATCAGATCAGCATGATCTTCACTTCTCTCCCTTCCAGAGGCTTTGCTCTCCTCCTCTCCCCACCAGAGCCACTCTAAACATGACTGACCAGTCACTCACGCTGCCCCCGGGAGGTGCACTTCCCTCTTTCCCCAGCATTGATAGGCTCTAGGAAGCAGTGCCTGCTGGGAGTTGTAGTCCCCAGTATTCAAGACTGTTTGCTTTTCAACAATCTCTGCGTTCCATATAGAACGTCCACGAGCACTCCACACTCGGGATGGTCTCCATAGGCTAACATTGAATATTCAAGCTATCATAACTTAAAAACTACTAACCGGATTTACAAAAAGTAAACTAGAAAGCACCCTCTGGCAGCCTTCTTGAATTTTCAAAAAGGCTTACGCCTCCTTCCAACCATCACAAAACCCCTTTACAAATCGAGACAGTCTAACTTAAAAAACAAACAAAAAACAAGCTTTAAAGTGCAGTTGTCACACTGCGATATCTCAGCTGTTAGCCAACCGAGTCGGCTGAAATGTGAACAGAAGGAACCACTTCAGTGATCCTTCACCACAAATGTCTCGATCCTACCTTTAATCATGTCAATTTTATAACAAGAAGAATATTCGGGCCTCTTATAATGAACTATAGAGTGGTTCCTGCCACGCTATAATCAGGGACCCGAGTTCACTGCACCAAAAAATCTTAAATTCTGCAACCAGTGAAGCCAAATTCCGCAAATTCACCGCGAGCATTAATATTTGCATAATTAACTTGATTTGCATAACTATGCATGCTGGGAAGCAAATTTGCAAAAGGTTTGACATAGAATCACAACTTTGCTAATCAAACACAACTCAAATCCTCTGGAATTTCAGCACCCCAGAATTCCTACCTCATATTAAAACCCCAGACCTGAGACCTCCCTCACCCAAACATAGGGCCTTTCAGACCCTACCCACCCACAATTAATCTCCCAGGGATCTATTTACCCTCGGGTCATGGTCACACCTCCCGGACAGACAGCAGCTGCAGCAGCAGTTTTAGTTTGGGGTCAGGTGACAAGTTTATGCCTGAGCCAGGATTTAAAGATCCTGCAGACAGCCCCCACTGCCGTGTCGCTGCAATTTCAGCATAGCACTGCGAGGATTGGCTGATTCTGCGTGGATTGGCTGATTCTGCAAAAATCACTGCAAATTGCAGCAACGCAGTCAACTCGGGTCCCTGGCTATAATGGACTGTGGAAGACATCATAAGAAACCGTGGTTCATGTACGCGCTGGAAATAAATAGCACTGTGGCAGGAGGATTAGGACTGAAGCATACCACTTTAGGGACTGGATCCTGCAAAGACTCACAGGAACAAACGTCTGCACTGCACTCCCCTAAAAAACAAAATAATCCACTTCCCTGCATACATATATTTATAGAGACATTCAGCCTAATGTCAGGATAATGTAACTGGTTTCAAAAAGCATTATTGAAATTGTTTTGTTCACCTACTCAGCCTCCCCAAAGCTAGCTGTTTCAAGCCATAATGGAAATAAATCATCATGTTCAGGAACCTGAGATGTGAGTCCCCAAAGTTTTGGTTTTCACCTGCCGATCGTGTTTGCTCATCCAGTGTTGCTCCCCATGACAGATTAAGCTCCATTAAAAAATATTTGCATTTCTTGAACACACAAATGCAGCTCAGTGATTTTATGTTGGCTGTGATTTAAAAATAAATAAATATTAGCACTCTTTCTGAAGACAACGTATCTCCTCAGCAACTTCCTTTCTCGCTATTCATGCTACATGTATTTTAATTAAAGCTAAAATAAAGCGATTCTTGGGAAGTGCAGTTGTGACTGGGAATATTGGTTTATCATTTTTAAAGGTCCCTGATGCTGAAGTAAGAGCTTTACAGTCAGAGTCTAATCTCATTTACATCAGTCTAAATCATATCTTACCCTGGTCTTTGAAATAATAATCTAATGCAGAAGCCCAGATTGAAAAAAGAAAGAAAAAACAACTCCATTTAGGCACTAAAATGGAGCAGAGATTTCAAAACATCGACCATTCTAGGCAAGTCCCGGGTGCTGAACAGTTGTGGTAAGAGACTAGTCTCTTCCCAATGGGCTTGCAAATCTATTACAGGCAACGTGTGGAGAATGGGGCCCAGATTAACTCCGCCATGACCGGCTGGGCGCGGCACTGGGTGCAGTGCAGGGGCTGGGCTGGCCAGCCATACATTCCCGCATCTCCCCACCCTCCCCGGCGGCCCAGCCACAGGAGCATGTTGTGAGTGACTTGACCTGAACTGGACTGTTTTCTCCATTGCTTCCCTGCCTGACCGAGGCCGGGTTGCTGCGTCAACGCGGTCGTTTCTGTTTCCCACCCAAGGCTAGCCTTAGAATTTACAGGATCTAGTGTGAAGATAAAATGTGGTGCCCCCCCCATGCTGCCGCCCCCTGAGGGGCACCCTTTTCAGGGCCCTACAGATGTTTGCCTTTGAGTCCCCACTGGGGGAGAGTGGGGGCCGTGTGCTGTACGCTGGCAAAAACGGCAGCCACTGCAGGGCCCCTCTAAATAGAGATAATAGCGGGGCCTGTAGTGGTTGCTCCGGGTTACCCATCAGTAAGTCTAACCCTGGGAGGAGAACACAGGGAGAGACAGGTACATTCATGAAACTGAGAAGTCCCAAGTGCACGTGCTTAGCTTGGATACAAGAAGAGGAGAGTATCCTGAAGTATGAGCCAGTATGAGGAGTGGCATAGACAAGCCATCTGTGAGGGTGTGGGACTGAAAGAGGAGGTAGGCCTTCAAGGAGATATTTGAAGGTTGGGAGGGAAGAGCAAAGCAGGCGTTCAGGGAGGGAGTTCCGGACTCTGAAGATCCAGTCACGGAACTGGCAGCTTGGGGGGTTCCGGAGCTGCGCTCAGCTTCACAGTTTCAGTGCAGGTCCATGGCTCAGCCCAGCCCTGTCCCAGTTGACCATCCTTGTTTCCAGGTCTTGTCACACCTCCCCACTTCCTTATTGGCTGCCAGCCAGCATATACGGTTGGCTGGTAGCAAGACGAAGCTAGGTGAGTCACCTGCTCACAATTCCCATCCTGTATCTCCTCACCCGTGGAATCTGTTTGTACTCTAGGCCTGACCCCACTTCAGCCTAGCACTGATCCCGCACCCACGTCTGGCTCAGATCCCTCTTCGACCCTGCCACGGGGGAGCATCATATGAGAAAGGATGTCGATGATTTATAGAGAACAAGCATCTCTGGTGGGGGTGAGGATGGTGGCAGAGGAGGAGCAAGGTTCCCTGGAAAATGCAGCCTCGTCTGTCTTCCAGTTGTTGTCATTGGGTTCTTTTGAAAATCTTGCTGCTTAGAGCTTAAAAACTCCCGACTTGAATCTAAACAGCACCTAGCAACTAGGAGAGGAAGGCAATTAAGTGCTTATATGCTTGGATCCTTTGCAGTAAGATAAGGAAGTATATTGCTAGAGTCTTGTGATTGTTATAGCAACAGTGGAAAAGAGAATGCCCTGAAGATATTTTCTTTTTAATTCTACAATCATCACAACTTTATCACAACAAGTATGCAATCACATTATACTGTGCCTTCTTTTACAACGCCGTTTCTGCCACTATGCCAAAGCTTACTATGGAATATACCAGTTCTCACTAACAGTGAAAGACATCCCCAAGTGTGTAGGCAACAAGCTGAATGGGTGCTGTTGTCAGTGGGGAGTAGGAATCAGCATACACACAAACCCATACACACCCAACGTTCACAAGGACGCTCTGCCCCCAACGGGGAGGGGAAAAATGCCTGTCAGGATATTAGTGTGGCCCACTATGTCTCCGAGAGACAGGGCCCCTATCATCATAGGGTGCAGAGCACGAGACCGAGCCCTGGTCGGGCCCAGTCCGCCACAGGTCCACACGCATGCACTCACAACCAGGGGATATGGGAAAGGGACTAATAGTGCGAAGTGTTGTGAAGGCACAAAGGGAAGGGCCCAGGGTCAGGTTGGGGAGGGAGTGACACACACCTGGAATGGGGGAAAGGAAACCAGGCCGGCGGGAAGGGAAAGGGCTAGCACACACGCACTCGTCCTCACACCTGCACACAAGCAGTCGCTGAACACACCACGGAAGGGAAGGAAGGTAAAGGGAGACAAACGTCCACCAACCCGCTCCTACGTTATCCACAAGCACCACCCAAACTACACACGTTCCACAATACCCAAGAATGATTCAATCCACTTAGCTTTTAGCGGCCAGTTTCTCGCTCTGATTACCAGCGTCAGGGAGCTCCCTGTGCCGGCGTATCAAGTGGAGGATGCCTCCTGGTGTGCCCTGAGCCGTGCGGAGCTCCACAGCGGCTCATCCTCCCACTCCCTGAGCGGTTATGAGGGGTGGCGCAACGTTGACCGCATCTGAGCTGGTTGCCTCGGCAACTGGACGCGGCGGCAGCGCCTCCTCCACCGTGAGTCCAGGCGCAGGACCTGAGGTAGGGGAACTCAGAGGCAACAGAGCCCTCCCGGACCAGAAGCCGCTGCCCCAACCCCAGAGGCTGACAGCTGTGTGTCTATGTGAATACATGTGTTTTGTTTTATTTATTTATTTATTTATTTAAAAAACATATTACCCCGTCCCTCCTGCCACAGTCAGCTCGAGGCGGCTTACAACAATAAAAAACAATTAAGACACATTAAAAAGGAAAAAACAGATAAAACAACCGCCACTACCCTCCACCCCCTATCCCCCCACCCATCACGCCTCTCCCCAAACACCTGGTGGAACAGCCAGGTCTTACAACTTTTTGAAAAAGAGGGGAGATCTGGGGCCAGCCGGGCCCTCACCGGAAGGGAATTCCATAGGCGTGGCGCAGCCACCAAGAATGCCCTCTCCAACGTGGCCACCCGAGAAACTCAAGGGACCTCGAGCAGAGCATCCCCGGACGACTGCAGGGACTGATCCAGGGCACAGGATGTGAGGCAGTCTCTCAGATAGACAGGGCCCAGACCGTTTAGGACTTTATAGGTTCAAACCAACACCTTGAATCGGGCCCGGAAAACTACCGGCAGCCAGTGCATTCAAGAACAGCCCTGCCCACTCCTGCCCAGTCCCGCAGGCGCATCACCAACATCTCATGATCAACGGTATCAAACGCAGCCGATAGATCTAACAAGATCAGCAAGGTCAAACGACCTCAATCCATGTCTCGACGCAGGTCATCTACCAAAGCCACAAGTGCAATCTTGGTGCCATAATCTGGATGAAAACCGGACTGAGCGGGATCAAGAAAACTGATGCGATCAAGCTGCCCCTGCAGCTGCTGAGCCACTACCCATTCAATAACCTTTCCTAAAAAGGGAAGTTTAGAGACGGGCCGATAGCTGGCAGGGGAGCCGGTGTCAAGTGATGGTTTCTTGAACAGAGGTCGCACCACTGCCTCCTTAAGACAGCCTGACACTCTGCTGTCCCGCAGGGAGGTGTTGACCACCCCAGCCAGCAATGGCCCCATTGTCTCCCAGCAGATCTTAACCAGCCAGGATGGGGAAGGGTCTAATTCACAAGAAGTGGCCCTTACCACTCCAAGAACATCCACCGCATCAGTGGGCGTCACGGACTGAAACTGATCCCACAAAACCGGACATGTTGGGGCTTCCATAACCTCTGTTTTTTTTTATTGATTTTATTTAATATATTTATACCCCGCCCCTCCTGCAAGCAGCTCAGGGCGGTTCCCCTAGTGTAATAAATTCTGCGTCAAAAGCGTGGTGAATACAAGTGATTTTGTCCACAAAATAATCCACAAACATGTCACAGCGGGCAGTAGATGACTCCACTCCAAGATTGAGGGAGGCCGGACTGACCAGCCCCCGCACTACCTGGAACAGCTCCGCTGGACGGGATTTGGCAGACTCTATGAGGGCAGCGAAGAACTTCCTCTTTGCTGCCCACATAGCCATGGCATAGGCTCGTAAACTGGGTCTATGCCGCAATCTATTGGCTTCAGCACGCGAACAATGCCACCATCGCTCCATCCCGCTTCAGCAACCATAGCTCCTCAGAAAGCCAAGGAGGTCTGCGGAGCTGCCGCCTGGGCAGTGGATGCCTAGGAGCCATCTGATCAATGGCCTCTGTCAGCAGAGTGTTCCATAGCACAACGAGGTCATCGATTAGATGATCGTCAAGGTCAGAGGGTATTTTTCCCAGAGAATTCTGGAACCGTTCTGGTTCCATCATCCTCTGGGGGCAAACCGTCCAAATTGGCTCAACACCCTTCCGGGGGCAGATCTGTGCTAGGAGCGAGGTCTGCAGGAGGTAATGGTTTGTCCATGACAAGAGCACAGCTGATATCTCCCCCACTAATGGAACACCCGCTTCAAGGGCAATGCAAAACACAAGGTCCAAGGTGTGTCCTCCCTGATGTGTCGGGCTGATAACCATCTGGGACAGGCCCATGGTTGCCATGGCGGCCATGAACTCGTGCTCAGCTCCCCCAAGGGCAGCATCAGCATGAATGTTATGGTCCCCCAAGACTATTGTCTTTGGGGACCGCAACACCATCCCCGACACCATCTCTGCCAGAGCATGCAGGGCAGCCGCTGCACAGGTAGGTGCACGTTATACCAGCAGTACTCCCAAACTGTCCCCAGCCAAATCAAACACAAGATGGAGGCCTTCAATACCCAGTATTTTAGCTGTAATTGTGGGTATAACAGCATTATTAAAGAGTAAATTTTTGGAATTCCCAAGGTTGTAGAATTAGAGTTAGGGGGACAAAGAAGTATGTTCTCTCTGGGTGCGACGGACCCGATGCCTGCCGTGGTGGACAAGCACTGTTGCCACACTCAGGGAAAGTGCAGGGAGCTGGGCAGACACGCCTCTCCCCCTCGTGGGGCAGCTGGCCACTGTTGGAGCTCCCACCACAGCCAGGGAGGACTTCAGTGCTGCCTACATGAACGGATTTCTGCCCCTGTCCCACCTCCCTCTCCTGGCCCAAGCAAGACTACACCCCTGGTCATGACATGGCCACACACGATGCTCGAAAGCACCCACCACTCACAGCCCCACAGAGGAGCTCGACATGGGGCGGGACAGACGCAGCCAAGCCACACACATTGCCCCTCCTTGGGTAAGGCTACTAAGTGACACTTTCTCTGACTTTTTCCAAGGACACATCACATAGCAGTCAGTTGCTCACCCCATCCCAGAGTAGGGGGACCATCTGGTGGCTGACAGTAGGACTGAAACGAGATTTTGCCCTTCTCAAAAATCTCAACAAGACTAGGCTTCTCAACAAGATTTTCTTGTCTCGAGATTCTTGCAAGAGACTTGTGAGAAACTCGAAATTCTCACGAGATTCTTGAGAACCTCAAAATAGCAAAACAATGATCTGCACATGCCTAACCCACAGTAACAAGTAACTCAGTAACAAGGTTTCATTTTACCAACTGAAAGAGTTGGTAAAATGAAAAATCCCCCAGTAAAATAGAAAAATGGCAACTTGGTCATGGTAATACCTGGTATTTTGGATAATCAGGTGCCTGACTCAGTAACCAGGTACTGACTGGGCACCCGATGGGCTATGCAGAATTTCCAGTATTGCCCATAGATAGCCAATTAGCTACTCATAACGGCTTTAGAAAATGCTCCCCCACATAGTTACAAATTGTCCCCGTTCTAGATTGAAGCATCAAAAGAAAAATAGACCTGTGTCTGCTCTGGAAATGTATCCAGAATTGATAAACGTAACATCATTGTTGTTAATAATAACTATTAATTATTATTAACTATTAATAATAATTTATATTCTGCTCTTTTACACAAAGAACTTAGGGCAACTTTCAGAAAGTACAAACAGAATATCAAAAATATCGAAACCCCATGCCCACCCACTCATCCTCAAAATACATTACAAATAAAAATGACAATTTTCCACCAAATTGCATTTCAGTTTCTGCTATGCACCAGTAAGTAAGTAAATTTATTAAGGCATCCAGCTTTCGCCATAGCCAAATCACAAACAAATCACATACACAGACCAAAGGTCTTATACATCAAAATATATACATTGATACCATGATAAATAAATGAACCAAAATAAAGGTTGCAACCATCATCAAAGCTCTTTCAGGACCATAAATGGATTTTGGGCTCTCAAAGATGCTGCCCTTCATGCAATACAATACCATCTATTTATTGTGGCTTTCGTCATGTCATCAATACCAAAATTCAATAAAACATACTAAGTTGGCAATATACTGAGCTTGTCGTCCCCTGTATTATTATTAATAATAATGGCATTGGCTTTCACCATAGCCAAACGCAAAAAAAAATACGTAATCAAACAAGACACAATAAGTGTATCATTCATAAATCATTCATATTTACAACTAATATTGAAATACAAGATACAGGAACATAATACATGATTAAATAACAGAGGCTTCCCAATCAATCTTACCCACAGTCAAACAATCATGCCTCTGCTAGCAGCCAATGGGCAAATATCCAGCCATCTATAATCTGGAAACACACAACAAAACAACCTCAAACTTGAACGGGGTTTAAAAAACTCCTCCTAAACTCCAGTATAGTAGTCTATACTGCTGTCCAATAATGCGCAGCAGACTACCCTAACAAATACTCGAATAAACATACCGCTATGGCCAATACAGCTGGGTAAGCCAGTAGCCAAGCCGAGGAAATGCTAACTGCCTACCTACTAGATTTAGGCAGAGATTTATTACTTAAAGATTGACGAAGAATCTCAAACTGCAGCCCTATCGTTTTCCTTATCTTTATCGTCAAACCAACAAATGTTGTCATTGCTGTTATATTTCCACCAATGACAATTTTTGCAGGAAGTTAAATCTATCGGCCACCTTTATCCCACCCTCCTTTCCCAATAGGGGGGCTACCCATGTATCCCTCAATGTATGGTAATACGGGCATTTTAACATAAAATGCTCTATTGTTTTGATTTCCTGCAAGGAACAGGTACAGTAACGGAGATCGTACCGAACTTTATTGTACCGACCTTCTGAGACTGCTGTCTCAGTTAATCCAAATCGGAGGAGCATATAGTTCCTTCTCAAAGTTTTGTTAACAAGCATATTCAAATAGGGTTCTAAGCAGATGCTGGATTTTATTATTCCATATTCTGGTGATACTTTCCATTTCTTAATAGATGCAAGATCTTGGTGTACTGCCATTTCTCAAGATCTCAGAGCTAGCTCCTTTTTAATACATAGGCTGGATTTCCCTTGAAAGTATAAAAAGGAAAATCCTAACTTACTTAACAAAGACCCCAGGTATTTTGCCCAGGGATACAACCTGGGCCTAGTGTGTGCCAATTCTTCTATGGCACACTGTACCGAGAGCGTCATCTGTTGTTGACTAAGCAATCTTGTCCAGAAGCCTAACAGGGCCATTCTCCCAAAATGGTCAATAGAGAGCATCCCAGTTTCTGCCCTCAAGATTGCACCAGGAGTGCTGCTACCCACCTTGAGTAACCTACGCAAACTCTGATTCTGTACTCTTTTGAGTACAATAATATCTGGATGAGGAATAACCTCTAATCTGTAGATTAGCATAGGATAGATTTTTTGACAAAAGGTTCGTAATACTGTTTATTTATTTATTTATTTATTTAATAGATTTTTATCCCGCCCCCTCCTGCAATGCAGCTCGGGGCGGCTGACAACAATAATAAAAAACAATTAAAATCAGTTAAAATATAAATATAAAATGCATCAATAAAACAGGGCTAAAAGACAGTAATAAATAAATACATGGGCGGGGGATTAAAATCACCCCCCCCACCCTCCCTCCCAAAGGCCTGGGCAAACAGCCAGGTCTTACAGTTCCGCCGAAATGTCAAAAGGCTTGGGGCCAGGCGAGCTTCCTCCGGAAGGGAGTTCCACAGCCGCGGCCCTACCACCGAGAATGCTCGCTCCATCGTGGCCCCCCGCTTAACACGGGGGACCTCCAGGAGGGCACCCCCGGCAGACCGCAGGAGCCGTTCCGGGGCGCGAAGGGCGAGGCGGTCCCTAAGGTAAGAGGGGCCAAGGCCGTATAGGGCTTTATAGATCATTACTAGGACCTTGAACTTGGCCCGGCACACTATCGGCAGCCAGTGCAGCGCTCGGAGCACCGGTGTAATGTGCTCCCGGCGACCCGTCCCCGTAAGAAGACGGGCCGCCGCATTCTGCACCAGCTGCAGCCTCCGGGCCAAGAACAAGGGAAGCCCCACGTAGAGCGCGTTGCAGTAGTCGAGCCGCGAGGTGACGAAGGCATGGATGAGGGAGGCCAGGTCCGGGCCAGAGACATACGGATGCAGCCTACGTACCAGGTAAAGCTGGCGGAAGGCAGCCTTGGCGACTGCCTCCACCTGCCGCTCCATCTGTTGAAATACATACAGCATAGGAGGCGACTACCACTTTCAAAAGACTGCCTGCCAATCCCTTACAGAATCGATCCAATTTTTGGAATATAATATCCTGATCAATTACCGGCAATAGCCTATGTGCAGAGTCGGTATCTTTGAAACCGGTAGCCTCTAATAAGAGTGCACCCAATTCGTCCACCAAAAGTTGCTTGCTGGTGGCCATACCTAGGGGCCCCATATTCAACTCCTGGCCACTAGTAGGAATCATATCCTTTCTGTGAATACTAGGAGATATGGGTCTGTCCCCTAGATCCATGGAGTCATTACTGTTACTTTCGTCTACCTCTCTAGCCTTCCGGTGGATACCAAGCACAGAATCAGCGGGTAGGTTTTGATAACCCTCCAATATCTGTCCTTGCACTGTCAATTCATTTGGGGTTACTACAAATTCCTTCACTTCCGGATGGGGCAGATTGCGGTATGGCAAATGCCTACCTTCCTCACTGCCATAGGCACTAACGGTCTTCTGGCTATGGTCTCTCAGAGGGGGGAAATTAAATGCAGGAGCTATGTTCTTTGGGCTGGGGGTACAATCACACGATCGATGCATGACTGACTGCCAGATGGAGACCACCCTATCTATGGAAACCCCCCTGGTTTTAAGATATTTCCTAGCCCTAAATATATCTTTGACCCATCCTACTGAGGTGAAGTGAACTTTTAAATAATAACCCCATCTATGAGGAGACAGATGCTCAACTTTCCTAATCACCCCCAGATTAACCTCCTTGCCCAACAAATATGATAAATTTGAAATAATTTTGGTATCATATTCCCATGATGGAATACTGTTATTATAATCCCTAGTAACTTTAAACAAAACAGCATTGGGAATAATTGCCTTAATCCACATTAGTTTGTTCTAAGCTTGATTGTAATAGGGCAATCTGTTGGTATTAAATTGCCTCTTTCTGGAATATCCGGTTTCAACTGTAACTTTGTCCTTGACCTGGATCACGTCCCTAGGGATCTAACCTATCTACTATTCTTTAAGTTGCTCTCTTGCTCTGGTTAGAGAGTCGCTTATTTCCAATATACTGGAGAATAATAAAGCCACTGTATTCGCTATCAGCCTAGTTTGGGAAATCAAAATTCCTGCATTGGGACCTCGGAAACGTACAATATCTTTTCCTCTACCGGTTGAGGGCCTCAGCCAAGACCCGTCCCCGTGTCCCCCAAGGGTGTCCCCATATTATCCCCTTCATCTGACAAACATTCAAATCTATTATGGAGAGTTAACAAATCCACCTGTTGTTCCGGGAATACATCGGAAGGTCTTCGAGCAAAGATGGGGAAGGATGCACTCGCTTCCAATCCATAATGTAAAATGGATCGAAATCAGCCCTAACGTCCTGGCCCGCCTGGCCGTCGCCTAAGGCCATGCGGACAAGGGTGCGCCCTTTCGTGTGCAGCCCTTAGGCGTGCCACCTGCGGCGCATGCGCCTATGCCACGCCACAGGATGCTAGCAGGTTCTTGTAATGATCCCAGAAGCTGGCGGCCAATGGAACAGCAAGCTGAATGGCACACCTCCAGGGATTCGGCACACGCAGATGCCTTCTATTAGTCCCAGCCGCCCAGGGAAAAGGGGTCCTTCTGAGAGGAACAAAGCCCTGGTACGGCACACACACACACAGAGGATAATAAAAACAAAAGAAACAAAAATATATTTTTTAAAATTTCCAGCCCTAGGGGACTGTCCGTTTCCCCACAAACCCCCAAGTCACAGAAGTTCTCAGCAGGATCTCAGCCCAAACACGCTCTGGTCTTCTGCTATGCACCATCTAACCCTCTGTCAAGGCGATCATGTCATAACCTCCACCAGTCCTCCTCCCATACCCATACTCAACACCACACCACCCACTCACCCACATGGTGGCCATGGCACTCCCAGACTTCTGTCCTCCAAGCACTCCCCATCCTGCCCTAACTACCCATACCACCCCCCCCCTCCACCCCCTTAAAAACATAACAATTGTAAAGTACATATTATCAGAAAGAAAACGAGGATACCCAGGGGGATCTTCCAAATTCTAGGTGTTGCTGCTGCAAAATACGTAGTGTCCAACCCTTCACCTTTAGGTGCCTGTCCTTCAGCATCTGTCTGCAGCTTCTACAGCCTTCCTTGTATTTGTTACAGGAAAGGAAACAAAGCGTAGGGGGTATAGCAAAGGAGATGCCTTCTCCAGCTGTGGGCGTCCCAGCCATATTGGAAAAGCGAGGGTTCGTCCAGGTGTGTAGGTTATTTTAGGTGGGTCAAGGGGGCCTCATAGGCCCATGTGAGCAGGGGGTGGGAGCCAATCACGTGAGCTGTGTCCCCACCCCCTTTATGGATTCTCCTGATTCCCCTGGCCAGACCATGCAAATGTGCCATATGCTGATGGGCAGGAGCCTTCCTTCCTTCCCACTGTCTGCTTCCCCAATCTAGGCCACTACAGCATCTGTAGTCTCCTTGAGACCTGTTACAGACAAAGACACAAGCAAGAGGGTCCACTAGAAGAGATGAGAAGCAACGCAACTTGTTCGGCACAGTAGAAGACATCGGTACCCCCCAACGTGGGCCGCTTTTAGACGAGCAGCACATGCTCACGGCGGGAAATCACGTGCCTTGGGAAATGAACGCGGGCAGGGTTTAGGCGTGCATAGATGCACCTTATCGCCAGTCATGCATTCTTTAAAGCTGCTAATTAAATAGCTTGGGTATTTAATTAGTGGCTTTAAAGAATGCGTGACTGACTATAAGGCGTGTCTACGCACGTCTAAACCCCACCTATGGCCATTTTACAAGGTGCGCGATTTCCCACCACAAGCGCACGCTGCTCATCTAACAGCAGACTTGGTTATTCCTCTGGAAAGTGTGGGAGAATTGTGGCTGTGTTTACAACTTGTATGAAGTACCAAGTGGTCGGGTTAGACATTTTTGGAAAAACTGGATATATTATTGAACTGACAATTGACCCATAGCTGAAATGTCACAAACTCATCACAACATACTCTATTATGGATGCCCTTTGAGAGAAAATAAATAACGTAATGAACTCCGTTCAACCAACTCGTCAATCTCAGATAGCCAAAGGAAATGGTATAATTCTTGGTCATTTATTTGTTTTAAAAAGCGAGATGGGAAGAATCTTTTATTTTAGTCCTTGTGCTCATCCTTGTGAGAATGGAGTGGAACATTTTTCGACACAAAATCAAAGACACTTTAAAAAAATCAAGACCTGTTGATGTATGCTGTGTCTGAATGTTGTTTTCCTTTGACCTATAACATTTTCTACTAGTGACACAATAGACAATAATAGCTGGAGGCTGGAAACGCTGTGCATTTTTTCTTCCCCGTACGTTTTTGGGTTTTGTTGTTGTTGTTTTTTTAAAGAAAAAGACCAGTACCAGCTTTGTCTGTGATCTGTTAATGGCAAATAGAATTAAACCTTGGAAGTTGAGGGAAGAGGGGAGGGGTCAGAAGACCTTATTTTTGAGTGGAAAGGGTTAAGCTGACTTAAATGTACCATATAAGGACCCAATGATCCACAGCCACCTCCATCAATCTTTCTTGAAATGTGTTAATTGCACCACAAAGAATTGTATTGCCAGTTGTTTAAAATGTGGTCCTATATCCCTTCTCATTAAGTCGCAATCCTTCCAAGATACAGAGTGTCCGACCTACTTTGCAAGAATTAATTTAAAGGAGGGTTTTATGAAGCCTGCATGTCAGCTTGCTTTTGATACAATCTTAAAGATATCAGGGATGTCCAAAATAATCAGTCATCTACTAAGTGCTCTTGTTGGTGGCAGAGCTGTATTAGTCTATGCTTTATGGTGATTAAAATTTGATATAGTGCAGGCAAATCAATAGAATTACAGGGCCGGAGAGTAATTTTCAGCAGATGGAATCCAAGAACTGCATTTCTATTTCTTTTTTACAGTCTCTTTGTCTATTAGGCTTACGGGAGCCTTTATTAATATCCTCCTGATCATCGAGTTATGGTTTTGAAAAAAGGATTTATTTATTGTTTTTTTGCAAAGCCTTGAAAATAGAAGTTTCTTACTAAGTCTTTTTCTCCTTGAAAAATTGCCTTGTGCATTGTCCATCAGTTGCCATGATGTATCTTGTTTGCTGTTACTACACAATTCAAATGGATAACACAGAGTCTTGGGGCTATGGCATAATTGTGAGCATATGCTTGCAAACCATGGAGAAATTACAACATTTGATAAGCACATATTGAGAAATCAGACACTCAACACTTCTTACTTTGGCCGTTTTTACGCAGACGCGCAGCAGCGCTGATGGGTGTGGATGGGTGGGTGAGCACACCCAGCGAACACCCAGAGGCACCGAGCAGGGAGACATTTACACGGACAGAGCCACAGGGGGTTGTGGGAAGGAAAAGAGGGGCCGGAAAATACCCATCGGACAAACACCCACCACGGGAAACACCCAGCAAACACCCGTGCAAGTACACGAATGGCCAGGACCGGCAGGGAAGCCCCGCCCAGCACAGTGACGGCACAGCATGGCCGACTGAGGGCAAATGAAGCAGCACAACGTGGCCCCGCCCCCGAACCACCAGGATCCGTGCGGGTGGAGCGGGAGGGAGATGGGATGACAGCCGCTACAAAGGAGCCAGCTCCAACAGCCCTGGCACAGAGCCCAGAAAGCCCGGCGCCAGCCCCCCCCCCCAGCAGAGCACACACACACAGCAGGCAACAGACGCACACAGGGACGGGCACATGGCCCATGGGGGGTAAAGGGGGAGAAGGCACCCACACAACACAGGCAGCCCCGCAACACCCCCCGCAGAGGCACCCGCACAAGGGGAGAGGTCAAAGCAAAGCACAACACAGACACACCTGGAAGGAACACAAACGCCTTTAATAAAACGGGGAACCAGCAACAGGGGGCAACAACAACAGAGCAGGGAGGGGGATGGCGCAACAGAAGGGCGGGCAGCGCCAGCAGCGGCAGGCCTGGGACAACCCTCGGTCAGTAGGGCCAGCGACCCTGCGCCAGGCGCCAGTGCTCAACCTGTGCATGGTCCAGGTGGTGCAGCTGCTCCAGAATGTGCAGGAGGAGCTCCAACAACTCCCCATACTTCCGGGTCCACTCCGCGATCATGGCTTGCACTGAATGGGACAGAGGGAGAGGAGACAGCCATAAGTGCCGGCCCCAGGCACCAAGGAACAGAAACGCACAAACACACACCCGGAGGGACACAGGGACAGGGCCCAGCAAACAGGCAGCACACTCACGGATGCCATCAAACAGCTGCATGTGCCATGCCGCCCACTCCAGACAGCTGCACACAGCTCGATCGGAGGCCCCCGGAGGTGGGCAGGCAAAGCACCGTCCAGGGCACCGGGGTGGCTGCGAGCAGGCGGCGGCGAAGGGCCACTCAAGGATGGTCCGGTGAGCATTCCAGGGGCGGCGACCCCAGCGCTAGACCCTCCCACATGAACAGACCCCCTCGGGAGCACATATGAGCATCTACCAGAAAGCGGGGAAGGAGGAGGTTCTCTCCGGCAGCTGCAGCCTGCACAGCTGGAAGGTCCCTCACTGATCGAAGGGTGGCAACCTCCACAGAGAAGGGGTCCCCGGTCTGGAGCGGGCCACCAACCTTGGGGGACAGCAGGCCTAGGTCCCACAGGAGGTCCCCCATATCCGAGGGCAAGCGCGGGATGCTGCAGGCATGCAGAAGACTTCCGGTGTACAGGGCAGCAACAGGGGGACCCCCAGACAGCAAGGCAAGGCCGAATCCAGGTAGCTCTGTCAGCAGGCGAGCCGCCGTTACCTCCACAGAGCTCCACGGCATGACAATGGCGGGCGGGTGCCCCCAAGGAGGCTGGCACAGGGGGGTGAAGCCGAGCTTGAGGAAATGGCTCCAGCATACTGGGGCCCTGACTGGGTGACCCATCGTCCACATGTACCGTGACAGGAGCCGGAAGCCATCCTCCACCGACTGGGGGTCGCCCACCAACAGCTGCATGTTGGGGTTCAGCCAGAGGGCCACCAACAGCATGTCCGCACAGGGCGACCACCCCTCCCGTACACCTGGGGGCACGGTAGCGGAGGGTAGCAAACCTTAGGAGGACAGCAATCGTGCGACGGGCGAGATGGGCGGCCGTCTGAAGCCACACCCTATTGGGCTCCGCGGTTTCTCAGCAGGGCCATCTCATCCTGGCCCGATGGACCCTCATTGGACCCTGCGACGGTATTGGTTGTGCTCCTGAACCAATGACTGGTGGGAGAAGATGTTGGCCACCTGGAAGGATGGGGAATGGTTGGACCACTTCCGGATGCCCCTCTCCCTCCTGACCCGCTTGGAGGAGCTCCTCAACCCCCACCTCCGGAAGCGGGAGATGAACATGCGCTTCCCGCTACCACCCGGGATGTGTGTGGCCATGGCAGTGTGGTGGCTGGCCAACCCCGATTCCTGTAGGAGCGTAGGGGAGCAGTTTGGGGTGGGCACCACCACAGTAAACGGGACCCTCCATGATGTGTGCGACCTGCTCGTGGAGCTCCTCTTGGAGCTGGTCATCCAGCTCCGGGACCCCGAGGAGATGATGCTTGGGTTCGAGGAACTGGAGTTCCCACATTGCATTGGGGCCATTGACAGCACCCACACCCCCATCATATGCTCCCCTCATGCAAAGTTCGACTACATGAACCGAAAACAGGCCTTCTCCATCAATCTGAAGACCGTAGTGGATTATAGGGGCCTGTTCATAGATTGTCTACACAGGGCAGTCGGGGCGGAGCCACAACGCGCATATCATGCGTGCCTCCACCTTCTATGCATGCATGTTCGATGGGGAGATCGCCCCCAACCTGTACCATGTGATAGAAGGGGTTCCCATGGTCCCTGTTGTAATAGGGGACCCCACCTACCCACTCAGCCCATGGCTCATGTGAGCCTACCCGGACCACTGCCTGTTCAATGAGCGCCTGTCGTCTGCACGCAGCGTGGTGGAGCGGGCCTTCAGGCTCCTCAAGACTCGCTGCCTCCTGATGAACAGGAGCCAATTCAACCTGGACCACACCCCCATCCTTGTCGTGGCCGCGTGCTTCCTGCACAATGTATGCGAGACAGGGGGTGCTGCCCTGGACAACCCACCACCGGTGCAGAGGGCTGGCCCAGTGCCCCTGTACCAACATGCCCAGGGAGGGTCGTTCCAGCACGTCTCAGAGGAGAACAGGGACGCCATCTGCCACCACATCGTTGCAGGCAGCCGAAAACCGGGCAGTGCCCGACCCACACGCAGGTCCATAGTCCTGTGCCCTGCCTGCTGACACTCGCTGGCTCACCTGTGCAGGGTCACTGTACACCTGTTACAGCCACCTCAACTGCATGAGGCCTCACTGGGATGTTCCCCGGCCCCATCGGTTGGGCAGGGACTGTACAGAGCCCCCAACCTGCCGGTGCCCCGCCCCCCCTGGCCACATGTCCCGGACTCCCAGGTCAGATGAAGTGACAGCAAGGTAGAGGTACAACACATTTATTGGAGAGGGAACTGTACAATGGAAGGGGGGGTTTTAACGTCTGGGGCGCCCTCTCCCCCTTTTGGCCACACCACCGGGGCTCGCAGGCCAGCATGTCCTAGCTGCAGCCAACCGCAGCACTCGCCGGCTGGCTGGCCTGACCTCCCTGTCATCCACTGGCCACTCCACACTGGCCTCCGCTGATGGTCCCTGCGTGGAGAAACAAGAATGGGGTAAGCGATCCTCGTGTGTGCTCATCTCTTTTCCATGTTGGGGTCTGGACCACTGGGTGCCCCATGGCCATCCAAGGAGCCCCCTACTCCCCACATGAGCATAAAAAATGCTGTAGGGCAATTCCTGTTGGTGCGAGCCCCTGGACAGCCCACCCATGGTTTTATGGTCCATGCCCGTTCCAGTACAGCATCACAGAACCTGTACAGGAGCCTCAGGCAATGGCTGTTGCTCCCTAGCTCGTGTAGTGCGTGTGCTCAGAGTGGGTTCTATTATGTGTACCTTACCGGGGTCCTGCCTTCTGCAGGTCCCCTGAATCCTAGTGGGGGCCCCCTGGTGTTGCACCCCCTACCCCCAGGGGCCTGGGGTGCAGCGTCCTTGCCGGAGGGGGTGGGGCGACCACCATGGGCGGTTGGTTGTCCTGGGCCTGTCTCTTATACACATCTAGATGTGTATTATAGAGCAGTGGTGGGGAACCTCAGGCCCGGAGGCCAAATGCGGTCCATGGCAAATTCATATGCGGCCCCTTTCCCGTTCCTGGATCTGTCCCTGAATCCAGATCCCTCCTTCAACCACTGGAAAAACTAAGCTCAGGGGAAGGGGGCAAAGATGAGGGCATGCACACAAGGAGAGGGGGAAGATCCATGGCACAAATTCATGATCTGGGCCCTTCTTTTCTTGAGTATACACCCAGGACGGAAGTGGCCCCCGGGATGGAAGAGATTCCCCATCCCTGCTATAGAGTGAAGAGCATTAAACTCCAACAAAGCCAGTTTGTTTTAGTTATCCTAAACAGCAGAATTGAGAACATTAAGACCTGGTGTAGCTTTACACCTGACTCACCGCTCCAAGCTGACCAGACAGGTTTATTAGGTATAACCAGTGCGTGAAATGAAATGTATTTATTTTGTAAGTACCTGAATGTGGAGTAGGATTTAAGTAATTCCCCACTGTTTAGCAGACCTTTAACTACTATAATGTTGTTGTTGTTTGTTGTTTTTAAAGAATTGGGAGGAACTGCTGGGACAGCATTTGCCTGTCCTAACCTGATTTATGCATGGAGTCTAACTCAGGAGGGAAAAAAGGGTTCTGTTGCCTCTCTGAAGCATAAGGAACTGGTGCAGAACAAAATCTGGAGGAAAGAAAACTAGGATGGGATCAATCAGATCCGGGATCTATTGCTGGGTCTGACAGCGATCAGCCACACAAGTGACATTGCATCTCTTTGCTGTGGGTTGTCCCTCTGTGAGACTATAAATGATGCTTGTTAGAGCAGTAACAACATTTGTTTAATTTATTTATGTCCAGCAATGTATCTGTTGCTGTGAAATCATTAATTAGAGGCAGGTTCTGCCTCCAGCAACTTACAATCTGGGAGAGCCAAGAGAGGAAAGACAATGGAAAGGGGAACAAGAGGAGAGACAGGAATGCATTTATGATATTGAGACATCACAGGTGCATATTTTTAACTTAGTCACAGGAGGAAGGGGACCCTGAGTGTGAAGGTTAGGCATTTTAAAAATTTTATTCAGAGAGGCAAAGTGGTTCAAATGATCTCTTTTATTGGACCAACTGTTGTTGGCGGAAACAAGCAAGCATTTCCGGCCACACAGGGCCCTTCCTCGGGCAGGTATATATGAGGGAACATTGAATAGGTGGAAGTGGAGAGAGCAAGGTGGCAGGTGGGAAGGGGGTAAACATAGATAGAGATGTGCCAGTCATTAACAAAGTAGCTGTAAAATTACACCTTGCACATCTCTATCTCTATACCTGCTCTACATTTGCTCAGTTTATATATTTCTACTGGTTACACTACATGCCCAAGGAAGGACCCTGTGTGGCCCGAAAGCTTGCTTTATTTCCACCAACAACAGTTGGTCCAGTAAAAGAGATCATTTGAACCACTCATTTGGGACCAACACGGCGACCACACTCTATCTCTGGATTTTTATATTCCCATTTTTTGGATAGCCCACCCAGTATCCAAACCAGTGTTTATCATGGAAACGTATCTGTTTATTTGGGTATCTCAAATAGGGTTATTTTGGTCACTTTCTTTTTTTATTTTCATCATTTGGGTATTGGGTATTTTGGTTACTCAATTTCGGCACCATTTGGTGCCATGAAGTAACAGGAAGTTCCAAAACGTTGAAGGGACTGAAAATAACCCAAACGAAATACTCTAAATGGATATTTATTTCCACATACACAGCGGGAACTGAGTAGTAGCTTGTGTCACCTTCATCGGACTCGAGGCAAACCAAGCAAAATCTGCTGGACACCATATTTGTGCCGGATATTGGTTGCTCTAATGCTTATCTCCTTTGGAAAGTGCTTTTAGAATGTGCAGATGAAAAGCACTCAGAAAGAATTAGGGTAGTGGTATTGTTACTTATTTCAGAAGGCAATAGAGACAAGCTAGTAAAGTACTTTGTCTCTATTATCTCTATTTGGGACCAACACTGCAAACCCTAATTTCTCTACACTCAGGCTGTGTTCTCACCTGCAGTGGCGGTGGTAGCAGCGGGAGGGGCGAGGGAAGTCGTGGCAGCGTAGAGGAGCCAGCCGACAGGAAAAGAGCCAGTGCGAACAGGGATCTGCCGTAGCTTCTCTCGCACATGTCAGGGCAGGATTTTGTGCCCTGACATGCACGAGAGAAGCCACAGCTGTCAGTTGCCGGAGCCACTTCTTGGTCCGGCGGCTGCCTTCGGAGCGGCAGGGCCCCGCCCCCGCGACCAATGAGGGGCTTGGGGCACAGACACCGGCCCCGCATGCAGCTTCCAGGGATTCCAGGGATGCAGGCGGTGCGGCGGGCGGCCCCGAAAAACCCCGGGACCTTGTAGAGCCACGCCCCCCGTTGCGACGTTCTGCGCGCCTCCAGGCACGCACAGGGGGCGGAGCTATGGGTTAAAAGGNTCCCCTCCCGCTTCCTGGACTGCCTCGCCAGGGGCACCTCCCCACCCTGCTCTGTGGGGTCTTTCAGGGGGGTTGCGTGGTGGCCCTGCACCTTCCCCTGGCAAAGGTGCTGCCGTGTATGCAGAAGGCCACGATATCCCCGTCCATGCAGAGGAATTTGTCCAATTCCTCCTGGAACTCAGCTGTGTGCATGGCCCAGCCAGACTTGAGATTGTTGTCCTCGATATGTTTATATCCGGACCTCAAGTTCTTTGCCTGCTGCATGCACTGGGAGATGTTCCAATTGTACCCCTGCTGCTGCATCTCCTGGGTGATGGCTTCATACACCTGTCTGGTCTTGTAGCTGCGCACCAGGTCGTGCTGGACCCTTTCAGACCCCCACATGCATATGAAGTTCCTGATCTCCAGCCTTGACCAGGGCTCCCCCTTTTGGTACCTGCGTGTGGGGGGCCAACCGGTCCGTGTGGGTGTGGGTGTTTTCCCTTTTACAAGGATGCTTGCGTGTTGGACACCCATCTCCACCCACTCCCTTGCGGCTGCTCCGTGGGTGTTGGCGGGTGGGTCGGGCATGCTCCCCCACCCACTCATGGACATTTACACAGACGCTCTCCCACCCATCCGATGGGTGTTTCTGGATGTTCATGGGTGGGTGGTGTCCATGTAAAAGTAGCCTTTGAGCAGGTGGAGGGGGAAGAGAGACCTGTAAAAACTATTATGCTAAATGGATATGAGGGTCCATTTAAATCAATGGGTTACTCCATGTATAAAACTCCTAACTGAAGGCAGAATCTGGCACTAGCTTATTTGTGTTCTGAAAATCACTCTTTCATACTTAATTTCTTGCACTGTGAATTTCTGAAAGATCAGCCTTGATCTTCTCCTTGGCACTCATGACACTTATCAGTGTGTAATGACCATACAGTAAGAACACACAGAGAATCATTCCCTGTAGCTGCTCCACGGTTATGGAAATCCCTTCTCCTGGAGATTCACAAAAGTCTGAATCTGAGCATCTTTGGAGTCATTATAAGACCTTTTTGTTTGGCAGGCTGGGTCAGGGCTTGGCCTATTGAAAAAAGAAGCCTTCAGGTGCTGATTAAAGGTGACATGGAGGAACTGAGATGAACAACTAGAGTTATGTTCTAGGTATGACTCAAACCACTGACCAGCAGCTCCCATCATGCCAGCAACGTCCCTCAACTGCCCAAACAGTAACTAGTTCTGAGACGAGAACAACTGTTCCTGTACTGTCGGGAAATACCTCTCTTTCTGGAGTGCACCAGATTCCATTAGATCTGTTTTTCTGCTGTTGTTGAGGTCAGAGCCTGCGTCTGTCATTTTCCAGCAATTTCCGCTATTTTTGGAAATTTCCATTAGTTTCCGGTATTTTTAGCAATCTGGCACTTTGGGTGAATTACTGGTATCAGAATGCAGAAAGCAAGGGCTAGCTGTTGAAATACACTGATCAAGCACAGTTTACAAGGAGACAAAACAAAGACCAATGGAAGAAATAAGGAAAGTTACGTAGTAGGACTGAAACTCGATTCTCGGTTTTTCATGTTTCTCAACGAGAAATTCTTGTCTCATTCTTGCAAATGAGAAGATAATTGAGTGGATTCTCACTGAGAAACATGAGGATCTTGAATAACATATCCAGTGCTGATGGAGGGAAGGGAGGAGGAAGCCACACTGTCCCCTCCCCAGCTCTCTTACTTTGTCGGGGCTGGTAGCTTTGGGGAAAGAACCCGGGGCTATGAGGAGTCTCTGTGCGGAGATTCTGAGAAATCCAATAAAGAATAATTAAAAATGGGAGGGCGGAAGAGCAGGACGGAGGGAGCAGACTCAGCGGACATCTTCAGCATTCTATTGGCTAGCATTCTATTGGCTAGCAATAGAATGCTGAAGAGCTGTGCTGAGCCCGCCTCTTCCCTTCAGCTCCCTCCCATTTGGAAAGGACTACCGTCTTTCCCATGTCACTGCTGGGGGCAGGCTCTCAGTCCAGCCGGGCTGAATGGGGGTGTGGGGAGCCCAGAGGAAGCACGTTCTTCACAGGCTCCCCATATCCATCAGCTGTCAGGTGGGGGGGGTGGAGGAGTGCATGCCCTCCACCCCCCACCCTCCCCCAACAGTGAAGCGGGCAGCGAGCCCTGTCCTGCACTGTGGCCGGCTCCCCATGCTCACCCCACTGTATGGCGGCAGCAATTGCTTGGCACAGGGCCATATGGGGATCAGGCCCTCAGCCCTCGTGTAGCCTCCCCCATGGTTTCTGTTCTCTGTCCATGTTTGCAATCCCTCATCTCCGGTTCCTTACCGTGCACTCAGGCGGTTGGTGTTCGGGAATGGGAATTTGATCCAGGGGGCCCCACTCTGAACACTGGAAAGGGGCCAAATAAAAACTACCCCTGGGTTACATTTTGCCCCTATGCCGCCCCTCACCTGCTGTAGAACATGTCTTCCAGAAACAGACACTGCTTGAAATGCTCTGTTTTTCTTTGTTTAATTATTTATATTGTGCCATTCAACATGGTGTCCAAATGCATATTCCCCCCCCCCCAGTAATAAAGCAAAGGTGTTGATAATTCTATCAGAGCTTCTGTATCCAAAATCCCTTTGTGAAAAAATATATAACCATCTGAGTTTTCCTCCATGCGGAGGGATGGGATGTTATCCCTGTATTTTTGTTTTACCTGACGTTTGAAATGATCAAGATAAGGGCTTATACGTTAAAGGTATTAATCATTGATTCTGATCAAGCAGTGTTTGGAAGGTCACCGACTGCTTTCAATCAAGCCCTTCAGGGAGAGATGTTCTATTGAAAATGAATGCCCTGGGCTGGCTTTATGAAGTAGTATTTCATCTGTTCATCGGAGTTCATTTTTCCATCTCACATTTGTCCCCTACCCCTGCGCTAGCAGCCCATGTTCTCAATTCCTTATTAAGGGGCACTGCCCAAATTACAGGGGTGTCAAGGAGGACCCGCCTCTGCCCCCCCCTTTTATTGAAGGCCCCTTTAGCTACTGGCTTTAGAAGGCTACAGGTAGGGCATGATTTCATTGACACCCCCCCCCCTTACCTTTTTACTTATAATTTGAGCCCTATTACGGGTATGGACTGGGTTGTGTACAAAGAGAGGCTTGATAGGTTAGGGCTCTTCAGCCTGAAGAAGAGACAATTGAGAGGGGATATGATCGAAGTTTATAAAATCATGAGTCGTGTGGAACAAGTTAACAGGGAGTGGTTATTTATCCCCACAAATAGTACTAGAACTAGGGGGCACTCCATGAAAACTAACTGGCAGCAGATTCAAAACACATTTTAAAAGTATTTATTTTTGTTTCACTCAACACACAATTAACTTGTGGAATTTGTTGCCAGGAAATGTGGTCAACGCCAGTAGTATAACTGGGTTTTAAAAAAGGATTGGATCAGTTCTTGGAGGACAGGTCCATTCGCCCAGGCCTTGGGAGGGGAGGGTGGGGGG
>QEPC01003849.1:1417859-1447100 GCA_003113815.1 Sphenodon punctatus | reverse complement strand
GCCAAGTTCAAGGTCCTAGTGATGATCTATAAAGCCCTATACGGTCTTGGCCCCTCATACCTTAGGGACCGCCTCGCCCTTCGCGCCCCGGAGCGGCTCCTGCGGTCTGCCAGGGGTGCCCTCCTGGAGGCCCCCCGTGTTAAACGGGTGGCCACGATGGAGAGGGCATTCTCGGGAGTGGGACCGCGGCTGTGGAACTCCCTTCCGGAGGAAGCTCACCTGGCCCCAAGCCTTTTAACATTTTGGCGGAACTGTAAGACCTGGCTGTTTGCCCAGGCCTTTGGGAGGGAGGGTGGGGAGGGATAATTTTAATCCCCCACCCATTTAGTTTCTGGTTTTATGTTTCTAGCCCTGTTTTTATATGATATGTTTTATATTTATATTTTAAAATGAATTTTAATGTTGATGGTGATTGTTGTGAGCCGCCCCGAGCTGCACTGCAGGAGGGGGCGGGATATAAATTTGTAAAATAAATAAATAAAAATAAACTTCATCATGTCCGTTGTTTTTTTTTTACTGTATAGCATTTAAAGTTATTCTTTTTGTAAAATCATTGTTTTGTAGAATACTTAGAACAGTACAAACAGATCATCTCAAATCCCTGCCTATTTCAAGCAGAGAGCTAACGCATGACTCCTCCAACACTTCGGTTTTGATTTGGAACATCAGTTGCTTCTAATACCTTGACTCTTTTCTCTGATCCTTTGTATGAAATTGTTCCCTAATATTTGCATCCTATTCGCAAAAGTTCATCTCTGTATTAACTTCATCCAGCTCTCTAAATCATTAATCCCCTCTTCTGCCAAATTGACTCTTACTGACCTCATGAAACTAATGATTGTGTCAGTTTCATGAAATACTTACTTTCATTTATCCACTGATAACAAAAATGCAAATTGATGCTATCTGTGGGAAACCTTAACGCTGATTTCCTTACAGCCCCCACCCCCCATAGCAGGAGGAGCTAGCCCTACAAGGTTTCATGATAGGGCCAGCCTTAACATTTGTGGGGCCCAGAGTGAAGATAAATGTGGAGTCCTTGGTGGCTCCTCTCCATTACCTGGGGCCCCACTTCCTCAGCAGAACCCTCCCTGGAGTCTCCCTGGTCATGTTTGAGGCCCTTCTGGGAGGGTGTGAGACCACTGCACCCTTCTCTTTTGAAAACTTGGACTGCTAAGGGGCCCCAGAAGTAGAGAAAGGAGTGTGGCCCAGAGAAATCACCCTTGGTCGCCCTGTGGTAAGGCCAGCCCTAGTTCATTTATTCATTCATTTTATTTATTATTTTTTCATTCTGTTTTTTACCCCACCCTTCCCACAACAACTCAAGGTGGCTTACAAAAATATAGAAAATATAGAAAACATTGAACATATTATAAACTATATAAATAAACATAAAGTTAAAAACCCCTAACCCCCCTTACTCTCCGAACCTTTCCTTAACCCCTCCACCGAACCCTATCCCAGCCCAGCAAATGCCTGGCCAAACAGTAAGGTCTTACATTTCTTCCAAATGATGAACACTGACTTGGGCTTAGGTGGACCTCCAAGGGAAGGGAATTCCATAATTGTGGAGCAGCCAGCAAGAATGCCTCCCTGCGTGCCCTTGTTGTACGGGCTTCACGGGTAGTTGGCGCTTGCAAGATGGCACTCTTGACCAACCTCAGAGACCACAGTGGAATATAATGGAAGAGGTGGTCTCTGAGGTCCCTGGGGGCCAAGCCATTTAGGACTTTAGAGCTCAGAACTGGCATTTTGAATTGTACCCAGACTCCAGAAAGCTATCGGCAGCTAGTGCAGACTCTGGAGCACTGGTGTAATGTGCTTCCGGCAACCCGCCCCCAACAGATGGTGGGCTGCTGCATTCTTGTCTGAGTGTTCAGCAACTTGTAGAACTAAGCCCTCATTGAGATGTCAAAGAAAGAGATGGACAATGATTGTTCTCTAGTGCCATAGAAGAAGAGGGAATGGGCTTAAATAGCAACAATGGAGATTTCAGTTAGATATTATTAAACACTTTCTAACTGTAAGAACTACGAGGCAATGGAATAAGTTCCCCAGTTAGGTAGTGGAATCTCCCTCCCTGGTTACGTCCAAGACCTGTTCTTGGAGTCTCACGCTGATGGGTATCTGTGCTCAGAAACCACCTACAGTCTGGGGATCCCACCATCATGCCTTAAGTTGGCGGTCAATTGGGCATTTGCTGTAGTGGGCTCCTCAGTGTGGAACTCGTTTGATCTGGATGACCATCTTAATTCCTCCCTGCTTACCTTTAAAAAGCACCTGAAATCTGATTTATTCTCTACGCGGTTTTAGGATCCGCTGCAGGGTCTCCTGAATGTAGTCTGTCCCCTCTCTTTACCTTCCCCTTGTAAATTTTCTTTAAATTAATTTTATATTGTTTTATCTTTTTATTAATGTAAACCGCTCCAAGTGCCATTTAAAGGAGCACAACGAATTTTTGTTGTTTGTTGTTATAAATGTCCAAAAGTCCAAAAATAAAGTAACTGAGATATCCAAAGAAGATATCCATCAAAGCAAGACCCAGGGTGAAAACAGACATGATGCTAACCACCTTTTAACCACTCTTGGTAGTTATTTATACATGTTGCAGGGCTGTATTGGTGCGCTATGCAGCCCCGAAACATGCATAAATGACCACCAAGGGTGGTTAAAGGGTGGTTAGCATCATGTCTGTTTTCACCCCCAGTATCTGTTTTGTTGGATCTGAACTGAATTTGGTGAATTTACTGGACGTAGTATTTGTTACAAATATTAATTTCAGTTCTTGTCACTATGGGACAATTCATAAATATATTTATGTTCTTATTTTCCAGAGACTCTTACGTGGTTTCAGCCTTGACTAAGCTATGATACAATGCATTGACAGAAATCTAATGATATTAGATGGTGGCTCCGAGACATCTCCTACCTCTGTCTCATCGCTGCAGTGCCCCTTGGTTTACCAAGGGGCTGCAGTGTATGAAGCAGGCAGGTAGGTGACTAGAGTGATGCTGGCATCGGACTCACGCTGAATCCAACTAACTTCTCCATAGGTCCCATTTGCGGTCCTATGTTGAGGCTGTGAGGACGGCAAAGAAAGAGTTCTTTGCCGTTCTCATAGCATCTGCAAAGTCACGTCCAGCGGAGCTGTTCCGGGTGGTGCAGGAAATGGTCAGTCTGGCCTCCCTCTGCCTGGACAAGGACTTTTCCCAGGCCCACTGTGAGGAGTTTGCCTCCTACTTTGCAGACAAGATCACTTGGATCCAGAGCAACTTCGACAATAGATTTGGGGCAGTAGAGGTGGGGCACAAGGCTATGGAGGTTCCATCTGGTCCAGCTTCTTTGGATGAGTTTCAGGAAGTGACGCCAGCCGATGCTGTGGTGTTCTGGGGTTTGTTAGAGCCACCAGTTGTGAATTAGACCCATGCCCGTCCTGGTTGGTGAAGTCCTCCAGGGAGACATTGGGGACGGAACTGTCGAGGGTAATCAATGCGTCCCTTCAGCAGGGACTTACCGACCTGTCTCTAATCTTCCCTTTTTAGGGAAGGTTATTGAACGTGCGGTGGCACGGCAGCTCCAGGCACATCTTGACGGCATCAGTTTCCTTGACACATTTCAATCTGGGTTCCACCCTGGCTATGGTACAGAGACGGCGCTGGTGGCCTTGGTGGACGATCTCCGCCAGGAGATGGATGCAGGACATTCAACATTTCTGGTCCTGCTAGATCTCTTGGCCACTTTTGATACAGTGGACCATGGGCTGCTGTTGAGACGATTGCGAGCCCTGGGGGGCCTGGACGGGACCGTTCTTCAATGGTTCCGCTCAATCCTCTCAGGGAGAAGCTAGCGGATTGTACTGGGGGCTGAATCGTCTAGCCCCCGGGCCCTGGAATGTGGCGTTCTGCAATGTTCCATTCTGTCTCCATTGTTCTTTAATGTATATATGCAGCCCTTGGGGGAGATCGTGAGAGGGTTTGGTGTGCGTTGTCACCAATATGCTGATGACACCCAGCTTTACCTCTCTTTTTCAACCGACCCAGGTCCTGCTGTCTCAGGACTGTCCCAGTGTTGGAGGCCGTGGTGGATTGGTTGCGGCAGAGCAGACTGAAACTCAATCCTGATAAGACAGAGGTGATAGTGGTGGGAAGGGTGAAGGAGGTGTCTGCTCCCCTCGTAGAGGGGGTCCGCCCTCCCGTAGCCCACCACGTTTGGAGTCTGAGAGTATTGTTGGATTCAGATTTCCATCTGGATCAGCAGGTGGAGGCGGTGGCTAAAGCTGCCTTCCACCAGCTGTATCTGGTGTGGAGGCTGCGTCCATACGTTTCCAGACTCGACCTGGCCACCATCATCCATGCCTTCATCACCTCGAGGCTGGACTACTGCAACGTGCTCTACGTGGGGCTTCCCTTGACGCTGGTTTGGAGGCTGCATCTAGTGCAGAACGCGGTGGCTCGTCTCCTTATGGGGACAAGCCAATGGGAGCACATCACCCCCGTGCTCTGTGTGCTGCACTGGCTGCCTATAGTGCACCGAGCCAGATTCAAGATGTTGGTTTTGACCTATAAGGCCCTATACAGTCTTGGCCTTTCATACCCCAGGGACTGCCTCACCTTCTGCGACCCTGAATGACCCCTCTGGTCCACCGGGGGCACCTTCTTGGAGGTCCCCCGTGTAAAGCAGGGGGCCACAATGGAGAGGGCGTTCTCGATGGCCGGGCTGTGACTATGGAACTCCCTCCTGGAAGAAGCCCATCTGGCCCCAAGTCTGATGACCTTCTGCCAGGTCTGCAAAACGTGGCTGTTCTCCCAGACCTTCAGAGGAGGGGAGGGGGGTTGGGATAAAAATTTTGGGGGGTGGTTGTTTTTGAAGGGGATTTTTAGATATTTTAATTGTTGTGTTCTACTGTTATTTTAACTATTGTTATTTTTTATGTTGTAAGCCACCCCAAGATGCCATGGGCATGAGGGGGCGTCTAAGAAATATAACTAAATAAAAATAAATAAATAAATAAAATAATTTATTTTTGCATTGTTGACATGAGAGAACAAATGTTGGAGTCAAGCTCAGCTCTTTTGCCTAAAAATAAGACACATTACCCTTCACAACTAAGTGGGATATTCCATAACAAAATTAAAAGCATATGCAAAAATATATATACCGATAATATTGGTACTGCAGACAAACTAAAAGCTTAGAGAATCAAATATCCTCTGATGGGCAGGCCAGCAACCAAAGGTCCAAATTGGCTTATCTTTTTTATTATTATTTGTTTTTCCAAAATACAATTAGACATTGGTGATACACCCAATATTTGGCAAAGATAACAATACTTGTCACAGCAGCACCAATTCTGTAACCGAACCATTATTTCCCTCCCTCCCTAACCATGAAAACTATCCCTACCCTCCCTATGGTGTCCTCCCTCCCCCCTGAGTGACAATCGCAGAACTCGAGGTTATTCGTGAACAGTACTATCCATGTTGCGGCTTCGTATTCAGTAGATACGCAAATCGTTTTCATCTTTTAATACAAAGCAATATCAAAATTCAGCCAGGCCATCACTTTTCAAGCATATAACCACTCTGTTGGTAGCAACTTGCCATGACTCCAATAACTTATCCATTCCAGGATGTTCTTATACTTCCGCATGATCATTATTTGAGTTATGTTATTCCATTAGCATTTGAAACTGCTGTGCGGATGACAAGTTGAAAAGTTAAGGAAGGTTATTGTTTCAGCCAAATGTTGAGCAATGCTATATAGACTTGATTCATGATGGCCAGAAAGAGATCTTGGCCTGAACAATTGTCAAGCCCAAGCTCCCTGTCTGCCCTCATCCGTTAGGATCACTGACGGCTCTGGAAAAGATCACACCAACTAATATCTATGCCTGGGAAGTTTGGTAGGCAGTTAAATCAGAAGAAGAAAGTTATGGAGGGATTGGATGGCTCAGGAGTTTGCAGTTGGAGGTGGAGTTTATATTGCCTTCAATCACGCCCCGAGTTGCTGAAGGGCTATTTTTAAAAGACACTGGAAATGGGCGTTAGGAACAACAATTAGCATTTAAGCATTGCACCATTTCCAAATGCTGCAAGAGCACTATATTGTAATAGTACTTTAAGAGCAAGTCCTTCAGGGATGATGAATGTTGGCAAAAAAATTATAGTTCTAAGTTCATCATAAACTTCCTTATTCTAGTGGAAATAGAAAAAGGTAGCATTTCTGATCACAACACTCATTTTTTTTCCTTTAGTTTCCTCCCTTGAAAGCTCCCTATAAATCATAAGTCATTTAGTCTCCATAAAGACTAAATAACTCCCTCTTGCGAGATTCAGATTTTCATTATTTTTTACACAAGAACACAGATGGGGTTTTTCAAATAAACAGCACAATAACAGAATGTCATAATTACAACATGGGGTACGGGAAAGAACACACGAGGTTGCTTTATTTATTACACTTGAAAGTAAAAGGGCAAACAGGTACAGCAAAAAGCAGAACATAACCTGAGCTAGAAAAGCCACAGAGAACATGTGAAAAGAAATATAGATTTTCCACCTCCTGACTACAGCAGCCATAAGAACCGTACTGTTATTACCTTGATTAAGGAAGATGCTGTCTAAAGCCCTATGGAAGCCTACAAAATTAGTCTGGAGTAAGTGGTTCTCAGATCATGGCCAAACACAATGGGGCTGATTCCATGCCACACGGAGCTTTTTCCGCACAGAGCTTTTTCTGTGCCAGCAATGGGGGTGTGCGGGGGATCCACAGGGCATGGGATTGGCCCCTATATCAGAGTTGGGCAAAATTTCCTAATCCCAAAAGCCTCAGGTATTTACCACAATGAGACCAGAGAGCCACAGTTTGCCCACTTCTGTACTATATGCTTGATCCTTTGGTTGGTTAGCCCAGTAGAAGTGTATGGGATTCTTGCCAGTGCGAAACCTAATGCCAGCACTAAACAGATGGAGGGTTGGAATAATCGATCTTAGAGACCCAGTATGCTGTAACTTCCCTTGGGTCCCCCGGCTCCCTATGGATATTTATTTAGTTGCTAGGCCCATTGGCCATATCTTGGTAGTTCAATACTCATGGGTCAAGCAATAGCTGTATGCAAACCCCGTCAAGGGTAAGGCATTTGTTATTAGGAAAATCTTGTGTAGGGTGAGGCTCTACCACCCGGGGGTCGACTATCTGCTATGTGTGGATGATCTGTCACGTGTGGGCTTTGGGCCATTTATTGTTAGGGCCAAGTATGGTCTGCATGTTAGTATGACTGTTAGGACTAGGTTTATATAAGGCGAATTTTGATGAATAATAATTCTTTTGTACTTGAACAGCCCAGGAATATTGCTTTTGTATGAAGTTTATTTTTAAATGTGTTGTACTGTATTCTTTGTTTGGTCATTTTGTATGGTGCATGGTGTATGGTGAAAGCCGAACCAATACATTTTACAAACAAACAAACAAACAAACAGGAGGATCAAACTTTAAGAGCTTGGAAAACCAATTTAGACCATTTGTACAGGGAGACACTGGACCAAAACTCATTGTAACAGTGAAGAGTTTTAATATAACAAAGATTGAAATCAACACTTATATTAACTTGGGAAGCTTCCCACTTTAAAACCAATGTCCAGGCCCGTAAACAGAGTGTGTCTGTCAGCACTATCCTATCCTCCCTGAACTGTGGTCGATGGTGGGTCCCTGATGGTGCGGGCCCACTTTGTCCAACATCTCAGAGCCTTTTTACCCAAGACACTTTTCTCGCAGACTTGTAAAGTCCGGGAGAAAGAAAAACTCCCATGGGGAAATAGGTAAAAATGTGCCCTCAAAACTGGATGTTTTCCAGCGTCATTGAAAACTGTGCATTCATGCATGGACAGAGATGAGGACTTATCAAACCCCAATACCGAGGTTTGTTGACCAAATCTTTAGTATTAGTAATATTGTTAACTATTTATTTAATTTGTTGGTTCCTTTTCCTAATTGATGATTGATAATTGGGCAGGTTCAAACCTGGATCAACACTAATATTATAGAGATACCAAGAGAGATTGAAATGACCAAATAAATGGAGATGGACACATCCTTATTGGGCTAATAAGGATATATTTAAAGATATTTTAAGAAACATAAATAAAAGTATTCATTGTGGAACAGAATAATAGAACAGCATAGGTGTCTTATAGGTGTATTCCTATAGACAATATTACTTTAGTTATGTTTAAAGTTAAGAATTAAGATTGATACTAAGTTTTATAAATTACAAAGTGATAGACTTAAATCAAGCCTAGTTACCATAGTTACCTAGGCATACAAGCCCAAGAAGGATAGGCGAAGATCATGATGACCAAGGAGAACCACGGGAGAGGTTCATGGCAGTCCAGGGCACTATTTCCTTGGTTACATAGGATTTTTATAGGAATAAAGATGTCACACTCAAGATGTGATGGTAGCCAATCAATTCCTGAATTCATATTAATTAAATATTAATAACTGCCAATAGGATATCAAAAATGGGTTCACGCACTACTTACGCAAGCATAAAATTATAAATGTCTTTACGACTTTTGTGACTAAAGTATTGGGAATTGAAACCTGTACCTCCACCCAAGAAATATCCTGTTTTATTGAGATACTTTGAACCCAATTTTGCAACATACTGGGATGTCTCACCTTTTGTTTGCCTTTACTTCCCTTTCTATAAACTCAAAATTTACTGGAAATTTGCTGAGGAGTTCAGAAGTTTACTAGGGGAAAGCTATCCTGTATATGCCAAAGTGATAAGGCCTATATGTCCAAAGTATAGCCAATATGTTAAATGTATCCTACTGGGTCAACAGGTTTCATAAGTCCATATCTCTGTCCATGCGTGAGTATGCTATTTTCAATGATGCCAGTAAATGTCTGGATTCGTGGGTGAAGTCTAACGCGCATGCACACACACACACACACACGTACACACACACACACACACACACACACACACCATGGGATTTTCTATCTCCTAGAAAGTCTGCAAGAAAAACATCTCTAAAAGCACCCTCAGTCCTTATCTGCAAATCACATTGTTGACCACTCTGCCAGCCGATCTCTTCCACCTGGTGCACAGTGAGGCTACCCAATCGCTCCTTTCCACTGTCCTTGTACAGGTCCCTCATGTGATTACAAGGAGCCAGTCCCTTCTCAGTCCTTCCGTGATCAGCAGCCAACTCCTCTCCCTTGTTAGATCAACTTTTAAAAAAACAAATGACAACATTCCAACCTCCCACCAAACTACAGCCTGGTTTTTTACTGGCTTACACCAGTGTTCCATTTCAAGAGGGGAGGAGGAAAGAGAGTCAGAAACCCACTCCTGGCACTGCTGACTAGCTCTGCTACCATATGAATAATAACAGAGCAAATCCAGTAATGCAGGGGCAGGAAAACCTTTCCATCCCAGGGACCACTTTGGAAATTAGTACAAGTTCCGGAGGCCGCATAGAAGTTATGGGTTGGAGGAGGGGGGATAGGATAAGGGGACATGCTCAAGAAAAGGAGGATCCTTCTGATCATGGATCTGTGCCATTGACCTATCTCCTATCATTCTGTGTGTGCTCTCATCTCTGCCCCCTTACCCCAAGATAACCTTTTCCCCAGTCCTTGGGTATAGGAAATGGATCCAGGAGCCATACAAGGGCCACATAACATTTGCTATGGGCCGCATTTGGCCCTCAGTTCCCCATCCTTGCAGTAAAGCATTTGAGGCCATGCTTAACTTTAGGCACATGAGGAGTTCCTTGCTTTTATACAATATGATGGGAATAAGCACGTTCTTAAGTGCTTTGCATGCTGGGTTCTAAATTAATAAAACTTCAGAGGGTTACTGAAAAAATATATTTTAAAAAGTGACAATATGCATAATGTAACACCCTTTTCCTATTCGTACAGTCACTTATCTCTGCGAGGTAAGCGCTTCCCATTAACTTCAAGTGCTCTTAAGAACATAAGAATTGCCACACTGGATGAGACCAATGGTCCATGTAACCCAGATGTTATCAAGAGGTAGATCACAATTCACTGGTAGATCATGACCTAGATCACAATGTAGGGAAGATAATGAGATCCTTGGAAGTCGCCTTTGGGTCACCATCACAACGTAGGGAAGATTACCAGGTCCTTGGAGGTCACCTCTGGTTGCCAAGAGAGTGGTATTGGAACCCTGAGAAGTGTCTCCAGGAATCCAAGGGGCTAACAGAAGACTTCCAGTGTGACAAGAAAGGCTTTCTCTTTGGAAGGGCAGCTATCCATTTCTGTGACTGGTTGCTGAAGCACTCCAGACAGCATCCTGGGTGTTTTTACACACACATTTCTCCTGCATGTTTGCTGTTACATCCTAAACTTTCTGTGTCTCTAAATCACTCACCCAGATCTTAAACATCTGGCTCTTTGAACTTCTGCATAGAATTTCTCCCAGAACTTTTGTGTGTAGAAAGATCTCCTGGTAAACTGCTTTGCTCCATGCAGCTGTGGTCACTTGGTTTCCTCACGTCTACAGCTGTGGCTACTTTAGGCTGCCTCAGGGCAGTGTTTGTGTGAAGAATGCATCCAGTAACTACTTCATGACAGTGTGTGTGAGTAGAATGCATCTGGAACTTACTTGTGGACTTGTAAACTCAGAAGATTGAAAGACCAGTACTTTAAAGTGTGTGCAAAAATGCCCTCTGTCTCCACTAGGGTCCTGTATCAGATGCTCCAAAGGAAGTGTGCAGGGTAGAAAGGAGAGCCATGGAAAGGTGAAGCTGTAACTTCAAGGTAGCCAGTAAGAGTCGAGTCACTACATTTAATTTAATTTAATTGCAACTATATGTTTGTAACTGACCCTTGTTAACCACTTGGCCTAGTTTATAGCCTAAATGACGCAAGGACATCTATTTGGGTTTATGAATAATAAATGCAGTTTAGCTGTTGAGGCACTTAAAGCATAAGCATCCAGGATCTTCTCCGTCCCATCTGCTGCGTTAGCATTAGATGCCAAGATAACATTCAACCACATCGGAAAGAGTAAGAATGTTTTTAACAGATATTGCAGACTTTCAAATGAATCTTAAAGATCTGCACAGTGTGGGACTAGACAGCAAAAAAATGGCCTAAAAAATGGTGAGGGAGTATTACCTCTTTCTTTCTTTAATAAGGAACATCCTCTCTCTTACATGTTCTTGGGCCAGCTTGTGAGAATTAGCACAGGCCTGTTGGTACAAGTCTGTAAATTGAAAGCTCTATCAATCTATTGACCTAGGTCTATCAACGGAAATGGACGGTTTCAAATCAACAGAGAATCCTGCTAGTAATATGATAGGTCTCCGTTAGGGTTAAGACGAAAGTAAGTGTTACCGTTCCGTAGGGAAATATTTACCTTTTAAGAGTGCATGCTTGTTTGCCGGTACTTCTTCAGTCTCCAGTGATTCCACACTTAGACCATTGTCAGTATTGGCGCCTGTGATTTTTCACCATTTCCTGTTATTTTTGCCACTTTCTGGCATTTTTTGGCATTTTTCATCACTTTCCAGCATTTTTTCATTATTTTTTGTCATTATTAACACTTTTCATTTCTTTCTGGGACTTTTCAGGACATTTATAACAGTTTGACAGCAATTTCTAACACTTTCTCGGCACTTCATCGGCACATTCATATTACCACAGGCCCCGGGGTTGCGCACAGGGGCTTGGGATGGGCTCTGTAGGAGCTCTTAATTTTTCATTGCCGAATTATTTTTCGGCAGTGAAATTATTTTTCATTAGAAAAAATAATGACAAATGGCAAAAACACCGGAAAAGGCAGTAAGTTTCCATGTCGCATGAATAAAACTGAATGACCTGTTTCCGACAGAAACAGCATTCCCTGCCATTTGTCGTTTCAGGCCTAGGGATATCGTGGTGCAAAATAATCCTGGGGTGATAGAAAGGAAACGTATTACTTTAAAGATAAAGGTAAAATGCTTTCAGGACACGATTGTTACAACCACGTTATCTCCTTGCTGTGGAAAGCTGGGAATGGTGGCAAGAAAAAGAAAACAAGAGATAGAAGCTAAGGAGGCCAAAGGGGCAGGATGGGAACTGATGCGAGGACGAGAAGAAAACTAATGCAAGTGGGGGAACAAAACAAAGACAAAACAAGTTGCAGAAATCACTAACCAAGACAAACACTGATACACCAGTTTGAATATTTTTTTATTATTCTATGCTGATATGCTTTAATGAAGTCAAGATTATACATGACAGTCTTTTGTATGTAGTAACCATATTAGAATTTCTACTCATAATATTAGCAATTTGCAAAATGGGCATAACAGACCAGACTTTACAACTGGTGACTCAACAGTTCAATCTCTTTGAAGGTTGAAGTCAATGGTTCGACCTCACCCTAGTTTAATGTAATATGGAGGTCAAGACTAACAAAGGTGCTATGATAAGAAGCAGCAGCTAACAAATTCTGAGGCATGGACCAAGCACACACTATCTCTACAGGAAGATAAACTTTAGAACCACTCCCACGCATCGGGACTTTTTGTGGGGGCCAGGTTGACCAATTCCTCTGCCACCCCCAACCTAAGACTGGACCTGTTCTCAAACTCACTTCCCACAACACCGCACCCACAGGAAAAGCAGCTTGGATCTATAGTTCATCTAGGCTCTCGCAAGGCCCTCCTTCATGAATGCTGTGTATAAGGAGTCTTACTAGAAGTGTAGCCCTGTTTTGAATAATCACGGTAACAGTTCTTCCATAAAAATGCAAAAGCAATTTGGAGACGATCCCATAGTCTGCATTAATCAAAAGGATATCGAAAGGGCGTTTTTCATATTAGATGCTTATTTTAAATGTATGCAAATGATACGTTCTGATAAGTGCCAGATTGTTTTAATAATTACAGAACAGTAGATGAATTTCTACATTTGCAAAAAAATAAAAATAAAGAATCAGATCATGATAGTATAAATTTTTTAAAATAAATAAATAATAGAGAGACACAACTTCTAAGCAGAATTGAACTATTCACGAAAACTGAAAACAAAGTAGAAAGCAAGGGAGGTTCGGTCAAGCTGCAGAGAAAAGAAAGTTGAAAGATGGAGGATTTTAAGAAGCAATCATCTTTGCACAATGCTTTCCAGTGTCTCCTACAGCTTCCTGGCACTCTGCCATCTCATTCTCCGCATGTCTTTTCAGGGAGGAAAACTGCGAGCAGGATTGATAGGGACTTAGTGTGCAGAGAAGAGCTGGTATGATGACTCAGAAAGCAATGGTATGCTCGTTTCCCCTCAACTTCAGAAAAGAAAGGGCGATGGGGGGGAGGGGAGGAGGACCGATATCTTCCCCGGTTGAGAAATTAATGAATTCAGGAAGAAGATAATTCCTCTCGTAAGGCTCATTTTGGTCAACTTTTAAGTGAAGAGGTAGTGTATAAAGTTGGAAGAAATGACCCATGCTGTGTTCAGCTGAAGGGTCAGAGGAAATGGATGGCTTATAGCAATAGTAAAATGCCCCCCCCCCCAAGTTTACAAATCTGGATCAGAAGTTGAACTTTTTGGGACCAGAACAAATAAAAAAATCAGGACAAAAACGATATTTTGTCAGTATTTTGGGTACCCAATTGGACACCGTTCCAAGTATTGAAAAGTATTCAAAATGTTTGAGTCAAATGAGGTAGCGCAGATTCAGTGGGCATACCTGGTTTGGCACTGTAGGTACCCAGTTCAGCTCCATTCTCTACTCTCCACATGACAAATATTCTGTGGTTGCAGAAGAGATGGGTGTTGGCAGCCCTTAGTCCATCTTCACTTCTGTTTCTATACCTAATATTTCTGAAATCGGCTCTCTGGATTCCAGGCTCTCACACACGCACACACACACTCCCCACCTCCTTCTCCTCTCTCTCTCTCTCTCAATGTCAAAAGTGTTCAAACCACCCCAGGATCGGGGGGGGGGAGGGAACTACACACACGCACACACACCCCATTTGACTTTGAGTTCTCTAGCAGATTCACCATGACACTATAGTTAAGGTTGATAAGTCACTTCCATTAGAAACTCGCCTAATCTCAGCCTTGAATACGTTTTTTCAAGCAGTTGCCCTTGGGCTGAAATTTCTTATGCTTGGTCTTAGCTCACACATGGGTCTCTCTGGACCTTTGAAGAAAATCCATTCAGCCATTTCGTTAGGTTATAAGAGCATGAGGAAGTAGTGATTTTCCATACTAAGAAACAGAGCCTTCCTCTCTCTCCCCACTCCCATCTTTTGGCTTCACAGCATTGGAAACCTCACCATGTGGCTTCCTACTGAAATCTGACTCTTGTAATTTACATCAGTGGTTTGAAACTTTTTTGAACCTCTTTCTGATTGTTTGTAATAGTTGAGGTCCTTCCTCTCACTATATTAACCTTGCTCCCTCTCCCTCTCCCCACCCACCTACAGCTTCTCCTAGGGCTGTTTTGGAATAGCTTTTCCATTGGGGGCGGGGGAATGTTTCTGTGAAAATGGAACAGCTATGCTTTTTTTAAAACCAGTATTCAAATCAGAAGATGTTCCAGTTGGAATCTGGATTTTAAAAAAAACCCAAAGTAACAAAATACCAACAACATTTGTGCATGCACAAAATGCCCTCAACCCATATTCAAAATGGCAGCAGCCATGGGTTGTTTTCTTTCCTTTTCATTTGTTCCAATTGGAACTGGAGGGAATATTATCCTTTCTGAGTTCCATTCGAAATCAACAAAATGCCTGATTCCGATTGGAAATTGGAGTGGGTGAAAACTACTACTTATCATTTCTATAGCTCTACTAGTCATACGCAGCGCTGTTCAGATACACACAACATAAGACAGTCTCTGCTCCATAGAGTTTACAATCTAATCACAACACAAAGACATGAATAACTACAAATAAGAGTCGTCCTATGAATAATGAACTACAGCATTGTTGGTATTCAGTAAGTTTATTTATTCCAGTTAGCATGGTTGGAATCAACAAGGCTATGATAAGGATAGGGCCTGGGTTCGTGACTTAGAAAGGATCTCAAAGAAGTGGGCCTTTAAGCAGGACTTAAATATGGACAGGAAGGTAGCCTGACGCGCCACCTCAGGATGTTTCTTCCAAGCTTATGGTGCAGCAAGGTGGAAAGTGCAGAGTTGGGAGCTGGTGATGGAGAAAGGCACAGATAAGAGCATCTTGCCCGATGAATGGAGGTCACGATTAGGGGTGTAGGGGGAGAGAAGAGGTGCTGAGAAGGTGGAGAGTGAACCAGGAAATTGACTGATGATCCCCCACCCCACTCCCCTGTGGCTGCTGACTGGCCTTATATACCGGGCAGCAGCTAACCCAGAAGCTGGGGGCGTGGAGCAAGGCTGAGGAGGGGTGTGGTTTGACCAGCGCTGGCAGAGGTCTTATGGCCAATACTCGGTCCCAGCCAATGGGAACGGTGGCGTCACAGCGCAGAGCCAGCTGCTGAGACCAGGGCCCCAAGGTTGCCAGTTCAAGCCCGAATGCTTCTATCCACTGTCCCATCAACCCTGAGTACTTCCTATCTCCTTTGTGTCTGTCATCATACAATAACCTCTGCCTCTTCTCTGACTGCTTCCTGCTTCCTTCCTGCTGGAAGTCCCTTAAAGTTCCCAAGGAGGGAGATATGGAACTGTTTATGCCCTGATTGCCCAAGCTTGGGAGAACACAAACAGAGGGGAGGTAGTTTACTCTGGAGGAACTCCTCTGGAGTAAAATCCCTCCATCTGGCACACTCATCAAGCTGTTTTCCCTTCTTTAAAGCTGAAGAGCATTGCTCGAATTCTTCACCACTCCGAAAATCTCGTCAGTGCTCACACTCGATCCCAGTTCTTTGTCGGGGCCATCACATTCCGATTGATTTGTTGTGCTTTCCATGAGTAGTTTCCCTGTGTGCTACCACGGTACTTTATTAAGAATTCTCCCAAGGTGGACAATGGGGCTGTGCAGATTTGGTTCCTTTGCTAAGTCTTACTAAGCTGCGTGATGGCATTCATTTTATCATAGGAGCAATTTGCAAAATTGGAAGAGTTTATAACATGTCTGAAAAGCTCAAAGTGTCAAGTAATTGATGATAATTGTGCAATAAATATACTTCTGTCTAGCAGTATGCGACTGATGGGAAACTAAAAATAAAATATATTATTTTTTTTAATGTCAGGGCAACACCAAAGAATCTCAGCTAAATGAAAGATAGATAGAATTGTTTTTCCCCCCAAAACAACCCTCTATTCAAATTTTAGATAGGTCATTGAATCTCACTGGCAATGATGTCCGCTTACTCGAACGCTAAGAATATACTGTCGGCAATAGAGGATACCTGGCTAGACGAGGCCATCGATCGAGTTGCTCCCAGGCGTCCACTCCCAGTGTTTCATCGTTGTAGGTCCCCATGGTTCACAGAGGACCTGGGGCGACTGAAGTGCGAAGGGAGGCGGTTGGAGTGACGGTGGCGCCGTACTCGCCCTCAGTTGCAGCATAGAGCATTTATGAAGGCCTATGCCGTAGCTGTGCGAGCAGCAAAGAAGCAGTTCTTTGCTGCCCTCATACCGTCCACTCAGTCTCGTCTAGCGGAGCTGTTCTGCATGGTGACAGGGTTGGTCGGTCCACTGTGTCTCCGCCTGGATTCGGAATCATCTAAAGCCTACTGTGACATGTTTTTAGCATACTTTGCTGATAAAATTGCTCACATTGAGCATGGCTTTGGGTAGTTTCAGACGTACTGGGCCATGCTGAACCACAGGCCAGGATCCATTTTGGATCCCGGTCAGGAATCAGGCCAGCTGTCCTTTAGACTTGCCGACCTGATTCTCACTGGGGATCGGGGAGGGAGCCGGGTGGCGCGGATCAATGTGTGACCGCACAGCCCCGCCCCCCCCCATGGTCCCCCAGCCGCCCTCCCTCCAGGAGACAGGCGGGTGCAGTGGCCAATGCCGTTTTGACTCTTTCCCCAGTCCTCTGTGACTCCACTCTACCCCATGACCCTTTCTGGGTTTCCAACATTACCTGGCCAGGAAGAGACGTGTCCTGCCAAGACTTACTCGCCCCCACTTTGGGCCTAAAAACAGGGAACAGGTAGCGGTGTGCAAAAGCCACATCCCTTGTTTACAAAACCCCGTTCATTTGTTTACAAAAAACCCTTCATTTGGGAGGGTTTTCATAAAGGGTTTTCACTCTACCGTTTTCATTTATTTTTTTCATTTTATTTTATTAAAAATAATTGTTTTTAAAAAAAATCACTGCGCATGGGCAAAATGGCCACTGGGACCATTCCGTGCAGACACAGCCCATCTCCAAAATGGCGCCGGCAGCATCTCTGCCCTTTTGGGAAAGGGTGTGCCCTTTTGGCCCTGGGGGCCATTTTGCACATGCACAGTGATTGTTTAATTTTAATAACATTAAACAAAAAAATAAAAATGAAAATGAATGAAATCAAGCAAATGTTTGGTTCTTCATTAATTTTTGTTACCTTAGTTATGAAACTGAATGGGGAATCATTCATTTTTGTAATTATAACAGTATGAATTGCACACCCCTGAGAACAGGAACTGTGATGGAAATGAGTTTACTTACCAGTGGTGGCTGGTGGCTTTTGAGGCTGGTGGGGCAGTTGGTTGACTGAATCTTCTGCTGGCGGCTTTGCCGCCAGTGGGCCGAACCCAGGGGCAGCGGTAGGCAGAGCCAGGGGCAACAGTAGGCCAGTGGCTTGGCTTAACCCAACAGCAAGGAGTTCCCAGGGTTAACATTGTATGGACATTACATTAGTTAACACTGGGAACTTCTTGCTGCTGTGTGAAGCACTCCCACTGGGGGCTAGAGAGCCCTCTTACTGGGGTCCCATCCACTCTCTCCCACCAGGTCCAAATTAACCATAGCAGGTTACAAAAATAGATTACATTGCTATCACCTACCTTTATCTTGAATCCTCAAATCCTCGATTTTCGTGGCATCCTTTTCATTCTCTTCTCATCCCCTCAGCTCCTGCCTGCACATGTGTCCACATGCGCGCACAACACGTGTCCACATGCACGCACATTCTCTTCTCAGAAGAGAATGAAAGGGAAGAGAAGGACAACAGAGGAGAGTAGGAGGGAAAGGGTTTGGTTTTGGTGCACGAGAAGAGTAAGGGGAAGAGATGGGTTGGGGAAGGGGAAATGGGTCTGCTTGTTGTCTGCAGCCTTCTCTTCTGCCATGCTCCTACCTACTTTCTCCTCTGTTCACAAGGGTACCAGTTGCAGGCCTGCATAGCAACCAACCACTCCCCGTCCGAACCAACATCCCCAGTACCAACACTGTATCCCCAGCAGCCAAATGCCTGTCCAAGCAAACAGGCCTTTTAAAAGAAGTTTGGCAAGTTTCAGGGCTGTGTTGCCACCAAAATAGGCCTATCCAGACCAGTATCCTTAGTGCTACACCCTATCCCCAACAGCCAAATGCCTGTCCAAGCACACAGGCCTTTTTAAAATTTTGGCCAGTTACAAACTTCTGTTGGCACCAAACCAGCCCCATCAAAATTTAAACAATGCATTTCTGTTTCTCAACAAAACCCACAGGCAAGATGCTCAAAGTCACACAGTCACAAGCAGAGAGAGCAGTGAAACAGTGAAGAGACCATTTTAAGAAAAGAGTAGCCACGACCAGTAGACCCACAAATTTACAAAATGGCCTCTCTACTCATGCTTGGGAGGGGAGAAGGAAAGCAGCAATGCATCATGCAAACAGAGAGCAAGCAAAGCAGACCATCTTAAGGCAACAATGTTATGTGCAGTCCTTAGCACACCATAAAAGCTGCAGTGGGGATTTCCGCTTGTCCCCCCCAAACATGCTACACAGCTCTGTTGCAATGTAAGAGGTAGTTCCTGCTGAAACTAAACACGGAGCATTCATGCAAGGACTAACCTTGCCACAACATCCCACCAAACTGCAAAGGGCAGGGCCATTTTAAAATGCAAGGACTTTAAAAATGCAAAGATTATAAACCCTTCCATCCAAGCCCCTAGGTCCCCAACCTGTAAAACAGAAAGCCGACAGTTTACGTCAAAAACGGCCAAGAAAGAGACCAATTTTAACCAAACATAACCATGGCCAGTGGGGGGCACCAGAAAACGGCCACAGCCTTTGCACATGCTTGAGGGGTTTGGGAGAGGAGCAGGGGAAACTAGCAGTGCACATGCAACTACGAACACAGAACAAGCAAAAGCAAGCCAGATCTTAAACCAGCTGAACCATATTATGTGAAGTCTTAGCACACCACAAAAGCAGCAGCGAGGAATTCCACTTGTCCCCCAAAACATGCTTCACTGTTACAACTCTGTTGAAGCCCCATTCTCTCCCCCCCCCAAGCAGCCCCATTCTCTTCCCCCAAAGCATCCCCATTCTCCCCCCCAAGCAGCCCCATTCTCTCCCCCCTCAAGCAGCCCCCCAGGCCCCTCACTCTCCCCCCCCCCAAGCAGCCCCCCAGGCCCCTTTCCCACCAGTGTTTCCCAGCAAAATAACTAAAAATAACTAACTCACCAATGGGGATGTGTCTGATGCAGATCTAGCAGCAGCATGGGGTAACAAAGCCACAAACAAGACAGGCTAGCAACCTCTATCCTCCAAAATGGTGCAGATCACCAGCATGCCAAACAAGGAGAGCTCTCTTTTAACCCCACCCTAGGGGGTGGGGCACAGGCAGGCAGCCTGAGCCCTCAACAGCAGCAGCTGTGCACAGGCACACACTGCCTGGGCGTTTGAGTCTCCAGTCCAGACAGAGTCTTTCAAAGCAGCCCATAGGGCTCTGTGGAACACTGCCCCCACTGGTGGGAAAAGCAAAGTGCTTTTCCCCATTCAGGCAGCATGGGCTGTAAGCCCAATAGCCCAAATCGTTTTTGTAAAGTTTTGTCCCCTAAGGGACTCCTTAGAGCAGGCTCAGCAGGAGGTACTGGCCACCATCACCTCAGCTCCTGGTTGCACATGTGTCCAGTAGGGGTGTGCGAACACCGAGCAGTTCGGTGTCTGGCCAATCCCGAAACCGTTTGGTTCAGTCTGTTTGGACCAAACCGGTTCGGGGGGGCTGGGAGGCCCGGTTTTCCCTCCCCCCTCCAGGCTGCGTGGGTGGAAGGGGCGCCAAGGAGTACCTCCTTCCACCCACCCTGCCCAGCCTGGTATTTTTTTTAAAATTCCCCTGGATCGCCTGTGGCCCTACCTGGTGGTGCTGGGGCTCTGACCCTAGGTCCAGCAGTGGGCGGGTCTGGCAGCAGGTTCGCCATCCAGGGAGACACAACAACAACACTGAGCACTCAGCTAATTGCTGAATTGGAGGACTGGGAGCAAGTCTGGAGCGGGTTGCTGGCTCCTCCTCCCCACCCTCGGTGCCTTTGGGATTCAGGTGAGGGGTTTTTTTGTTGTTGTTTTTTTCTTCTTTCTTTTTAAAAGTATGAAGAGTGTACAGAGGGGGATCAGGCCAGGAGTGCCCTGCAATGTGCACCACCCCTGTTACTTACTGTTCCCCACCCTGGGCCTAATCCAAAGAAGGCGCCAGTAAAGGGCAAAGTCCTTCTTTTGAGTAGGCCCAAAATGGGAGCCAATAGGTAAATTCATTTCCGTCACAGTTCCTGTTTCCTTTTCTTTTTCCCCTGTTTGTCAGCTGTCGGGTAACCCAGCCCACAGTGAGTTGCCTAATGAAACTCAGCTCCCCTCCCCTCGCCAGTATCCCCCTAAGCAGTTCACTCTAGTTCCAGGTTATATTGACCAGAGCAATGGGAGTTTGGTCAATTTCAACATGTGATTCTGTGTTGAGAATGGTGGCTTGGCTGACCAAAGTCATGGTGGTGGTGGCATTAAACAAACATTATTTGTGCACTGTGCTATTGGCTACACCGCGGTTCTTCTCCTGACTGCCCTGGATACGTTCTGGTCTGCAAACCCGTGATCACTCCAATGGCAAAAGCTTTTTCAAGGTTTTGGAAAAACCAAATGTAACGGATACTTTCTCATGATGGGGGCACCATTCATTGAGATATTTGTTACGCAGTACATCAGCAAGCAGCTGGAAATGAAGCATTTCAGCCGCGTACAAAATACGCATTTCATATGCAGTGGATGTTAAGCAACAAAGTACATTAACGTATCATTACGGGTTTGATTTATGCTAAGAAACTCAAAGGGGAGTCAGCATTGAAAAGCAGTTAATGAGGTGTGGATATTTTTTATACACATTTTATTTAGAAACAGTTCCACCAAACGCTTACCATTTCTTCTCTTATTTTCTGAAGAGAGTTGAGTGAATCTGTGATAAGTGTTTTACAGCTGTATGGCAACACACTGATTAAAAAATAAATAACCTCCTGTTAATATGATGTAGGGAATGTGTGTGAGCAGTGCTGCTTGGGTTGCTGGGAGTGTCCTATTATGGTTTTGCCAGATGTTTGCAAATTCCTTAGTCGCTGTAGACCCACAGTACTGATAGGTCTTGTGCTTAATTGGTCATAATTAAAGCTGAAATATATACCTGCAAAAAACGGGCATTCCTGCCAAAATGTCTGGTACCCAAATCAACCCCACAATTTGGGGTACTAATCGGTATCGGATTAGGGCCCAGTTCAGGTATCTTATGTCCCAAAACGTTGACTTCCCACCCTGGAATATCAGCTGTTGTTGTGTGCTACATGGTAGGACTGAAACGGATCACCCATATCATACCCACAGAGGTTTTCCATGGATACAGTGTGGCCCATATCCCTTGCCAGGTTTCTACGGATCCATTTTGTTTGGCAGGGGGAGGGGAGGAAGCAGAGCATGCCCCAACCCCTCCACCCCGTCTCCAGTGCCATTTTGTACTTGTGCACAGACAAGAGGAATTGGAGTTGCCCATCTTGGCAGTCCCGTCCACATTCTGCTGGAACTGGATCAGAGTCCGAGGTTCTGACAGATACGGAATCCATTGTAATCCTCCATTTCAGCTCTACATCATGGTACCCGTCTATTCTTGTGATCTGAAGGTGTCATACAAAGCGAATCTCATTTCAGTTGCAATCCCATAGACTTCAGTGAGACTGGTCTGGACTAAATGGTTTACTCCATCCTCAGGGGTACAGGGATTCACCCATTTTGGGCTTCCTAGCCCCTGCTTTTCAGCCCTCAGGCAGCTTGCATGGAACCCAACCCACAGTGAGTTGCTTAATGAAACTAAAGCTCCCTTTTCCCTAGTCAGATTCACCCAAAGTGGTTCAATCCAACCCATGGTGATATTGACCAGGGCAATGAGAGTTTGGTCAGCTTCGCCAAGCCATTCATTGCAGTGAATGGTGTCCTGGCTGACCAAAGTTGCATGACAGGGTAGAAGTATTGAACAAACTTTATTTTGTACCAGTTTTTTACCATCTTATTGGCTGCTCCACCGTTCTCATAAGCTTCCCGGATACGTTCCGAACCGGTCTGCAAACCTGCAGTCAGTCCATGGCAAAACCTGATGTTGGAATGACCAAATGTAACAGGGACCCCTGTGTAAGACGGCTGGACAGTTGACAAACATTGTGTAAAAGGATACCCACTGACTTTAAAAGGTTAGGACTTCGCCCATAAAATAGCAGCATAAACAAAATCACTTCCTGATGCAGCCCTAAAAGTCACGCTATCTGCGTACGCACAGGGAACCAGAAGCAAAGCAGAAGGTACAAGGGAGGAAAAATCATGTTGACTTTCCCAGATTTACCTTCTTCTTTGGAATGTCATTTAAAGTCAATGGATATTGCAAAACATTTCTAATATACAGACAGCAATTGATACTAAATCACATGGGAATTCCTATGAAAGGACATATTTCATCTGTCTGGGAGAAACAAATGAATCCGTTCTTATTAAAATGAACTTAGAAAGAGGTAATAATGATTAGAAAGTTAGAACCCCTTACAAGTATATTATTATTATTATTATTATTATTATTATTATTTAGAAATCATATTTGCTAAGGTAACTTAAGATTGATACTGCCAAGAAAAATCTTCAGTTAGCATTGTCAGTCTTATTTGTCCTGTGGCTGTGAAGTATTGAAGAAATACAGCATGGAAGACTTAACAAAGACAAAGACAAGGTATTATGCATAGGCACAAAAGTACAGATGAGGAAATACAAAGCAGGGAATAATTGCCTTCGCAGTAGCATAGAAGAGAAGGATCTGGAGTGATGATGGATCAAAAACTGAACATGAGTCAACAATGACCCAAAATGGCATTTCTTATACCAGACAGGATCAGAGAACATGACGGGAGCTGGGGGAAAACAACAGGGAATGGATCCCCCATTGTAACCTCTTGGGTGCTTCTCCCAAGCCACCGTGATTGACCACTGTCGGAGACAGGATGCTGGGCTGAATGGACCATGGGTCTAACCCAGTCTGGCACTTCTTAATGTGACACTGGGCATTTTTTCTGGATTTTTCAATCTTCTGGGTTTACAAGCCCACAAGTAAGTTCTGGATGCATTTTTCACACACACACTGCCCTGAGGCAGTTCCTGGATGCATTCTTCACACAAACACTGCCCTGAAGCAGCCTAAAGTAGCCGCAGCTGTAGACGTGACAGGCTGCCATGGAAACCAAGTGACCACAGCTGCCTGGAGAGCAAAGCAGTTTACCAGGAGAACGTTTTACACACAAATGTTCTGGGAGAAGTTCTGTGCAGAAATTCAAAGAGCCAGATGTTTAAGATCTGGGTGAGTGATTTAGACACACAGAAAGTTCAGAATGTAACAGCGAACATGCAGGAGAAATGTGTGTGTCAAAACACCCACTGTCATAAAAAAATACAAATGCCATTTTGTGTTGCATTAACAGGTGTGTTATATCCAAAGCACATGAAGTCCCCCATGCCACTTTACTCGCTGCTGGTGAGACCTCATCTGGAGCATGGTGTCACACTTCAAGAAGGATGTTGACGAACTGAAGAAAATTAATTGAAGAGCAGCTAAGATGATAAAGGGGCTGAAAAACAAGTCATTTGAAAAAAGTCTAAAATAACTGGGTATGTTTAGCCTAGTGAAAAGAAGTCTAAGGGGGGCATGATAGCAGTTTTCAAATATCTAAAATGATGCAAAAATGAAGATGGCAAATATTTTGTTCTTCCCGTCACAGAAGATAGAACAAGAAGATAGATGTTGACTCCATGGCCAGCTACCGCCGCGTCTCTAACCTTCCCTTTTTAGGGAAGGTTATTGAATGGGTGGTTGCCTAGCAGCTTCCAGCTCACCTCGATGCTCTCGGATTCCTGTACCCATTTAAGTCAGACTTTCATCCAGGGTATAATGTGGAGAGTGCACTTGTGGCCTTGGTTGATGATCAAAGTTCGCTATTTAACGAGGGGCGCTGAAGCGCCTCTTGAACGCCGCGTTAAAGCAAAGCCGCCGGATGTGGGTCCCGGTGCTTCAAGGACTCATCCATATGGGCCATAGCCCATAGGGGCTCCCTCTCTAAGGAGGTAGCTCAGAAAGGACTTACCATGAAAGCAGCCCACGCCATGACTGCCCCCAACACATGCTCCATTGAGAACCCCTGTGGTGTGGTCTCTCACGCAAATGGGATAGGGTAGGATAAAAAATTAATGAAATAAATTTATCTTTAATAAATTTAAATAAATTTTGAAGTCCCTGCCCCTAATCTACCCAAACCCTATCTTTGCCTACCAAACACTTTGCTGTATAATTGGTCTTGCATTGCTTCTAGAGAATGCTCAGACTCAGGCTTTGGTGAAATTCCAGAGGAAGGGACTTCCATAAATGTGGAGCAGTCACTGAGAACGTCTCTCTGCACTCTCCCAAAGTATATGGACAAAATGTGCTGACCGTATGTGCTAGAGGATTCTCCCAGCTGGCCCCAAGCACCATGCTGAAGCATTGGGAAGCAGATGGTCTTTCGGATATGTGGCCATGTTGTTTAGGGGTTTATAGGTCAAACTCAGCACCTTGAACTGTGCCCAGAATGCTGTTTGGAGCCAGTGCAGTCTTTGGAACATCAGTGTCCAGAGAGAGTGTGGTTGCCATGTTGATCTCGAGTGACAGAGGTGGAGACAAAGTAGTTTGAATATCTTTTATTGGACTATTGTTGGTGGAAATGTGCAGGCTTTCGGACGAATATTTGCACATTTCCACCAACAATAATTGGTCCAATAAAAGATTTTCAAACTGCTTTATCTCCATCTCTGAACATAGGTGTAAAATACTCTCAGTGCCTGTGACCTGTGGAAGCCATCCTGCTGCGTTCTGCACAGGTTTTCCACTTCCAATCAGTCATCAAGGGCAGCCTCACGTAGGTAGAGCTCAGGCAAGAACAACTGTTTCCGTACCGTTGGGAAATACCTACCTTTGGAAGCACTTGTGACCATTTCTCAGTATTTCCTCACTATCCATTGAATCCACATTTCCAGTGTTGTCAAGATTGGCACCTCTGATGGTCTGCCATTTTTCGGTATTTTCCAGTATTTTTTTATTTTATTTTTTCTGTTTTTTTTTTTTGTATTTTACAGTTTTACTCGTTAGTTTCCTATTTTTGTCAATTTTCAGCATTTTACAACACTTTCTGGCATCCAAATGCAGAAAGCAAGGGCCAGTCCTTGAAAGACACCAATCAAAACACAGTTTACAAGGATCGATAAGGAAAATTATGAAAGTTACGTAGTGAATTTGCGATTGTACACAAGCGAACATAAGCAGCATGTAAGGAACATTAGACAGTGTGTGGCTGCTCCTGCTTAGGAAGAATTATCAGGAGTGCCGAACAATGGCAATTACCAAACAAGAATGAGTGAAAATAGTGAAAAAACCAGTAGGTTCCCTGATCACGCAAGTGCAGGTGAATGGTCTGTTTCCAACAGAAATCGCTTTTGTGCAATTGTTCAACTCAGTGCTACACGTAGTGCAGCAGAATCATGAAAATGGTGATATTTTGTGAAATCAGGAACCTCTTGCTCCTGATATCCCTAAACTTCTGACTGCCAGAATCTGGAAAGGATACACTTTCCCTGAAGCACCCAGAACTGGAGAGAGGGTTCTGGGCTAAGAGGACAATTAATAAGACAAAGTATGGCGGTTCTTATATCTAGGTGATTTGTTTTGGTCGTTTTATTTGGGGTTTTTTGTTTTCTTTTTGTTCTGACATAAAATATACATTTCAAACCTAGGAGACAAAAGACATCATCACTGAGGTAACATATTTTCTAAAGAATTAGACCAGTTAATTATACATTAGTCACCTTGTTAGGGTGGACTTGAGATCTGTGCTCGTTAAAAGAAGAAAATTGCTTGATAACAGCAGTCGCACTATCAGTGCTTATTACAGGAAGATGATTATCTTAATTAATTTGGAAGCAGCCTTTATGCCAGCAGGCAAATGCAGAGGGAGAAAAAAGCTCTTAGTTTTCACAAATCTTCACAAATTGTTCTCAACTTTGATAGAATAATTATTACTTAGACCATGTTGGGCTGGGAGTCTTTTTAATAGACTTATCTGCACGTTTTTTGCGGATTCCTCTCAAATTCAGTTGGATTGGAGAAATATAACAGACACACATACATATATGCTTCTGTATATGTGTGCATTAGGGGTGGTCTTACAGATTTGGATTGATCCATAACTGCTTGTAATGGGCCGTTACAGATTAATCTGTACTGAACTGCAAGTGTGGAAAACATGCCAAATGTGGTTTGGTTTAAAATCTATTTCAAAAATGGTTTGTTTGTTGTTGTTTTTTTTAAAAAAACTACATGTGCGAAATGGCCACAAGACCAATCTGTACATACACACCCTTTTCCAAAATGATGGTGGCAGCGTTGCCACCATTTTGGGAAAGTGCAGCCGGTCTACACAGAGGAAGTGGCCACTTTGTGCATGCACAGACTAGCTGCCCGTTTCCAAAATGACAGTGATGTTGCCGCCGCCGCCATTTGGGAAAAAGGGTGTTAATGCGTAGAATGGTCTAGTGACCATTTTACGCATGTGCAATAGGTTTTTTTTAATTATTATTATTTTTGCTTTTTTATTATTTTATATTATTTTATTGATTTAAATACAGATCTGTAATATGAATCCGTATTCTAATCTGGAAATTGCAGAACTGAAACTGTAAACAGAACCGAATCTGCAGTTTCCTCTGGTGGACCGCCCCTAGTGTGTACGAATATCTATCAATTCAAATAGATGCTTAGCAGGAAGCAGCAAGCATTTCTTGTATTAACACAGGGAAGTGGAATTTCATCATTTTTCTAGTGGGGGGGGGTAGCAAATGCTACCCATGGCTAGTTTTTATTTAGCCCATTTTGAATTCCTGGATCTGACCCCTGGATTGGATTCCTGCGCCCCAAGCACTGATGGACAGAGCCCAGAATAATGGATCAGAGATGAGGGCACTCACAAGTCTAGGGGACAGATCCGTGATCTGGCCCTTCCTCTTCATGACTACACTCCTTAAGCACCCCTGCTGTCAACATCTATGTCACCTTTAAAGCCCTAAATTGTCTGGGTCCGATATATCTGAAGTACCGCCTATCCTACCATGTCCTTTTACGGTTCCTGCGGTCGGCCAGGAGTGCCCTCCTGCACATTCTGTTTGTTGCCCTTGTCAGTGGAGCAGGGGTGTGCAGGAGAGTGTTTTTAGTTGCTCCTCCCCCCCCCCAACACGTTCTGAAACTCCCTTCCCCAGGAGGTTCGCTTGAGCCTGAACTTGTCTAACTTCCAGAGGTGTTACAAATCTTTGTTTGGAAAAGCATTTTGCAGGCAGGGATAGGTGGGAGTTGTTTGGGGTGGGGTTGCAGGGGAGAATGGAGGTTTGAGGGGTGTTTAAATCCAAAATAATGCCATGTACCTGGCACTGTACAATCTACAGTCCGAGACAGGTCCCTAGCCCTAAGGGGCTTACAATCTGAGAGACAAGGGAGGGGGATAGGAGGGAGAGGTAAACATGAGGAAAGACAAGAGTACATTCATGAGGTTGAAAAGTTGCAGGAGCTTGTGCTGAAAGAGTTCCCATAGAGGGAACCAGTGCAGGGCGGAGAGGAGGGCCTGTAAATGGTCAAAGCGATAGGCAGGGTGGATGATTTTGGCTGAGGAGCATTGAATGGAGATGAGGGGGGCCAGATCAGAGCAAGGGAGGCCAATAAGGAGGAAGCTGCAGTAGTCAATGCAAGAGATGACTAGAGCATGGACTAGGGTTTTTGCAGCGGCAACAGTAAGGCAAGGCCGGATTTTAGCAATATTGTACAGAGCAAAGCAACAGGATTTAGCAACAACCTGGATCTGAGGCTTAAAGGAGAGAGAGAAGTCGAAGATGAATCCCAGGCTATGGGCCTGAGGGACCGGCTGAATGGTGACTCCCTCAATGGTAATTGAGAGGGAAGTAGGAGGGGAACATTTCAGTCTTGGCCGTATTAAGCTTTAGTTGGCGACAAGACATCCTGGTAGAGATGTCAGCAAGACAGTCAGCAATATGAGTCTACATGGAGGGGGAAGAGCGTGGGAGTGGAGAGTTGCGTTTCATCAGCATACAGGGGATACTGGAAGCTGTGTTTACCCAAAGAAAGATTGTAAAGGGAGAAGAGAAGAGGGCCCAAGACAGAGCCCTGGGGAACTCCCACCGAGAGGGAAAGCGACGTAGAGGAGGTACCAACAAAAGAAAACATTGAAGTAGCAGTTTAACACATACAGAGAGAACCTGTTGAGAACAGTGTCCCAAAAACCAAGGGAGCATAGCAAATCCAGGAGGAGGCCATGATCGACAGTAGAGGTGGGACCCCAGGGCAATTACCGGATACCAGATTTACCGGATTCCGGTTTCCAAAAAACCGGATTCCCGGATTAAATCCGGTATACCGGTACCGGATTTATTCCATTGATTTCAGTGGGGCACTGTGTCCCCATTGAAATCAATGGAATAAAAAAAATTCCTCCCCCCTCCCCCTCCCAGGCTGTGCGGGTGGAAGGGGGGACACCCCCCACCCACCCTGCCCAGCCTGGATTAAAAAATATATTCCCCTCCGTTGCCGGCAAGTTCAACCCAGAGGCCCCCCCCCGACCAGCACCAGCGGCCGCGGCGTCCCAGCAGCAGCCGGTAAGTATTAGACCTGATCCCGAGGGGGGGCGTTAATTAACACACACACACACACAGGGATCACCCTACTACAGGTTCCCAGGATCCAGTACCTTCAGTTCAGCTCCGGGCGGCGGTCCGGAGGGCTCAG
>QEPC01003849.1:1407225-1417655 GCA_003113815.1 Sphenodon punctatus | reverse complement strand
CCCCAGGGATCAGGTCTAATACCGGCTGCTGCTGGGATGCCGCGGTCGCTGGTGCTGGGGGGGGGGCTCTGGGTTGAACTTGCCAGCAATGGAGGGGAATTTTTTTTAAAAAATCCAGGCTGGGCAGGGTGGGGGGTGTGTGTCCCCCCTTCCACCCGCACAGCCTGGACTTGGGGAGGTTTTTGGTGGGTTTTTTTTACATTGCGGGCATTCATTTAAATGGCCGCAATGTAAAAAAAAAATCCGGTACCCGGAATCCGGTAACCAGACCGGATTACCGGGTTGAATCCGATAATGCCGGTACGCCCAGTACCGGCATTATCGGATACCGGAAATTCCGGTAGTCCCGAGCCTAATCGACAGTATCAAAGGCGGCAGAAAGATTGAGGAGGACAAGAACAGAGCAGAGGCCCTTAGACGTAGCTAACAGAAGGTCATTGGTTATTTTGGCAAGGGCAGTCTCAGTCGAGTGCAGAAGCCCGATTGGAGGGGGTCAAGGGACAAATTTGAAGAGAGACAGTCCAGACAGTGCATATAGACCGCCCACTCCAGGAGCTTGGAAGCAAAGGGTGGGAGCAAAATGGGATGATAGCTGGAAGGGTCAGAGGGGTCAAGAGTAGCCTTCTTAAGGATAGGGGAGACAGTAGTGTGTTTGAAGGCCAATGGAAATGGCCCAGTGGAGAGATTGATGATATGCAGCAGAGAAGATGCAGGGGTGGGGCAATCGACGGTAGGAGGCGAGACAGGATAGGGTCGGGGGGGCAAGTGGAGGGGTTGGATGAAGAGAGAACAGAGGTGACCTCATCAAGAGAAGCTAGGGAAAAGGAGAAGAGAAGAGAAGAGAGGCAGGAGGGGGAACATCAGGTAATGTGGTGAAGGATGGAGGGGGTTGAGAAGCAATTACAAGGGGGAGTTTATCAATCTTGTTGAAGAAGTGGAGAACATCCTGTGCGGTGAGTGAGGAAGGGGGAGGAGGACAGGGAGGCTTCAGGAGGGAAGCAAAGCAAATGTGGAGAAGAGACAGTGTAGGTTGCGGGAGTAGGATTCAATTAACATGGCATAATAGTGGTCTTTGGCAAGGGAAAGAGCATTGCTAAACACAGAGAGCGCAAACTTGAAGTGGAGAAAGTCAGTGAATTCACGAGACTTCCACCAGAGGCACTTGGCAGCTCAAGAGCAGGATCTGAGGTGGCAGATGGTAGGGGTGAACCAGGGACATGGGTTTATGCAATGAATAGGATGGCAGGTGAGGGGAGCATGGGAGTCACAGGTGGAAGAAAGGGATGAGTTGAAGATGGAGACAGCAGAGTCTAGGCAGGTGGTAGAGGCGACAGATGAGAGATGGGGGAGAGGGAGGATGTAAAGTCAAGAGGGTCAATGGATTGAAGGTCACAGAAAGAGCAAGAGGTTGAGGCGAGTGGGAAGGATGGAATGAAGCAAGGTGATGGTCAGAGACAAGAAGGGCTTTTGTGAACTTTTGTTCACGTAATTCAGTTCACCTAACTTAGGTTAACTTTTGTTCATCTAACTCAGCAGTGTCCTCCCCACAGACTTGGCTACTCACTGTTCATAATAATTTACTGTTCTGTATTGTCTCTCAGTAAGTTCTCCACAATTTCTTAATATTCGTGTGTAGTAGGCACATAAAGATAGTTGTTTGTCATGTCACGTATAGTTGTCTAAAAAAAAAGAGAGAACGAGAGAGAAAGGTTTTGAAAACTTCAACGTTTATGCTGGCTTGTGCTTCAGTTGACTCAAAACAAATTCTTGTGTTTAAGCAAAGAAATACTTTTGATGACGTTTATGCAACAGCTAGCAGACCTAATTCTCATCTGTCGCAGAGGTAACTTGATTGAAGGTAGTGGTGTAATGACTACCTGAAAAATAGGTAAATCCATCCACTGTACCCTACCTGAACAGAAAATGGCAGGTCAATTAATAACCATCATCCATTTACACTTCATCCCGTCCCATTTTGGTTGGCTTTTTCATCTTTTAGAATTTTTTCCCGCCTACTTATTCCCTGGGCCTTTGGAGGAAATTAGAAGGAAAACTGAAATAAATAAATAAATAAATAAATAAATAAATAAATAAATGCTTTTTTTTTGTCAATAGTAGTATGATTGTGTCTGTGCAGTTGCCAGAAATAATGCACACAAAACCCCACAAAAGAGCAGAAGCAAAAACATGGAGAGAAAAGCAAACAAACAACATCACCACCCCCCAATAAAATCATAACAGAATACCTGGAAAATGGATATACAAGTACCCATTTTGGTTCCAAATATTATTCAGGCAATCGCAGGGCTAACTGAAAATGTGATTTTAATGGGAGAAGGGGGAAATAATGATAGGATTCCCATGCCCAGGATCAAGGACTTACATGATCTCCCTCGCGTTAGTTTTGCTAACAGACGTCTCCCCCCGCCCCCATAAAGTCGACAAGCACCCACTGTTGTAAACTAGTTAAGAAGATATATTAAAATCCAGTTGGACTGGTAATAATGAATCTTGACTTTGAATCGTGTTGGACTATCTATGTCATCTATATCTATCTAGAGCTATCTAGACATAATAATAATTATAGTTAATATAACAACTATAGTTAATATAATATAATGAATAGAACAGAACATAATAGAATGGCAGCTTTTAGACGAGCCTCACCTCGATTATGTGGGTTTTACAAGGCAGCATCTCCAATCAAGCACTAGTTTGCCACGGCCGCTGTTTCAAGTGGCAGCTGCCTGACTTCCGGTAGCAGCGGGGGGACGTCTAAACCCCCCTGCATGAGTTTCTTTTCTTGCAGACTCTGAAGTCCACAAGAAATAAGGCTGCATGAGGCTCGTCTAAAAGCAGTTAATATAATATAATAATTAATATAATATAATAAATTAATATAATATAATTATAAGTAATATATGCTAACATCGTATCTGGCACTGTGCAAACATTAATGAAAAACAGGTCCCTACCCCAAGGGGATTACAATCTAGGAAAGACGAGGGAGGGGTGACCAGGGAGAAAGCGAAACATACATCCATGAAGTTGAGAAGCGACAGGTGCACGTGCTTAGCTTAGTTACAGAGCAGAAGGGAACCTTGAATGAAAGGAAAGATGAGGAAGCATCAGGGAGCAGTCTGTGGGGATGAAGAACTAGGGAAAGCTGGATGGAAGTGATGGGTTTTCTGAAGAAATTTGAAGATTGGGAGTGGAGCAAATGCATTCAGGGAAGGGAGTTCCAGGTATAGGAATAGGTGTAAATTCTAAACTCAATCCCTGTGTCAGCTCTGAGTGCATTGGGGCCGGAGGTACCACTACCGTAAACCTGTTGAGAAGAGAATGGTGGCTTTTGTGATTCAATTTTAAAATCGATAAGCTTTCCCGAGGGGAGGGGAGGAAGGTGAAAAATCGCACTGAAATCCTGCCGGTTCTGAAAATCGGAGACGCATCGCATCGTGGGCATCCCTGTCTGCCGGACCAAACGCCATCCCAGTCCTAGTCCAGCAGCTACACACTATCAGAGCACCACGCCTGCTGTGGGCTCACCTGCCCCATTCTCTGGCAGCGTAGGTTGTCGCCACGGCAGCTGCCAGGGCTCCTTGGAGAGCTTTTTTTTTTTTTTTTTTTTTAAATTACAATAGAGAGAAAATCAAGATTAAAAACAACATTCAATTCCCCGACAGTAAAAACAAAGAAACAAAAAAACAATTGTGTATAAAGCAGCTGGAGCAAGGAATATCCACCTTAGTCTTCCACTGATTGTTATTCAGTCTTCATTCCAATGCAGTCTCTTCCTGTTCAATATCAGTTTATAAAACTATGTTACGTGCGCACTGACCAAATAACGAAATAAATCCCCCATTGGTCACTAGACAAATAAGTCCCAGTTTATAAGCGTGTACTGTGAGAATGGGAACCAGGGATTCAAAATAAATCAACCATTAAATCCGTTTTTCTTAGCGGAATGAAAGGGAAAAGGACCAGCCTGTTTGTCTAATACATTAGTCATCGTGTCGGATGGAGGTCTAAAAAAAACAACCCATCAATCCCATTGCTTTAGAGCAGAGGTTTCCAAAACTCTGGGCCGTGACCACATGGCAGATTGTGTCATTTGCAGACGGGGTTGCAATCCCAATTGAGAGTGGATCCACTTGCGCATCTTTGTCGCTGCCCAGGGTCATGGGATTATATCTAGGTCTTTAAAAGGGATCACGTGGGTAAAATGTTTGAGAGCCACTGCTTTAGTGTGTGTGATATGGGTCAGTTAAGGCCAGACGCCCCCTCTGGAGGGGGTTTTACAAAGTTGCATCTTCAAACCTATGCTGGTTCTCGGCGGCCGCTGCTTAGAATGGGAACAACGTCACTTCCGGTAGCACGGGGAAACGTCTACCCTCCCCCCCTGCACAAGTTTCTCTCCCTGTGCCTCGTCTAAAAGTGGTCTAAGNATAGTGGTCTTTGGCAAGGGAAAGAGCATTGCTAAACACAGAGAGCGCAAACTTGAAGTGGAGAAAGTCAGTGAATTCACGAGACTTCCACCAGAGGCACTTGGCAGCTCAAGAGCAGGATCTGAGGTGGCAGATGGTAGGGGTGAACCAGGGACATGGGTTTATGCAATGAATAGGATGGCAGGTGAGGGGAGCATGGGAGTCACAGGTGGAAGAAAGGGATGAGTTGAAGATGGAGACAGCAGAGTCTAGGCAGGTGGTAGAGGCGACAGATGAGAGATGGGGGAGAGGGAGGATGTAAAGTCAAGAGGGTCAATGGATTGAAGGTCACAGAAAGAGCAAGAGGTTGAGGCGAGTGGGAAGGATGGAATGAAGCAAGGTGATGGTCAGAGACAAGAAGGGCTTTTGTGAACTTTTGTTCACGTAATTCAGTTCACCTAACTTAGGTTAACTTTTGTTCATCTAACTCAGCAGTGTCCTCCCCACAGACTTGGCTACTCACTGTTCATAATAATTTACTGTTCTGTATTGTCTCTCAGTAAGTTCTCCACAATTTCTTAATATTCGTGTGTAGTAGGCACATAAAGATAGTTGTTTGTCATGTCACGTATAGTTGTCTAAAAAAAAAGAGAGAACGAGAGAGAAAGGTTTTGAAAACTTCAACGTTTATGCTGGCTTGTGCTTCAGTTGACTCAAAACAAATTCTTGTGTTTAAGCAAAGAAATACTTTTGATGACGTTTATGCAACAGCTAGCAGACCTAATTCTCATCTGTCGCAGAGGTAACTTGATTGAAGGTAGTGGTGTAATGACTACCTGAAAAATAGGTAAATCCATCCACTGTACCCTACCTGAACAGAAAATGGCAGGTCAATTAATAACCATCATCCATTTACACTTCATCCCGTCCCATTTTGGTTGGCTTTTTCATCTTTTAGAATTTTTTCCCGCCTACTTATTCCCTGGGCCTTTGGAGGAAATTAGAAGGAAAACTGAAATAAATAAATAAATAAATAAATAAATAAATAAATAAATGCTTTTTTTTTGTCAATAGTAGTATGATTGTGTCTGTGCAGTTGCCAGAAATAATGCACACAAAACCCCACAAAAGAGCAGAAGCAAAAACATGGAGAGAAAAGCAAACAAACAACATCACCACCCCCCAATAAAATCATAACAGAATACCTGGAAAATGGATATACAAGTACCCATTTTGGTTCCAAATATTATTCAGGCAATCGCAGGGCTAACTGAAAATGTGATTTTAATGGGAGAAGGGGGAAATAATGATAGGATTCCCATGCCCAGGATCAAGGACTTACATGATCTCCCTCGCGTTAGTTTTGCTAACAGACGTCTCCCCCCGCCCCCATAAAGTCGACAAGCACCCACTGTTGTAAACTAGTTAAGAAGATATATTAAAATCCAGTTGGACTGGTAATAATGAATCTTGACTTTGAATCGTGTTGGACTATCTATGTCATCTATATCTATCTAGAGCTATCTAGACATAATAATAATTATAGTTAATATAACAACTATAGTTAATATAATATAATGAATAGAACAGAACATATTCAAATTCCATTTTAGCCATGAACTCTCTGGGTATGGGATTAATTTGGGCTAAAATTTGTGGGGGGAATGCTGACCCACATAATCTCCACTCCCATAACTCTATAATTGCTGGGGGAGGAAATTTGCCAGGGATGCATCCAGGCACTCTTTTTTTGGGGGGGGGTGCACTGGGGGCAATTGCCCCTTGGCCTCACACATGGAGGGGGCCATATCAAGAATGACATTGTAATGGGAAGGAAAGGGGGTTGGGGAGGCCTCAAATGAACATTCTTCCCCAGCCACTGAGTCTTTAAAAACGCACTTGACGCACAGATTATCACTCTAGTGGCTATAGTTACTTTATCGGCACTGAGTGTTCTTTGGCTTATCTCTGTCTCTCGCTCTCACTACATGGCCCCTGGCAAGTCACAGTCTCTCAGCCTCAGGTCCTCATCTGTGAAATGGGAATAATAATGACCTACCTGACGGGATTGTTGTGAAGGATTATAAAGCACTTTGAACACTGAGAGTGCTGTAGATGATTAGTAATAGCCACTCAGTTGTTTCTTAATGTCTTTAGGCACACCCACAATAAATAACTACAGAAGACACACAATAATAATCTATATCATAATGCCCGCCTCCCCACTTTTTTCTGAATGGGAGAAGGAACTTTTATAAAGTTAACATTAGGCCAAAGATATTTTGGCAACTGCACTGTAATCAAAAATGTAAAGGAAATAAACGATGCATGCTGGTGACTAGGGCTGTGATGAGAGCAAGTGTTCCCGTTCCGCAGGGAAACACCGACCTTTCAGGATTGCTTGCAAGTATTTGTTGGTACTTCATCATTCTCTCTGGTGATTCCGCACTTCCCCAATTGTTGATATCGGCACCTGTGATTTTTTTCTCATTTGCTATGAATTTTGTCACTTTCCTGCATTTTCCATCACTTTCCAGCATTCCTTCATCATTTTCATAACTTTCCGGGAATTTTGGTTACTTTCTGGGTCTTTTCATGATTTTACAACCCTTTCCAGCACTTAGCCAGCACCTTTCCATCTCCACAGCACCGAGGGATGTGCACAAAGCGCACACAGACAGGGCTTGGGATCAGCCCTTTAACGGCTCTATTCAGTTCACCCAAATAAGGTCAAATGGTGAAAACAGTGGAAAAGCCGGTAAGTTTCTGCATCATGCAAATGTCCTGTTTCCTATGGAAACAGCAGTTGCTGTGGTTTGTTGTTTCAGGCCTACTGGTGAAACACAGAATAGTCCCCCACACCCCCTTTGGAAAATGTTTGCCAGTTCTGCTTGTATCTTCCAGTATAGCCAGAATTTTCCAAAAAGATTAAAGTCATAGAGCTGGAAAGGATCTCAGAGATCATATAGCTCCCTCCCCCGCATTCACCATTCCCAGCCCCCTCCTCCACCCGCAGAAATATCCATCCCCAAAAGAAACTGAGCTTACAATAAAAGTATGCCACAAGTCAAGATTGGGAGTGATCAGAGAACAATCAATGCCTGCAATAAGAGGGAATAATCTTTAATAAAAATCAAGATGCCTCAAACTAATCAGCTGGAATTTTTTTCTATATATGGATTTCGCAAAGGGAAGTCATGTCTCACTAATCTGCTGTAATTCTTTGAGGTTGTAAATATGCACGTGGACAAGGGAGACCCGGTAGATATAGTGTACCTGGATTTCCAGAAAGCATTTGATAAGGTCCCACATAAAAGACTCTTGAGAAAATTAAAAAGTCATGCGATAGGAGGTAGTGTCTTATTAATAACTGGTTAAAGGATAGGAAGCAAGGAGTAGGACTGAATGGTCAGGTTTCCCAATGGAGAGATGTAAAAAGTGGTGTGCCTCAGGAATCTGTATTGGGACCGGTGCTGTTTAATATATTCATTAATGATCTGGAAAAGGCTGTTAAGAGTGAAGTGATCAAATTTGCAGACAACACCAAGTTATTCAAGGTAGTTAAAACACGAGCCAATGGTGAAGAGCTGCAACGGGATCTTACAAGACTGAGAGCCAGGGCATCTGCATGGCAAATGAGATTTAAGGCGGACAAGTGCCAAGTGATGCACATAGGGAAAAATAACCCAAACTATGAGTACACAATGCTGGGTACTAAGCTAGGAGTTACCACTCAGGAAAAGGATCTGGGAGTGATTGTGGACAATACACTGAAATCCTCATCCCAGTGCGCAGCAGCAGTCAAAGAGCAAACAGAATGTTAGGAGTTATTCGCAAAGGGATAGAGAATAAAACTGAGGATGTCATAATGCCTCTGTACAAATCAATGGTGCGACCGCACCTCAAATATTGTGCACAGTTCTGGTCACCCCGTCTCAAAAAAAGACATAGCTGAACTAGAAAAGGTTCAGAGAAGGGCAACAAGAATGATGAAGGGCATGGGCTTCCGTACAAAGTAGGGGTGTGCACCAGGCCCCCCATGCCGTTTTTATTTTTCGTTTTCATTATTCAAGAATGTCGTTTTCATTATCGTTATTAAGGACAATTTCATTTTCATTATAATTGTCGTTATCGGTATAGTTATTGTTATCGGTATCAGTACGATTTCAAACAAAGATTTTATTTTTGGTATTGGTATCAGTATCCACTGATCCGTATCCATTCCAGTGCGGAACTAATATCTATCTAAATCTAAGGGAGGCAGGGGAAGAGAAATGGAAAACTATTATCTAATCAGTTGTCTATATAACTATTCTAATCTAATCTATATGTCTATAATATATATCTATATCTAATCTATACTGCCTATCTATATATAATGTACAGTGGGGAGAGAAGGGCAGGGAAACGGAGAAGGTAAAATGTAGGGTATGAGATAGTACAATGAGGGCTAGGGAGGATTTTTTTTCTGTGCAAGCACCACAGTTTTGTAAATGCAACCTGGGAAGCAGAGCTCTCACAAAACAGAGAGAAAAAGCCTGGCCCTCCCATTATAAAGGGTTGAAGTGCCCTCCCCCAGGGCCCCCCTGGTTGGTTGTGGGAGGCAGCAGGCATTGAGCAATCAAAGAGTGCCATGAGACTGCTGAGGCCTGCTTGCACTGCTTATTGGCCAGCGATACCTCCATGAGATATTGCTGAGCTGCTCGCCCCTCCCAGCACAGGCACAGTTCAAGAGTTAAACCCTGTTTAGGGCTCCGAGATGCCTGCTCCCTCATCCCTTCCACATTTTCCCTCTAAAACTGCCACAGCACTAATAATGACAACGATAACAACATTGTCATTTTTGTTATCTGTATTGATATCATTATTCTCGGTTATTATTATTATTATTATTATATAGCGCCAGAAGTGTACTTGGCGCTTTACAGAGGATAAAATAGACACGGTCCCTGCCCGAGAACTTACAATCCAAAGACAGGGGGAGGGGAAACAGGGAAGGGGGAACAGAGGGAGAGACAAGGGATGCAACATTCACGAGGATGCGAGAGCTCAAGTACACGTTCTTGGCTTGGTTACAGTAAATGGGAGTTTGCAGATAACAGGTAGGGGATAATCCTGGGTGGGGATGATGAGCAGAAGTTAGGAAGGGTGGAGCGGAAGCGGTGGGTTTTGAGGAGGGACTTGAAGGTGTGGAGGGTGGGGGCAAGGCAGACAAGGACAGGGAGGGAGTTCCAGGCATGCGGGGCAGCAAGGGAGAAGGGAAAAAGGTGGTTGGGGGAGCAGGGAAAGTGGGGAAGGATGAGGGAGGGGATGGAAGAGGAGTGGAGTGCTCGAGTAGGGGTTCGGAGGGAGATCAGGGCAGAGAAGTAGGGGGGAGCAAGGCTACGAAGGGCTTTACGTGAAGACGAGGAGCTTGCGCAGAATACGCTCAGGAAGGGAAAGCCAGTGGAGGGAGGGGAGGAGAGGCCTCACATGGGCAAAGCGATGGGCTAGGTGGATGATCCTGGCAGCAGAGTTTTGAACAGAGATGAGGGAAGAAAGGTGAGAGCGTGGATGAGAATTTTGGCAGAGGAGACAGACAGAAAAGGGCGGATCTTAGCAATGTTGTGGGGGGTGAAGCGGCAGGATTTGGCCACGGAGTCAATGTAGGGTTTGAAATTGAGGTGCGAGTCGAAGATGAAGCCCAAGCTACTGGCTTGGGGGACAGGGAGGATGGAGACCCCGTCAATGGCAATTGACAGGGAAGAGGGAAAGGAAGGGGGCGATCTTAGCAAGATTGTGGAGGGAGAAAGGGCAGGATTTGGCCACGGAGTCAATGTAGGGTTTGAAATTGAGGTGCGAGTCAAAGATGAAGCCAAAGTTACTGGCTTGGGGGACAGGGAGGATGGAGACCCCGTCAATGGCAATTGACAGGAAGAGGGAGAGGAAGGATTGGGAGGGAAGATAAGGAGTTCAGTTTTCACCATGTTCAGTTTGAATTGGCATTGAGACATCCAGGCAGAG
>QEPC01003849.1:1371059-1388927 GCA_003113815.1 Sphenodon punctatus | reverse complement strand
CTCCGTTTATCTGCTGCCGCCTTATACCGAGACCGTGCTTGTTGTAGATGGTGCAAGGCTAATCTTTGAGTTTTGTGTATTTCTTGTACCAAGGCACCGGCAGCAGGGACCATTGCACGGGGCGCCTCTGGAAAACAAAGAGGGGGATGAAAGCCGTAGGACACATAAAAAGGGGAATTACCTAGAGATGCGTTAGGTCCATTGTTGTACGTGAATTCGGCAAGGGGTAAGCGGTCGGTCCAATCATCTTGCAGGAAATCGCAGAAGCACTGGAGATACTGTTCTATATGCTGGTTGGTTCTCTCGACCTGGCCATTGGCCTGGGGGTGATAGGCAGTCGTTAGACTAAGTTTTACCTGTACCAGCGAGAAAAATGCTTTCCAAAAGCGGGAGATGAATTGGGGACCCCTGTCCGACACTATCTCCTTCGGAAGTCCATGGAGGCGTATTACTTCCCTGAGAAGGAGTTGTGCCATGGCAAGGACCGAGGGTACTCCCCTGCAGGGGACGAAGTGCCCCATCTTGGTAAAATAGTCCACGATAACAAGAATGGTATCATTACCCTTGGATGGAGGAAGGCCAACAATGAAGTCCATTGCTATCTTCTGCCATGGTCCTTTAGGTTCACTTGTTAATTGTAGTAATCCTACCGGAAGAGTTCGTGGGGTCTTGGTGCGGGCACATGCCATGCATCCGGAGACGTATCAATCCACATTACTTCGCAAGGATGGCCACCAGAAAGAGCGGTGGATTAGTTCAAGAGTACGCTGGCATCCCGGATGTCCCGCAAGGGGAAAATCACGGTGAGCCCACATTATGTGGGGCCTCCATCGAGGAGGAATGACGATTTTACCTTTGTAATAATACAATCCATGCTGCTGGGAATATTCAGGACGAGGTCATTCCTTTTTACTCCAGGCCTTTAGTTGGGTTAGGGAGGGAAGTGTTGCCGCAAATACCTTAGGGGGTAAGATAGGTCCGTGTAAATCATTATCTCTTCCTGAGGGGATATGGTACCGAGATAGGGCATCGGCCATAGTGTTTTGTGCTCCGGGGCGATATTGAATGGAAAAATGAAATCGAGCGAAAAATAATGCCCACCTCGCATGTCTCGTGTTATTAATATGAGCAGCCTGGAGGTAGGCCAAATTCTTGTGGTCCATGTAGACCAACACAGGATGGGGAGCCCCCTCGAGGAAGTGTCGCCAGGCTTCAAACGCCGCTTTGATGGCCAATAGTTTTTTATCGAAAATAGGGTAGTTGCGTTCGGCCGGGGTCAACTGGCGTGAGTAGAATGCACAAGGGAGTCGGTCTCCAGAGGGGGGCACAGCCTGAGTCAGTACAGCTCCGATGGCTACATCTGAGGCATCGGCTTCTACGATAAAAGGCTGGGTAACATCAGGGTGTTGTAATAGAGGGGCCGACATGAAGGCTTGTTTCAAGAGACTGAAGGCGTCTCTCTGAGCGGTGTCCCATACAAAAGTTACCCCCTTTTTCAATAATCCGGTAAGGGGTTTAGTAAGATCGGCATACCTGGCTGGGAATATATTGGCGGTAATAATTCACACTTCCCAGGAATCGCTGTAAGGCTTTCACTGTTGTAGGCGCCTGCCATTTATTGATGGCTTCTAACTTGCTCGGGTCCATGTGAATTCCCTGTGAGAAGATAATAAATCCCAGGAAGGGGACGGAGGAGGCATGGAATATACATTTTTCTAATTTGCAATATAACCGATGTTGTAGTAATTGCTTCAAAACCGTCCAGACATGTAGGATATGCTCCTCTAGGGAATTAGAGAAGATTAAGATATCATCAAGATAGGCTACGACATACACATCTAATAAGTCCCTCAAGATGTCGTTAATAAAGTGTTGAAACGTGGCTGGAGCATTTACCAAACCAGAGGGCATAAAAACAATACTCAAAATGTCCAAACCAGGTGCGGAAGGCGGTCTTCCATTCATCCCCCTCCCTGATCCTAACCAGATTATAGGCGCCCCGGAGGTCGAGCTTGGTAAATATCTGGGCACCTTGTAGTTTCCCCAGGAGTTCAGGGATAAGGGGAAGGGGGTATCTATTTTTAATAGTGATGAGATTTAAGCCCCTATAATCAATACAAGGGCGGAGGTCCCCTTCCTTCTTGGGAACAAAAAAAAGAGGGGCCGCCGCAGGAGAAATGGAATGACGAATGAAACCTCTAGCTAGGTTTTCTTTAATGTACGTTCGGAGGATTTCCGTTTCACTAGGAGATAAACTATAGATACGACCATGCGGCGGTTCACTGTCGGGGATAAGGTCTATTGGGCAATCGTACGGGCGGTGGGGAGGAAGTTCTGCTGCTTCACACTTGCTAAACACTGTAGCAAGATCAAGGTAATGAAAAGTTATCTGGTTGCCCGAAGGGGTTATACTGGTTACAGAAGCGGATGCTGGGCGTAAGGGGGAGGAGACCAGGTGAGGGATGCATGAGGGGGAAAGGAAACGGAGAGTTTTCAAAACCCAATTAATNCCTTATACCGAGACCGTGCTTGTTGTAAGTGGTGCAAGGCTAATCTTTGAGTTTTGTGTATTTCTTGTACCAAGGCACCGGCAGCAGGGACCAGTGCCCGGGGCGCCTCTGGAAAACAAAGAGGGGGATGAAAACCGTAGGACACATAAAAAGGGGAATTACCTAGAGATGCGTTAGGTCCATTGTTGTACGTGAATTCGGCAAGGGGTAAGCGGTCGGTCCAATCATCTTGCAGGAAATCGCAGAAGCACTGGAGATACTGTTCTATATGCTGGTTGGTTCTCTCGACCTGGCCATTGGCCTGGGGGTGATAGGCAGTCGTTAGACTAAGTTTTACCTGTACCAGCGAGAAAAATGCTTTCCAAAAGCGGGAGATGAATTGGGGACCCCTGTCCGACACTATCTCCTTCGGAAGTCCATGGAGGCGTATTACTTCCCTGAGAAGGAGTTGTGCCATGGCAAGGACCGAGGGTACTCCCCTGCAGGGGACGAAGTGCCCCATCTTGGTAAAATAGTCCACGATAACAAGAATGGTATCATTACCCTTGGATGGAGGAAGGCCAACAATGAAGTCCATTGCTATCTTCTGCCATGGTCCTTTAGGTTCACTTGTTAATTGTAGTAATCCTACCGGAAGAGTTCGTGGGGTCTTGGTGCGGGCACATGCCATGCATCCGGAGACGTATCAATCCACATTACTTCGCAAGGATGGCCACCAGAAAGAGCGGTGGATTAGTTCAAGAGTACGCTGGCATCCCGGATGTCCCGCAAGGGGAAAATCACGGTGAGCCCACATTATGTGGGGCCTCCATCGAGGAGGAATGACGATTTTACCTTTGTAATAATACAATCCATGCTGCTGGGAATATTCAGGACGAGGTCATTCCTTTTTACTCCAGGCCTTTAGTTGGGTTAGGGAGGGAAGTGTTGCCGCAAATACCTTAGGGGGTAAGATAGGTCCGTGTAAATCATTATCTCTTCCTGAGGGGATATGGTACCGAGATAGGGCATCGGCCATAGTGTTTTGTGCTCCGGGGCGATATTGAATGGAAAAATGAAATCGAGCGAAAAATAATGCCCACCTCGCATGTCTCGTGTTATTAATATGAGCAGCCTGGAGGTAGGCCAAATTCTTGTGGTCCATGTAGACCAACACAGGATGGGGAGCCCCCTCGAGGAAGTGTCGCCAGGCTTCAAACGCCGCTTTGATGGCCAATAGTTTTTTATCGAAAATAGGGTAGTTGCGTTCGGCCGGGGTCAACTGGCGTGAGTAGAATGCACAAGGGAGTCGGTCTCCAGAGGGGGGCACAGCCTGAGTCAGTACAGCTCCGATGGCTACATCTGAGGCATCGGCTTCTACGATAAAAGGCTGGGTAACATCAGGGTGTTGTAATAGAGGGGCCGACATGAAGGCTTGTTTCAAGAGACTGAAGGCGTCTCTCTGAGCGGTGTCCCATACAAAAGTTACCCCCTTTTTCAATAATCCGGTAAGGGGTTTAGTAAGATCGGCATACCTGGCTGGGAATATATTGGCGGTAATAATTCACACTTCCCAGGAATCGCTGTAAGGCTTTCACTGTTGTAGGCGCCTGCCATTTATTGATGGCTTCTAACTTGCTCGGGTCCATGTGAATTCCCTGTGAGAAGATAATAAATCCCAGGAAGGGGACGGAGGAGGCATGGAATATACATTTTTCTAATTTGCAATATAACCGATGTTGTAGTAATTGCTTCAAAACCGTCCAGACATGTAGGATATGCTCCTCTAGGGAATTAGAGAAGATTAAGATATCATCAAGATAGGCTACGACATACACATCTAATAAGTCCCTCAAGATGTCGTTAATAAAGTGTTGAAACGTGGCTGGAGCATTTACCAAACCAGAGGGCATAAAAACAATACTCAAAATGTCCAAACCAGGTGCGGAAGGCGGTCTTCCATTCATCCCCCTCCCTGATCCTAACCAGATTATAGGCGCCCCGGAGGTCGAGCTTGGTAAATATCTGGGCACCTTGTAGTTTCCCCAGGAGTTCAGGGATAAGGGGAAGGGGGTATCTATTTTTAATAGTGATGAGATTTAAGCCCCTATAATCAATACAAGGGCGGAGGTCCCCTTCCTTCTTGGGAACAAAAAAAAGAGGGGCCGCCGCAGGAGAAATGGAATGACGAATGAAACCTCTAGCTAGGTTTTCTTTAATGTACGTTCGGAGGATTTCCGTTTCACTAGGAGATAAACTATAGATACGACCATGCGGCGGTTCACTGTCGGGGATAAGGTCTATTGGGCAATCGTACGGGCGGTGGGGAGGAAGTTCTGCTGCTTCACACTTGCTAAACACTGTAGCAAGATCAAGGTAATGAAAAGTTATCTGGTTGCCCGAAGGGGTTATACTGGTTACAGAAGCGGATGCTGGGCGTAAGGGGGAGGAGACCAGGTGAGGGATGCATGAGGGGGAAAGGAAACGGAGAGTTTTCAAAACCCAATTAATACTAGGGTTATGAACGCGTAACCAAGGGAAACCAAGAACAAGAGGGAATAAGGTAGAGGCAATGATATCGAAGTTTAGCATCTCAATGTGAGACCCATAGGTACACTGGATCGAGGTGGAACGGGTCAGGAGAGGTCCTGAAGACAAAGGAGACCCATCAATTGTTTGGACCACCTCCACCGAGGGTCGGGTTTGGACAGGAATCCCCCGGGAACAAGCAAATGTAGAGTCCATAAAGTTCTCCGATGCCCCGGAATCCACCAGGGCCCAGACTATAAGGGAGTTGTTCCTGGACCATTGAAGGGAGAGGGGGATTCGGAGTTGATGAATGAAGGGGGTTTGGGGTCCTTACTGTAGTAGGGAGGTGCTATTATTTACCGGGAGGTTCCCCCCAACTCCCGGTCCCTGGCGTTTTCCGAAGCCCCTGCCCGGAAAGGCCTAGCAGGACATTCTCGGGAGAAATGTGTTTTCGCCCCGCAATAGAAACAAAGATGCAATTGGCATCGCCGTTCCCTTTCCTCAGGGGCGAGGGGGCCCCTTAAAGCCCCGATCTGCATTGGCTCGGGTTCCTCAGGTTTTTTGGGAACGGGAGGGGAACTAGGGGGTCCCCTTGGTACCTAGCTTCCCCTACCTTGATCCCTACGCCTCTCACGTCTCCGCTCGGTAAGGCGCTCGTTAATTTGAAGGGAGACACTAACCATGTCTTCCAATGTCTCTGGAGTCGTGGTAAAACAAGCCAACTGATCTTTAATTTCATCGTTCAAGCCCTGACGAAACATCGCGCGCAGGGCTGAATCACTCCAGCCAAGGTCAAACACCAGCTTCCTGAACTGAGTGATATAATCCAACAAGGGAGTTCTTCCTTGTCGTAGGTGTAATATGGCTTGCTCAGCATCCCTCACTCTATGAGGATAATCAAACAAAAAGCGGAATTGCTTCAAGAACCCTTGATAATCCTGCAGTAGTGCGTCATCTGCTGCTAGCAGAGGGGTAGCCCAATCTAGGGCTGTGCCTCCCAAAAGCCCCACAATGTAAGCTATTTTGGCTTGGTCAGTGTTGTAGGTCAGGGGTTGAGTTTGGAAGGTAAGTTTACATAGGGCTAGGAACCCCTGACATGCCTTCCTGTCCCCATAAAATTTATCAGGGCGTGGGGCTTTTGGTTCTCGCGGAAAAGGAGCGAGGGGAAGGGGTGTAGGATGAGCAGGGGCAGATGCCCCCACAGGACCTTCTTCTTCCTCCATTGGGGTTAAAGCCCTTCCCTCCAGGGATTCCTGGAGAGTTTGGCATCGGGCCCGTAACTCCTTGTTTTCCTCCCGGAGGTCTTGTACCTCCATGGTGAGGGATTGCACAGAGTGCATTAGCTCCTGTATCTGTTCTTCTGAGGCCATAATCGGGATTTTGAAAAGAGGGGTGCCGGTAATTCTGTCGCTGGCAGGGGGGAAAAGGGAAGGGGATCTCAGGGCTGAACCATAGGAGAGGGGGGACACCACACTCAAACAGGGGGGACGGGGCGGCTTGCTTTCACTAGTAAGGAGCCCTCCGGTAATAATGTCCCTCAGGTTGTTGGGTGGGCTTTCCCTCGTTAATGGAAGGCAACCCTTTTCATCATAGGGACTCTGTGAGCAAGCCAATTGCCCCAAGGGAAGGGAAAAGGATACACAAGGGAGCCACGTACTCGGGGGGATACTCGGGGTCCGGGGAACCGTGCCCGCAGGTGGGGGGGAATAAGCCCAGGGAAGGGGGTGCCTGAGGCAGGGATAAGGGATAGTCAAAGGGGGGGGAGGAGGGGCTCTCAATCCAGGGGTAGGGGTAAGGAGAGAAGGGAACACCAATAGACATGACACGTGCAGGTATTATCACCTCACCAGGAAACCACGTCACAGCAATCCTTTCGCAGGGATAGTTAGGGTAAGCACTCACTCACCACGCTCTCACAGGACAAGGGAAGGGAACCAGACACTCGTACTCTCTCACAGGCTCGCTCACTGTCTCTCTCTCTCAGATAGCTCAAGGGGTTCAGGGACCAGCCTCTCGGAATAGATTACCGGCGGGGGTGCCAAGCCCCGCCGGCACTATTTATCCTCTCCCTCTATCCCTGACCCAGAATGAGGCTCCCCTTCCCATGCCCCTGGCAGGGCGTGCTGGGAGCGACTGACGCCGTGTGGAGGGGGGCGGGGCCCCGCCCCCATCCCGTGCCGTGATATGGCCCCGCCCCCATGACTATCCCTGACGTAGCTCCACCCCCGTAAGGCCCCGCCGGCCCAGGCTGCCGCCGCAGCGATCCCGGGCCGCTTCCTGACAGTGGGCTTAATTTATTTAATTTGCAATAACAAAGGTTTTTGGAAACTTTTCTGGGACTTTAGGAAGGAGTAGGAAAACATGCCCAGCTCAGAGAGAGAAAGGGGGAGTTTATGGTTTTAACAACAGGACAGAAAGGGCACAGGCCTCCACCCATTGAAGTTGATGGTCCAGCTGCCTCCAGATTCACCCTCAACATTTAGGCCACTTTCACACCTCCCCCCCCCGTGCATATTCTGTCTGCGGGAGGGAATGTGCAGCCAGGATATGCGCGGGGGGGTGGAGGGAGGGGAGAGGTCTGAAATTGGCCTTAGTCCAAAGTTATGACATTGAACCATAATGATACCTCTTTGATCTAAGAGCCAGATTCTATTCATGCAAGGTACTTATGTCACCCATATTTATTTATTTATTTATTTTTAAATTTTTACTACCCCGCCCTTCCTACCACAGGCAGCTCAGGGCGGTTTACAATTTATAAACATTAAAGCAGCAATTAAAAGCAACTAAAAGTAGGAAGGAGAATACCCCACCCCACCACCCTCCACCATCTCACCTGTCTCCCCCGCCAAATGCCTGGCGGAAAAGCCAGGTCTCACAGCATCTCTGAAAAGAGGAGAGAGCCGGGGCCAACTGGGCCTCCACCAGAAGGGAGTTCCACAGCCATGGTACGGCCACTGATAATGCCCTCACCTGGGGGGACCTCGAGCAGGGCACCCCCAAATGACCGCAGGGGCAGATTCAGCACCTGGGGAGTGAGGTGGTCCTGCAGATAGGTAGGGCCTAGGCCATTTAGGGCTTTTTAAGCCAAGACCAACACATTGAATCAGGCCTGGAAAACCACCGGCAGCTACTGCAGAGAGCAGAGCACTGGTGTAATATGTTCCCGGTGGCCCAGTCCTACCAAAAGATGGGCCATCGCATTCTGCACCAGGTGTAGTTTCCGAGCCGTCACCATGAGTAGCCCTATGTAGAGCGCATTACAATAGTCCAATCTAGAGGTGATGAAAGCATGGATGACGGTGACCAGGTCACAGTCTAAAACAAACAGCTGAAGTAGTCGCACCAGATGCAATTGGCGAAAGGCACTCCTCACCACAGCTTCCACCTGGACATCCAGGCGGAGCTGCGTGTCGAGGAGCACCCCCAGACTCTATAGATACCAATGGAGGGCAGACCCCGCCGGGGACCACCATCTCAATCATCTTACCCACCAACATCACCTCCGTGTTTTCAGTATTCAGCCTCAGTCGGTTAGCCCTCATCCAGTCCCCCACCGCCGTCAAACACCGAGTAAGCACCAAGACTGCAGGGCCTGGATCTGTTGAAAAAGAGAGCTACAGCTGGGTGTCATCAGCATATTGCTGACACCGCACGCCGAAACTCCTGATCACATCACCAAGTGGCTGCATGTATACGTTGAACAGGAGAGGGGACAAAACAGAACCCTTTTGGTACGATGAAAAGAACTCCCCAAGAACCACTCGCTGGGTTCTACCAGTCAGGAAGGAGCGGAACCTTTCAAGAACAGTTCCACTCACCCCTGCACAGTCCCGCAGTCGCATCACCAACATCTCGTGATCAACGGTATCAAATGCAGCTGAAAGATCTAATAGAACCAACAGGGTCGAACAACCCCTGTCCATTTCCCAGTGCAGATCATTCACCAAAGCCACAAGCACAGTTTCGGTGCCATATCCCGGACAAAATCCCAACTGAGAGGAATTATCTGAGGGTCTCACGTTATTTAATAGATGTATCCACACAAATCCTCTGTGGTTAATATTACCTCCAGTTACCTGAGACATACAGGAGGAGGGAGGCAGAGAGAATGAGTATGTTTGTGGATAGTGGCATTAGCGTGTATCAAAAGATAACACCCCTTCAATTCAACGGGATCCACATCCCTGCATTAAATATAAGTGTTGGTTCTATCTACCCGAAAGATTGCACCACTAGTATAAAGCCCTATACGGCCTGGGCCCTACCTATCTGCGGGACTGCCTCATTCCTCGGGCTCTGGATCGACCCCTGCAGTCAGCTGGGGCGCCTTTCTCGAAGTCTCCCAAGTATCTCGGGGGGAAGCTATGGAGAGGGTGTTCTCAGTGGCTGCACTAAGACTGTGGAACTCCCTCCCAGCAGAGGTCCGTGTGTCCTCGGATCTCTCCTCCTTTCAACGAAAATTTAAAATCTGGCTGTTCTGCCAGTGGTGAGGGAATGCAGGTTATGGAGGTAGAGGTTTTTGGCTGTTTTTGACGTAAACTGTCTGCTTTCTGTTTTATGGGTGGGGGACCTAGGGGCTTGGATGGAAGGGTTTCAAATCTTTGCTGGAATGTTCCTTGCATTTTAAAATGGCCCCGCCTTTTCCAGTTTGCTGGGATGTTGTGGCAGGCTTTTTCACTAATGGCTAGTCATTGCATGAATGCTGCGTGTTTAGTTGCAGCAGAAGCTGCTACTTACATTGCAAATCAAATCCAACTACAACTGTACAAGATAGCAAGTGAAAACCTCAGCATAAATTACCCAAACTGGATTGTAATAATAACATTAAAAGTACAGTAGCCACAAAGATCAATGGATACAAAAGACAGACACATAGGCAAAGTACAGAAATCCAAGATCCCAAACCTGGAGGCCAGGTAGCTAGGCACAAGATGAAAATGTATGAAGAAATCAAGTTCAAAGACTTCACTGAAAGTAAAAAGTCCAACGTTTCGCTTCCACAAGTTTCTTCAGGGATGAACAACAAAAATCTTGCAGTGCCTGAGAAAGGTGTACGTATCCTCAAAGATATCTGCTGCTGCTCCAATGGGTTTCTATTCACAAAATTAGATAACCCAAACAAAATGCAATTTAAACAAGGGTGAGTAATCTCTTACAAAATAAACTCCACCGTCTCACAGGGGTGGGAACACCTCCTTATCTCAATATTCGAGCAATCTCTAACAGAGTAAGCAATCTCTTTACAAAATAAACAAACTCATACATAGTAAACCCCATTGCCCAGTTTCCCCTTTCACTGGACGTATCCAATTCTTCGGACCCCAAGCTGGGAACATCCCCATTGTATCTGGAATGGCATCACTACTAGAACCTTTATCCAAATTTGTTGTGTTTTATTTAAAACCATTTATTCAAGAAGTTTCTTCATATATCAAGGACACCCTCCCACTTTATCTCTATTTTGGAAGATATAGATCTCTCCAATATCCAACCCATCCTTGTAACAATGGACATCAAAGCACTACATACTAATATCCCCCATATGGAGGCTCTGTTAGTACTTGAAAAATACTTTCATTTGTGAACTGTTAAAACCCCCCCCTACTGCTTTCTTGATGGAACTTAGCAAATTGGTCCTTACAGAGAACTACTTTGAGTTTAATAACAAATTTTTCCTCCAGATAAAGGGGGTTAGTATGGGAAGCAACCTGTTGGCGGAACTTGCCATTATATTTATGCATGAATGGGAAACTAAATATATTTATGATAAGGAGATTAATCCCTATTATGACTGTATTTTTATTTGGCGTCGTTATATCGATGACATTTTTCTTATTTGGCAGGGTAATATGGAAACACTACTAAAATGTAAAGAGTGGATTAATGAGTTACAGGGAACAATCAAATTCACATTACAATCTAGTGAACTCAAAATAAATTTCCTGGACCTTTGGGTGCATGTGGAGCTGTCTGCTTTACAGACCTCCACCTATGCCAAACCCAGTGACCAAAATACTTCTTTTGTTTTATAATAGTCATCACCCTCGCCATTTGGTCAGAAATATTCCCAACAGCCAGTTCAGAAGATTGAAAAGGAATTGTTCCAAAGAGAGGGTTTTTGCACAAGAAGCAGTATTATTGAGCAGGGATTTCGCTGACAGGGGCTATCCTTACCCTATTATAAGACAAAAATTGGAGAAAGTTACTGCACTATCAAGAGCTTCCATTTTATTAACTGACCAACAAGAATGTATTCAAGACTCAAATAGGTTGGTCTGTGTGACCACCTTTAACAATTGTAGTAAGTATATTAGAAGGATTATACTTAAATATTGTAATGTACTGGATCATATAGAAGGGTGCTCAAATCCACCACTTTTTGCCTATAAGAGGGGGAAAAATCTTAGTGACCATATTGTTAGAGCTAGGTTGCCACCTTTAACACAAAGAACTTTAGATAAGAAAGCAGTAGTTGGGAATTTCCCGTGTCACCAATGTTCGAATTGTGCCCACAGTAGTAAAATAAAGTCTTTTCAATTTCTCACCAGCAAAGTTTTTGAGGTTAGAGTTCATCAATTGCAGCACAATTGGAGTAATATACGCAATTCAATGCCTATGTAGGAAGCTATACGTAGGGAAGACTTCTAGGCAACTTAAGATTAGGATAACAGAACACAAAAGTAGGCTGAAAACGCGTACAGCATCTGCTCCGTTGGTAGAGCATTATAACCAATACCATAGAGACACTCATAGTTTTGTCTTTTGGGGTATTGAAACATTGAAACCCCCGGTTAATCCAAAGGAACTCACGGAACGAGAGAATTTCTGGCTCCTCATCTTAGATACCATACAACCACAGGGGCTAAATGATCTCATTGATTCTATTGTATAACATGGGGAGTACAAACTATACTTTTGGAAGGTTTTCCAAGTTAGCTATTACTGTAACAGAGGAAGGAAAATGCTGCAAGGTTTTTTCAAGTATGAGGTTCATTAAAGTAATGAGGACAATTAGACTAAGAGCCCCACTCTCCCACCTGTTCCTCGTTTGTTGAACAGTGGGAAGCATGTGATGGGGCGGTTACCAATAAAGGATGTGAGGTTGCAGGAGTGGAACAGAGCTAGTTGGAACCAGAGACTCAGATACTTTGAAGCAGAGAGCTACAGGCAGCTCCTGAAGGAGTCGATCTAAAGGGGTTGAAGCAGCCAGTAGTAGGCAGCTCATGTAAGAGACGGCCATTGGGGTTTAAATCTTCACCATAAAATAGGTCAGTAAATGTACAGAGGGAGGAATAGGGATGTGCGAACAGAACCAGGTTCGGATGTTCGGCCGTTCGGTGGTTCAGGTCGAACTTTGAGTTCAGATTCGGTGTTCAATTCGGTTGGGCTCGGTTCTGTCTTTAGTTTGGTGCAATCAGGAACTGAAAATGACATTTGGTCTTTGAAATAAAGGGGAAAGACTGAAAAACATATTTCCCACTGTAACATTTTTGTTTCTTCTTCGATTTTGATGGAATTTAGGGAGATTGTACCCCCGATAGAGGGCACTATATGTACCAACATTCGAAACGATTAGATAAAGGGAACCGATTTCAGAAGCAATTGAATGTTGTGGTTTTAAGAAAAGCTCCATACACATTCATGGCTACAACTTCTTTATCTTGCATCCAATGTTCATGAAACTTGTGCATATTACATCCCTCCATATGCTTAATACTTCTGCCAATTTTCAGAAAGAGTGGATAAAGGGTCCCAAGGGTATAAGACAATAACCCGAAAATACATTGTAACATTTTGATATTCCATTCTGTTTACAGGATATTTGGCAAGAATGTATCAAATACCTTTCCTGCCATTTCAGCAAATGTACAGGAGATTTTGATAAAGGGCGCCAATTATATAAGCAATTATGTTGTCCCTGTGAGATGAATATCAGCATATTCAGTGCCAGTCAGAGGCAGGCACCCTGCATGGCGGGGGAGAGAGACTGTAGGAGGAAGGATGTGGAGCAACCCCAAAGACTGACAGACACATTCAATGGCCAAACACATTACTGCAAGCNCCTGAGGTGGGCATAAGCAACATAACTGGGACTTCTGAGATAGCATCCCAGCAGTCAGGAGACATAGCTTAAACACATCCAGGCTGGCCAATTATCATCACAATCACATCCTGCAGCACTGAGACAGATGACATAAGAGAATCTCTATTGACTCTTTCCTAAACAGATGCTTCTGACTTCCCAGAAACAAGACGGGGAGATATGTTGGGATGGTCCCAGCACAGAATGAGGATATTTGGTTGACATTTCTGTTGGCCAGTTCGCATCACAAACCAATCTTATACCACAGTGACAAATCCCAGGCATAGGCCCCTTCTCTACATATATTGTACAGGCATATAAAATTTGAACCCTTTATAAAATCTTTCTGATATTTGGCAGAGATGATCTTGAAAGTGTAATATATAGCCCTGCCAAATTTAATTTGCACTGGTTGGACTACAAAGATGTTATAGTCAGACATACATTTATATGTTAATTGCTTATATGACCAAGACCCTTTTTCCAATCCTTCTGAAATTTGGCAAAGATAGTAAATATGGGAAGGGGTATAAACCAGACAATTTCACCTACATTAGATGTGAGGCAAAGAAGTTACAGCTAAGAATGTATATGTAGAATATTGCAAAATACAATAATTCAACTGCTTCTAAAATCGGATTCCTTTATCCAATCGGTACACATAATCCAATTGATACACATAATGCTTTCTATTGGATGTATAGGCAACCCAATTTTCAGCCACATAGCATAAAACACAAAAACGTTACAGCCAATAATGTGTTTTCAATTGGAAAGCAATGGAAATTCAATTCCGAACTCACCGAACGCATCCGAACCAAACATTCGAATTCGAGTTCGGTTCGCACATTTGGTTTGATTGACCAAACTATTCGAGTTCAGTCCGAACTCCAAACCGTGTTCGCCCATCCATAGGGAGGAAACATGTAGCTATACAAGAGTTTCCTCTACTGCTAAGACCACTGGTTTAGAACAAGACTTTAGTCCATTATGCCTTTACCCTAATCTAGGAGGAACCCTATTATCCCCGGAAGAGGAGCAGTTTCAGCCGGCCTCTAGCCTTCATATGGTATAGGGTGAGTTCACCCACATTTATGAGAACATATTAAGGATATGGATTAGCCTCCACATGACATAGGGTGAGTTCACCCATTTATATATGAGAATCGCCTGCCATTGCAGTTCTTGTTAATGGAGGTAGATAGGGAGGTGTCCTCACCCCTAAGGAGATGTTCCCAGCTTGAATACTTCCAGTGAAAGGGGAAACTGGGCAATGGGGTTTACTATGTATGAGTTTGTTTATTCTGTAAAGAGATTGCTTACTCTGTTAGAGATTGTTCGAATATTGAGATAAGGAGGTGTTCCCACCCCTGTGAGACCGGTGGAGTTTATTTTGTAAGAGATTACTCACCCTTGTTTAAATTGCATTTTGTTTGAGGTATCTAATTTTGTGCATAGAAACCCATTGGAGCAGCAGCAGATATCTTTGAGGATACGTAAACCTTTCTCAGGCACTGCAAGATTTTTGTTGTTCATCCCTGAAGAAGCTGGTGGAATCGAAACGTTGGACTTTTTACTTTCAGTGAAGTCTTTGAACTTGATTTCTGCATACATTTTCATCTTGTGCCTAGCTACCTGGCCTCCGGGTTTGGGATCTTGGATTTCTGTACTTTGCCTATGTGTCTGTCTTTTGTATCCTTTGAGCTTTGTGGCTACTGTACTTTTTATGTTGTTTATTACAATCCAATTTGGGTAATTTATGCTGAGGTTTTCACTTGCTATCTTGTAGAGTTGTAGTCGGATTTGATTTGTATCGGTAGTGTACGTGTATACCTTTTGTGGTAGTTTACTTCTTACATTGCAAGAGTGCTGTGTAACATGTTTTGTGGGACAAGTAGAAATGCTTGCTGCTGCTTTTATGGTGTGCTAAGGACTGCACATAACATTGTTGCGTTAAGATGATTTGCTTTGCTTGCTCTGTGTTTGCATGATGCATTGCTGCTTTCCTTTTCCCCTCCTAAACATGAGTAGAGAGGCCATTTTGTAAATTTGTGGGTCTACTGGTCGGGGCTACTCTTTTTTAAAATGGTCTCTTCACTGTTTCACTGCTGCTTCCTGTTGGAAAGTAGTTTCTGGCCTCTCTGCTTGTGACTGTGTGATTTTGAGCATTTTGCCTGGGGTTTTGTTGAGAAACAGAAACACATTGTTTAAATTTGGTTTATCTAGCCCTGGGCCCAGGCAGGTTGCAAAAGATACCCCCTGACCTCATCTTGCTGCGTCTAGGCTGCTGTTTTGATGGGGCTGGTTTGGTGGAAACAGAGGCCTGCAACTGACATGTTTCTTTGGACGGCTATTTGGCTGCCAAGGATATGGTATGGGTACTAGGGATGCTGGTCTGCATAGGGCTGGTTTGCTTGCAATGCAGGCCCGCAACAGGCCAAACTTTTTAAAAAGGGCCTGTTTGTTTGGACAGGCTTTTGGCTGCAGGGGATACGGTGTAGGTACTAGAGATGCTGGTCTCGATGGGCCTGGTTTGGTGGTAATGCAACCCTGAAACTGGCCAAACTTTTAAAAAAGGCATGTTTTATTGGACAGGCATTTGTCTACTGGGGATACAGTGTAGGTACTAGTGAGGATGCTGGTTTGGGTGGGGAGCGTTTGGTTGCTATACAGGCCTACAACTGGCCAAACTTTTTTTTAAAGGCTTGTGTGTTTTGACAGGCATTTGGCTGCCGGGGATACAGTGTAGGTACTAGGGATGCTGGTTTGGACAGGGCGTGTTTGGTTGCTATACAGGCCTGCAACTGCTCTCCTAGTGAACAGAGGAGAAAGTAGGTAGGAACATGGCAGAAGAGAAGGCTACAGACAACAAGGAGACCCCTTTCCCCTGTCCCCCACTGAACCCATCTCTTCCCCTTCCTCTTCTCGTGCACCAAAACCAAACCCGTTCCCTCCTACTTCTCCTCTGTCCTGTCCTTCTCTTCCATTTCATTCTCTTCTGATTCGACTTGTTGCAGGACAGTTTAGTTTAGTTTGAGTTTAATAAAATTTGTATGCCGCCCCCTCCTGCTAAAAGCATCTCGGGGCAGCTAACAACATATTAAAACAATTTAAAGTAAATAACAACAAATACAATTAAAAATCCCACAATAAAAACAATTTATCCCGTTAGGAGATGAGCCGCCGTATTCTTCACCAGCTGCAGTCTCCGAACCAGCACCAAGGGTAGCCCCACGTAGAGTGTGTTACAGTAGTCCAATTTTGAGGTAATAAAAGCATTGATGATTGTGACCAGATCAGAGTCTGAGACATACGGCCTAAGCTGACGTACCAGCTGTAACTGGCAAAATGCCCCCTTTGCCACGACCGCCACCTGGACATCCAGGCGGAGCTGCAGGTCCAGGAGCAACCCCAGACTCCGGAGGTGAGATACCAGGGAGGACGGACCCCATCAATGATGGGGCCACCACTTTCCCGGCGTTCCCCACAACCATCGCCTCTGTCTTTTCGGGATTTAACTTCAGGCAACTCACCCTCATCCAATCCCCCACAGCTGCCAAACACCAGGTAAGCACCAAGACTGCTGGGCCTGAGTTTGATGAAAAAGAGAAATATATCTGGGTGTTATCAGCATATTGATGATCCCGTACGCCAAACTCCCTGACAACCTCCCCCAAAGGCTGCATGTACACATTGAACAAGAGGGGACAGACAGTACCCTGCAGGACACCACACGTGAGATCCCGGGGAGAGGATAAAAAATCACTCAGGACCACATGCTGATTTCTCCCAGCCAGGAAAGAGCGGAACCAATTAAGAATGGTCCCGTCAATCCCTGCCCAGTCCCGCAACCAAGTCACCAACAACTTGTGATCAATGGTATTAAATGCAGCCGAGAGATCTCACAGGATCAACAGGGTCGAACGACCCTGGTCCAACTCACGGGAGAGGTTGTCGACCAAGGCCACAAGCGAAGTCTCTGTGCCATAACCCGGACGAAAGCCAGACTGTGAAGGATCGAGAAAATTAACCCGGTCCAGATGCTTCTGCAACTGCCGAGCTACCACCCATTCAATAACCTTCCCTAAAAAGGGAAGGTTAGAGACCGGACGATAGCTGGTCAGGGCATCCGTGTCCACTGATGGCTTCTTAAGCAGGAGCCACACCACCGCCTCTTTGAGACGGCTCGACACCCTTCCCTTCCCAAGGGAGGTGTTGACAATCCCCACCAGCAATGGCCCTAATGTCTCCCAGCTCGCCTTAACCGGCTAGAACGGGCAGGGATCTAATTCAGAAGAAGTGGCTCGAACAGTCCCAGGAGCATCCCCGCATCCGAGGGCGACACATCCTGAATTCATCCCATGAAACAGGACAAGACAGGGCTTCCACTGCCTCTGGCTCACCTACTGTTAAAAATGTGGCATCAAAAACGTGGTGGCTTTGAGCAATTTTATCTGCAAAAAAGTCCACAAACAAATCACAGTGGGCAGTTGATGACTCCAGGCGGAGGGAGGCCGGATTGACCAGCCCCCTCACCACCTGGAAAGGCTCCACTGGGCGTGACTTAGCGGATGCAATGAAAACCTTCTTTGCTGGGAGTGTTAAGGCCCCTGATTCAGCAATATAATTTAGCTGTTTTTTGTTTTTTTGTTTAAGAACATAGGAATTGCCATCCTGGGTGAGACCAAGTGTCCATTTATTTAGCTAGTATCCTGTCTTTGATGGCAGTCAGAGCACTGGATAATTCAGGGCAGTGTAAAAAAA
>QEPC01003849.1:1329936-1353617 GCA_003113815.1 Sphenodon punctatus | reverse complement strand
CCCCCAACCCTCTCTTCTCCCACCCCAACAAAACATCTCCAACCCCCCACCTAGCCCCATCTCCCGCTCGTACCTCTGATCCCCCACTGCCCCAAACTGATACCCACCCCCTACACCTATCTGTCACTTTATCTCCGTGACCCAAGACCTCCCTCCTCTTCCTGTCATCCCTTGTGCTATTCAGTTAACATAATTACACAACTCACTTAAAAGTTGTGCAACAACTAATATTTTAATCTCCTCATATATCATATCCCACAAACCCAAGAAATTAACCAAAACAAAAAACTTAACAGTTTAAAAAAACCTTAAATGCACAAGAGTTTTCTTAAAATACGAAAACCCCCACAAACTCAGTACAATTACAATTCAAAAAAACCTTCCACTCCATACATTGCAACAAAATATAAACGCCAAAAAACAGAAATTATTTCAGAATTTGAGCAATGTTTAATATTTTAGGACATCAACATACATGTAATATATGTACTTCATTCCTTACCATACATACCTTTATTCATTTTAATCAGTAACTAAACTTTCACATTTTTCCATTATTAAACTTTAATTTATTATAATTCGACAAGGAACAATTTTTTCAGAGTGCATTAAGTCTGTTGTTTACACGTATACAAATTGTATACGGTTCATACAGTGAAGTTAAGAATGTGAGTGTAGACAACATTATACAATTCATTCTACAGAATGCCTTAAAAAACAGACGTTAAGGTTTTTTTAAACTGTTAAGGTTTTTGTTTTGGTTAATTCTCTTATATTGTGTGTGTACATATGTGCACATGCATGCGCGCACACACATGGGTCAGTCTTGCATATTCCATGTATTTGGTGTGCACAGTCACATCCTGTACTTAGTTCACTCACGGAGCTTGAAGCAGCCCGTGTGTGTGTGTGTGTATACGCAACACATGTTCCCCTGTTTGGAGGAGGAGTACATACCTCCAGCATTCTCAGAGTAAATCTACCCTAGTAGTGAGGAGGCAGAGTGATTTTTCCACAGTCAATTTTTACAGCTAGCAAAGTGCCACAGATAAATGCACCTATTTTGTGTAGAGGCCTTATTCCAAATGATACTCGAATCCGCCTGCCTTTAATCTAATTAAGCCATATGCGCACTATGTTTCTTCTGTGCGTGTTTTCAGGACTGAGTCTGTCGGGTTCAATGCTCAACATCTCTGTTAGCAGAGGAAGGCCAGGCTATGCTGTTTCTGGGTAACCTTCCCTCCTCTGCCGATCCTAGCACTGGTCAGCCATTCACTGCCTTTGCATTGACGAGATGTCTTGACTACCACTGAAACGGGGACATGAAAAAATGGCTAAACCTGTCAAATATACCTTAATCAAACCAAAAATGGCAGTTCAGGAAATAATACCTGCTTGTGCTTTGTCTGGTATCCTTCTCATTTATTCTACTTCAGTTTTCCTGATTTGTGGATGGAGTTCAGCTCAGTTATTTTGGTTGTTGAGACATTTTGCTTTGTTCTTTGTTCATTTTGACAGTATTCGCAATATTGCATGTATGCAATTGCCCAAAATGACACCACCAAAAAATGGAAATAACCAAATGGAAAACAAGTTGGCGGGGGGTGGGGGGACCAAAAGAGAATACCTGAAAATTAAGGTAGGCACGTTAAGGATATAAGATATAAACAGCTGTCTAATTGAGTCAGACCAATGGTCCGTCTTAGCCCAGTATTGTCACAACCTGACATGGCAGCAAGGTTTCAAATCTAGGTCTTTGGCAGAGGCCTCAACCAGGTATGCTACCAAAGATCCTGAATTGGAGATGGCGGGGATTAAACTTGCGACCTTATACATACAAAACATACACTCTACCACCTGATCCACAACCCACCCCAAAATGTTCCCGATTTGGTTCCCATTTCAGCCCTGGATATTATTTGAGTACTCAAAGGGCTATACCACAGCCTTACAAAGAATAAACCCACTACCTGATTCAGCTCTAATCTTGACATTGTATGTTTGTATAATTTCAGCTCTGTAGGTTGCACAGTGGGTACTTTCAGACGATACGGGGCCCTTTGGCCCCGTACCGGAAGCAACGTCTTCGTTCCCCGCCGGGGTCACCCCTGCACGGCCCAACAGACGTGCCGGGGGGATCCCGGTGGGGAAAGTGGGAGGGGCCGGGGCCGCGCGGCGCAACGTGCGGCCGCACGGCCCCGCCCCCTCCACGCACCCCGCCGCCCGCCCTCCGAGGAGACGGGCGGGCGGCGGGGCCAATGCGGCCGCCGCGTCTGGCCGATCGTGCCACGGCCCGGGATCCCGCCGGGGATCCCGGGCCGTGGCACGCGGCCAGACGTTACTTTTTGTTGGCCACGGCCCGCGGTCCATTTGACCACGCTTCCCGGGACCTTCCCCCGGCTAGCCCGGGAAGCGTGGTTCAAATTGACCCCATGTGGCAATTGAGCGTGGCCAACATCTGGCGCACGCCGTGCAGACGTTCAGGGGCCTTTGGCCCCGCGGGGGGGTTGAGCGTGGTTCACTGTGGTTCAGCGTGATCTCGTCACGTCTGAAATCACCCAGTGTCGCTTTGGGTGGGAGCTGAGAGACACAGCCCATTTCAAAGCTATACATCTTCAAGGCTGCAGATCTGTAGATGCAGTTCATTAGTAGAACGCCGATTAACCAACAGTAAATAACCTACTTTCACAAGCAGAATTCTCCACAAGCGTTACTGCTGTTACAAAATGTGAACAGAGGGAAGACGGGAAAAAAACAAATGGTTTTTATGGACCTTTGAAGAACCCTTCTCTCCTATTTTCAATAATATCATTAGAAATCTAGCTGCCTATAAGACAATTAAAATTAATTAAATGCTACCTTAATTTGGACTTGAGTAAACTAAAATTTGTGACAGCCCTTGAAGCCAAACTTAGACAATAGCATTAAAGATGTATCTTTTTCCCCACCAGCTCTGTCAAATGATGTCTCCTTTGTAAGGCGCTATAGAACACATTTTAGAGAGCGTAACAAGTTCTGATTAGCTAGCTCTCAACTCTTATAATTAGTTCTACAATACAGTAATTATCGTAGGATCCGTTTATTGCTCGGCAGTAGGATTATAAGTATTAGTAGGAGTAATTCTGTGTGTAGCACCAGCATTGTGTGTGGTGCTGAACAGTCCTGGTTTAAGGACAAGTATCTGCCTCCAAAGACTTACGCTCTAGGATGGATGAGAGAGGGGTCACAAGGGGATGGGCAGATAGGAAGGGGCAGTGACATAGACGATTCGTTTGGGGAGGATGAGTGGGAAATGTGTCCCCCAGATTTTCAGAAGCCCTATAGAACCCCTGCCCAGCCCCCATTCCTATGTCACCCCCTCCACTATCAATAGTTATCAGTCGCCTAAGGGCAAGGATACATTCATGAAGCTAAGAAGTTTATTTATTTTTAGTTTTTATTTATATAAAATGTATATCCTGCCCCTCCTGCCCACAGGGCAGCCTGGGGCAGCAAACAACAGTATAAAAACAATAAAAGAATTTCAAACCGTTAAAAATATACAGTAGTGGGGAACAAAGACCCTGCCCCCCCATACCCCTCGCCAAAATCCTGGCTGAACGGCCAGGTCTTACATAAACGCCGAAATGACAGGAGAGTGGGAGCTAGTCGAGCCTCCTCCGGGAGGGAATTCCACAGCACAGGGGCGGCCACCGAAAAAGATCTAACATTGGTGGCCACCTGCCTCACCCAGGGAACCTCCAAAAAGGCTCCCACGGACGATCTCCAGGGTCGCACGGGCACATGGGGAGTGAGGCGGTCCCACAGATAGGCAGGGCCCAGGCCCAGGCAGGTTCACATCCGTAGCTTATTTACAAGGAAGGAGGCAGATCTTGAAGAATGAGACAGGATAAGGAGAAGTGTGGTCCCTCAAGTTTACAGCCTGGGGATTCTCGTCGATCCCTTACCACACCTGGAGCATCAGGCCGTGGAAGCGGCCTGGAGTGTCTTTCACCTCCTCCATCGGGTGAGATTTGGATACTAATCCATACCCTGGGTAGTTTACAAGGGGGAAGGAACATGTGTCTATGAACACCAAACCTGACACTTTGGCCCTTTTCAAATGTGGGTGGGGGTTGGGTGTGTGCCCTAGGTGGCTGGGGGTGCGCCAGTTCTCCCTTGTGAACTACCCAGGGTTAGTATCCAAATGTTACAGGTCGAGTAGAATAGTGAATATTTGAGAGGTTGTTTACCTGTTTTTGTGGGTAATAAGTGCCGCTCTAGTTGCAGTGGCATGTGCTTAGGTTAGTACCAGGGGAGAAAAGGACTGTGAATGAAAGTAAATTAGAGGGAGCATTATTGACCGGTCAGAATAATATAATATAATTATAATATATAATATATGTGTGTGTAATTACATCTTAATGTCTCAACCAGTTATGGTGCATATTAACTGTGGTTGTCTTTTTCCATTTTTAAAAAAATGAATTGGGTAAAAACAGGCACGAAGCTGGTGGAAATGCTCTCTGGGCTCCTTCAGGGTGGAAAATTGCATACAACGGGTATTTTCAGACATTACGAGACCACGCTCAACCACAGTCAATACCCTGTGGTGGGGAATGGCCTTGTAACGTCTGTTGGGGAATCGGAAGTTCCCCCCCAGATGTTTACCACAGTCAATCGCGGCAGGGAATGAGATTCACCACGCGATCGGAGGTCCTGACCGGACCATCTCCGATCGCGTGGTGAATGAGATTCCCCCCCGTGATGAAGGGGACAGTAACATCTGTCCCCTGACCATGACCCGAAATCCGCGGCAGGATTCTGGGCCGTGGTCAATGCTGGGTGGGGGGGCGGCTGGGCACTGTGGCTGCATTGGCTGCGGTACCTGCCCGTCTCCTGGAGGGCGGCCAACCGGGGCAGCGTGGGGGGGGCGGGGCTGTGTGACCACACATTGCGCCGTGCAGCCCCGTCCTCTCCCCGGATTCCCCACCGGGATCGGCCACCGCATCTGTTAGCCGATGACGCGGTGGCCATAAAATGGGTATTACATTTTATTATACATGTTGCAGGGCAGCCATAGAGTACACCTGCAGCCATGCAACATGTATAATAAAATGTAACACCCATTTTATCAGTGTTAAAGTGTGTTTGTGAAAAGGACCACAGTCTAGGTCAGGTTAGGGAGCCGTCCTGCCGCTTATGCAACCTGGGTATGACCAGGAGCACAACAAACAGGTGGCCGGGCAGCCTCACCCATGCCCTGCTTTCAGCCCCCTGCTCTCTGCCATCACAGAGCGCCATAGCAGCCAATGGACATTTGTCCATGAGTACCCCTCCCCCTACTGGAGGTGCGGGAGGGCGTTAGACCCATGAAGGCATATGTGGAAATGTCATGGCAGTGGGTGGGGGGGATGGGTGCTCAATCGGTGTTCACCCATGTGAACACCACGGGCGGTAGGTGAAGGTGCGTGCCGTGCGCGCTCCCACGCAACACCCACCTCCACCCATCACCCACCCACACAGCCATCCTACAAAACCGGAGGAGGATCCATGGGTGGAGATGGGTGTGTGTCCATGGGAAAGGACACCCATCCACCTCCACCCACCACGGCAGCACACCCATCCCCCCACCCACTGCTGCCTGTGTGAAAAGGGCCAATAAGGCACAGCAATTTTTAATTTATTTTTATTTTATATGAAGTTTATATCCTGCCTCCTCCTGCCTGATGATGCCTTATAATTTTCATAAAACATAGGAAATACTATAAAACACAATATAATATAAAACCAACACTCTTAGAACAATAAATAGGTCTCCCATAAAAAAAAGTCCCACCCTCCCCATTACCCTGCCCACTCCCTCTTCATCACCAAATGCCCAGAGAAATAGCTAGGTTTTACACTGTCTTTGGACAGAGGAAAGATCTAGGGTCAAATGAGCCTCTACCGGGAGGGAGTTCCACAGCCTTGGAGCGGTCACCAAGAACGCCCTCTCCATCATCCCCATCCCGCAAACATGGGAGACTTCAAGAGGGACGCCCTCTGATGATTGCAGGGGCAAATCCGGGAACTGGGGGGTGAGGCGGTCCCTCAGATAAGTAATGTTTTCCTGGCAATGCTACCAATGTTATGGTTATGTAAACTTGATATTGTATTCTAAAAAAAATTGCAATGTTGTTAACTGGAACCAAAATTTTATTTTAAAATGGAATTTCTTTTTGGTTATGGCCTTCGGCTATGCCCGGTTATAAATAAACTTGGCTTGGCTTGGCTTGACTTGACTTGACTTGATAAGTAGGGCCCAAGCTGTTTAGGGCTTTAAAGGTCAATACCAAGTTCCAACACCTTGAATTGAGCCTGGAAGACTACGGGCAGCCAGTGCAACGAATGTAGCACTGGTGTAATAAGCTCACAGAGATCTGTCCCCTTAACGAGACAGGCTGCCACGTTCTGCACCAGCTGCAGTCTCCAGACCATCACCAAGTGTAGCCACATATAGAGTGTGTTGCAGTAGTCCAGTCTCGAGGTGATGAAGCATGGATGATGGTGACAAGGTTGGAGACTGAGATATACGGCCAAAGCCATCGCACAAGATGTAACTGGCAAAAACCACTCCTTGCCACAGCCACCACCTGAGCATCCAGGTGGAGCTGTGAATCAAGGAGCACCTCCAGACTCTGAACCTGAGGGACCAAGGAGGGACGCACCCATCAATTGTCCCACTTTTGCTAGCCTGATTTTCTGGGCACTGCTTCATTGGCATAATGATTTTAAAGTGGGTGCACGGCCACGCTATGGGTACTGCTGGCTTTTTTTGGATTTCTGCATGCAGTTGCACTGTTTGGGTTTGTCTTCTTGAGTGATTGCCTCACTCTTGCTAGCCTGCTTTTTTGGGCACTGCTTGGCATAATGTTTTTAAAGTGGGTGCACTTCAAAATCATTAAAGGAAGAAGCTCTGAAATTCCGAGTTCCGGGGATTTCCAAGGTCCAGTGTTCTGAGTTCCAAATTCCGAGTCGTTGAACAAAGTTCTGAAGGTTAGCCAAGTACCCGAAGCGGGTACTTGGAACTTCAGAACTTGATCCGAGTACTCAGATGGCCTGTTCGGTGCAGTCCTAGTCAAAATGGGCCACAGCGGGCTAAAGCCACAACTGTTTTTACCCATTAAGTGTATCGATCACAATTTTTAATTTTTTTTATTTATTTCATTAAATGTATTAGCCGCCCCCTCATGTGTTATGGCATCTCGGGGCAGCTTACAATATCATAAAAACACAATAATAATAAAATCAACACAATAAGAACACTGAACCCACGACAATTTATAAAACATCACTAAAATCAACCCGCCCCCCTACCCCACCCTCTCACCCTCCTCTCCGAAGGCCTGGGCAAACAGCCAAGTCTTGCAAACATGTCAAAAGGCCAGCAGGCCTGGGGCCAGGTGAGCCTCATCCGGGAGGGAATTCCATTAATGCGGCCCAGCCACCAAGAACACCCTCTCCATTGTGGCCCCGCGTTTTACACGGGGGACCTCCAAAAAGGCGCCCACGGTGGACCGAAGGGATCGCTCGGAGGGCGAGGCGGTCCCTGGGGTATGAGGGGCCGAGACCGTGCAGGGCTTTATAGATCAACACTAACACCTTGAATCGGGCTCGATACGCTATAGGCAGCCAGTGCAAAGCACGGAGCACCGGTGTTATGTGCTCATGCTGCCCTGTCCCCGTAAGGAGATGGCACTGTGTTTTATTATCAGAAAGATGATTCTGTGCTATAAAACTGTAAATATCATTTTTGCAAAAAGGAGAAATAAACCCTCAGAATAAATCATGCAAACCCTATCTGAATAGGGTGGTGACGCTATCCAAATATTGTATTTTCAAATAACATGAAAAAATTGATTAACAGAGAAAAAGAGGAAGCCAATTTCATTCCAACCATTCAAGGAGACCACCTTAGCATGAGTTTTATTACCATTTCCAGGCACCTATTATGGTACTATTAAAGGGCCTTTTGATCCCTTATACCTAAGAGAAAGTAAGATATATAGAGCATTTTGAGCCGTAGGACATTTTTTCTCATCATGATGATCATAAAACGGGAAAGAAAATCTAAAAGAAAATCTAAAATGAGGATTGATTTTATAGCACAAGGTACCTGATTTTATAGCACAAGGTACCTGATTTCTGCTCAACTTAATACTTTTCACTATAGGGCAGAAATGAGAGCTCGTAAAAGCAAGCATTCTCCTCAAAATCCTGGTTCTTGGTTCATCCCGGGATGAACTGAGAAGCAGGCTTAGTTTGCTGAGTTCTCAGCAAGAAAAAAAATAATCACTGTGCATGCACAAATGTCCACTGGGCTGTTTTGTGCATGTGCAAATGGATGCTATCCTTAACCAAAATAGCAGGAGCATCACTTCCATTTTGGTTAAGGGCAGTGGCCATTTTGCACATGCACAATATGGCCCGGTGGTTATTTTATGCATGCGCAAGGATTTTAGGTTGCGGGCATTGTCTGTTTCTTGCCGAGAACTCATACCGGGACCAAGATTTCTGGAAGATCTTGGTCCTGGTACTTGAGTTTGTGAGTTTTATTCAAAAGAAACAAATGATGCTGCTTGTTCAGTGCTAGTTTGCTAGTATTTAAAGTCCATAATCCCACAGAACATTTTCAAGGTGGATCATCTAGATTTCTATTGCCATTGCATCTCTAATACTATGTTGTGGCTTAGTTTTTCGTTGTTGTTGTTGTTTAATGAAGATTAATTGGTGTTGTTTAATACATGGGAGGAAAAGTCCAAGCTATAGAAAATAGCAAAGTAGTTGGAAGATGTCATCTGAGGACAACATTTTTTAGGTGAACGTTGTCAGGTAGAGCAGAAACAGGTACCTGTAAAAATGGGTATACCCAACGAATTTCCGGGACCCCAATCAACCTGACAAACTTGGGTAGCCATCAGTACACAGTTGTGACCCAATTTAGGTACTTGATATCATAAAATGCTGACTTCCGATCCCAGAATGTCTACTTCTGTTGCCAATTTTTTTTACTTCCGACACCTATTTTCTGATTATCTGTCCTGAAAATTCAATGTCTGGTCTTGGGAAGTCAACGTCTGGTCCTGATTTTTGTTTTTCTACCAATTTATTTAGTTTTTTTCATGTTGACATACCAAACAGTAATTGAAAAAAAATGGAAAACCGGCACCAGAAGTGAATGATTTCTTGGTGGATCCATGTGCCTGGTTGGTACCCAGGTACTCCACAGAGTATTTGATGTGGAACTCGAAATTGTAGGTATTACCCACACTAATTAAGTACCAATTTTAGTTCAACGATGTTAACAAACAGATTAATTTATTTGCATCCCCGTGAAGTAAAAAGAAAAAATCCCTATATTATTTTTATTTTATTTTATTTTTATTTAATATATTTATATCCTCCTGCAAGCAGCTCGGGGCAGCTGATTCATTTTACAATCAAATCTTGATTCGGATATGCTTCCGAAAATATTTGGATCCTTGGGATGGTTTGCTTTTTTGTATGTTTTGCCTTTGTTATACATGCAAGCCACATTCTCAATAACCAAGAAGTGAAATGGGTTCTCCGATGAACAGATGGATCAAGGATTATATGGTGATGCGCACCAGAGATGGGAACGGAGTAGTACCACAAGGGGAGACCCAGAGGAAAGGGGAAAGTGTGAGAGCATTTTAATTTATTAATTTTATTTATTTTAAACATTTATCAGTCGGCCCATATGCCTACGGCATCCCAGGGTGATGTACAATTCAGCAAAAACATTCATAAAAATAAAAACAATTTTTAAAAACAACACACAATTTAAAACCTCAAGACAGGATTAGGAAAAATAAATAAATAAATAAATTCATTAATTTATTTCCAACTGGTAGCTCTGTCCCTCAGCTCAAGAAATAACACCATGGTGGCACATTTAAAAACATATACATTTTCTTTTAATGTAAATTAGAATTAAGAGTAAAAAAATCTTCATTGTTCCTTGGAAAATGCTTATCTTTCTAAATTCCATATACATGATATTTTTCCATGGTTCCCCAAAATTTTGTCTATGCAATTCCACTTTGCGATTTAGATATTATCCCATGACCCCAGACAGCAACAAAGACATGCAGAGTATAGCAGAGAATAATCAAGATGGCAACCTTGTAGCCAGAGTCTCTTCCCCAATTACCCCAATGGGGAAAATACAGTGAACAGAAGTTCCTACTTGTAGCAGACCTTTATTCACAGTACTTCATCCCAACCATTAGACAGATCCTTGGCCATGGGTTCCGAGGAAAGCTGCACAGGGAGTGTTTACACGCTCCGTGCGCTGCAAGAAGTGACGTGCTGCCTGTTGTTGGCAGCGACAGTGGTTGGAAACATGGGGCTTTGAAGAGGCACGTTCTGAAAGCCTCACTTTTCAGGCTTTCAGAACGTGCCTCTTCAAGGCCCCGCATCTCTAGCCACGGCTGCTGCCGACAACGGGCAGCACTTCACTTCCGGCAGCGCGGGGAGCATGTCAATACTCCCCGCGCGGCTTTCCTCTGAACCCGGGGCTTAGGAGGCGCTTCCGAGTGCCTTGTTTAAAAGCGGCCCTAGTCTCTACTCTACTAGCCCTTTGAGGCCTAAGGAGTGAAAAGCAGGCCTTCTTAAAGGGCCGTCGCCTGCTCTTTCTCAGCTGTAGATGGCACAAACCCGCTTGACTGACTAAACCTCTGGTTCAGTTACTACATTTTGCTCTAAAGGAATTTGGTCTTAATTAATTAACCTTAATAAATTCTTGGCACAAACCTGATTTTCTTCAGTTACCAAGTTTTCACTCTTGAAAGTGTATTGGCTTTTTGTGGTCTAAGCCTCATTGGAAGCTACTGGGACTTGAGACCCTAAGTCTCTTGGGCATTTTGAAGATTTTGTCCTAGTGAATTAATTTAGCAGGGGAAATTACTTGAGGGACTAAAATGGATTCTCCATGGAAAACATAAACAGTCTGTGAGGATTCAACCATTTGAGGAAGTGAAGTGAAGGGTTTGGATGGTGGCTATGTATATGTATGCATGCATGAGTCACCTCTAATCCACCCCCTTTACTCCAAACATTTCAGTAACTTTAATTCCTTCACTATTTCCCTCAGCATTTCCTAGAGTTGAACCAATCTACACTGTATAAAAAGGGCAGTCTCTTGCTTCCAATCTACAATTCCCTTGTTCGAGACAAGCTTCATTTTAAAAAAAAAGAAAGAAAGAAGAAGAAATCTAAAATATCCCATTTGTCTGCAAAGCTGATTCTCCTTCTGCTGGTTTAATTGCAGGTTGCCAATCTGGCTTGTTCAATCTCCAATAATGAAGAAGGTGTGAAGTTAGTCCGGATGGCAGCCACCCAGATTGATAGTCTCTGCCCACAGGTAGGCAAGCCGCATGCTGAAAACAACTTCTGGCCTTGGTATAGCATTAGAGAGCATAAGGCGCTTGACATAAAAAAATGCCCTATATGAAGATTATAGCCTTGCCTTTGCCATTCTATTGTCAATCACCTTGCATAAACTGTGAAAAATACATCTGGACGTTGAGACTCACACTTAATTAACAGAATGAGCCTGGCGCACAGCTGTGCTTTTAACGTAGCCTTTAATCAATTTGTTCTTGCCCCTGAGAAATGTTTTTTTGTCATACCTCATAACCACTGGTTCTGAATAATAGGTAATAAACGCTGCACTCACGTTGGCTGCCCGGCCCCAGAGCAAAGTAGCCCAAGACAACATGGATGTCTTCAAGGACCAGTGGGAAAAACAAGTGAAGGTTCTCACCGAGGCTGTTGATGACATCACTTCTGTGGATGACTTTCTCTCCGTCTCAGGTATCGAGATCAAAAGTGCCTCCTGAAAAGGAGTCAGTGAGTTCAAGTAATGCACGTATTAGAGAGAGCCTAGAAACACGATTGAGGCACTAATGCACTCTCCCATCATACCGAAACATTGTCTTGTTGTGCTCGAACAGAGCAATCCATCCATTTCAGTTAGTCGCTAATGGCAATGGTCCATTTTCCAGCTCGCCAAAGGACAGCAATGCATGTGTCTTTCTACGATATAGGGGGCCATTTTCCACTTCAAGCATGGGTGTGGGAGGTATTAAACAACAGCTACGTGAGGTGGATAGAATCATTTCAGGTATTACAAGTATAAACCTATTCAGTTCTGTTTTTGAGAAAGAGGATTCCCTTTTTTTAGGATATAATTCATTGCTAACACAGGTAAAATCTAGCTATGGAAATGTGCACACAGAGTGTCCAGTCACTCACGTTTGTGCCAGCAACAAATTGCAAAAGAGGCTGGGCAAAGAATCAGCTGAAATAGAGGGGTGGAATTTTGTTTTTTCCAGGATTCCATTTCTCACATAATCTGAACGCTTGATCCATTCCTTCGAAATGTGGAATGTAAGAACATTCCAATTCTGTTTTGCCGGAATTGGTCAAAAACATGTCCGTCCCATGTGTGTCTGCACAAAATGGGCATAACCATACCGCAGGTGCTCAAGCCTTTCTATGAGAATTCCGTTCACGGTTTCAATTTCACTGAAAATTTCTGCAGAACTGGAACGGCCAATTCGAACCACCCCTTCCGAAAATACAGCCTTCGAGCCAATCCTCACCTCTACCCTGCTTAGGGCCCTACCCTGTTTAGAGGTGCTTTCGCACAACACCTGGATCTTAGGGGGACATTCAGCCTTGGTTGACTTCCACTGCGGATGTTCTTCAAAGGAGTTTGCCAACAGGCTTATGGTTTTACCCCTCCTGAAAACACCCTGCCCCCCGGGCCCAGCCTTAGGATTTACAGGGCCCAGTGCGAAGATAAAATCAGGGGCCCTTGGTGGACCTGCCCTCTCCCAAGTACCATTAAAGTGGCAGACTTTGTTTGTTTGTTTGTTTGTTCTTATATTGGTTTTAAATTATTTCAGCTGTTTGGGTGGTGGGTAGGGTGGCCATACCTTCCCTTGAAAAGCGAACGCTTATGAAAAATCCATGTTGCAGGGCTGCATTGGTGAGAGAGAGTGCAAGCCCCTCCCCCTCCCCTGGTGGAAACAGGAGCCACTCGATGGCCCCTGGAAGTATAAAAAATAGCGGTGGCCACAACAATAGTCCCGAGTTGTCCTGTTGTAAAGGCCGGCCCTGTTCTGCCCCGGAATCTAGGTTTTATCTGAATGCACCACAAAATTACCCCAACAGGAACTTGGGCTGAGCAGTTCTTGGGGTGCAGCAAATGAGAGCGATTTGTCATGTTCTGTTTTTTAGTCCCCTCTATGTACAAACCCAAAACAGAGGGAGTGGAAGGTGCTGGGGGTTGGGGGGGGGGGGAGCAGGAAATTTCAGCCGCCGCAACTTTTGTCAACTACTGACGTGTTTTTATGGAGAGATGTGTGGTAACCACCTGTCTGCACTTCTTTTGTGTATAAAAAACCAGCAATTAAAGCATGGGTGTGTGTGGAAGCATGGCAAACGTTATCAAGTGTATGTTGCTGATGTATTCTTCCCTTGTCTCCAAACAAATGAAGAAACTATTTATCTCATATACCGAGCCCCCTTGTCTTTGTTCATCCTTGCAGACGAGATGTTATCAGGAGTTCACCGCTGTAATAAGCCGGGATTTTCCAGAAAAATAATATGCTTCTCTTCAGCAGTACATGTTTTAAAAGTGATTTTAGTTAGCCAATGCAGCTTAGTGGACAAAATGTTGTTGGATTTAACCTTGGAGCCCAGTGTTCAAATTCCATCAAAGCCAACAACTCACTGAGTGTCCTGAGGCAAGTCATTCTTTCTCAGCCTCAGTTTCCCATCAGTAAAATGGGAATAATAATTAAGGCTGTGCAAATTCATTTTCATAATTATATTACAATAACAAATTGGGTGATTTTGTTATTGTAATTATAATTACAAAAATAATTTAATAACTCCAAAATAATAACGAAATTTCGCAATTCATAATTATTTTGTTATTTTCTGACTCTCTGACACATACCTTAGGCTGTAACATTTTACAGCCAATTTTAATAAATGTTGGAAAGATTGTACTTCTCACTGAATGGAACAAGCCTGCCAAATTTCAGAAAGATTGGCTATAGGGTCCCGATGTTAATAGCATTATGGTTTTTAATGCATTTATGGCTGTAGCTTCCTTTCTTCCAATCCAGTTTGGATGCAATTTGGATATAGCATACCCCTAACAGAATGGGTTATCTGTACCAAGCTTCAGAAAGATTAGATAACAGGTTCAGATTCTATAAGCAATCTATGTTTTGTGATTTGTGCACACTTTTCCAGCTGTAGAAACTGTGTTGTGTATTCAATATGGACAAGATGTGAACTCAGTGTACCTCTCATGCAATGGATCATCCCTACCAAATTTCAGAAAGATTGGATAAAGGAACTGAATCTTATAAGCAATTGAAGGTTTGTGATTTTTAACAGAAGTTATGCAAATACAAGTCCTGAAAATTTGGTAACAAAAATCTAAAATTTCAGGACATAAGAGGGACTTTAGGCAGCAAGGCAGAGGAAAAGTGGAAGTATCCTAGCAATAAAGAGACATGATTTACACATCCAGGCTGGCCAACTGGCATCCCAAACACATCCTGCAGCACTGAGACAGAGAACATAAGAGAATCTCTTATTGGCTCTTTCCTAAGCAGATGCTTCCAACTTCCTAGTAACAAGCAGGGGGCCTTGGGGTTAGGCACAGCACAGAATGAGGATACATGATTGACATTGCTGCTGGCCAGTTGGTATTACGAACTCATCTTGTACCACTGTGACAAACATAAGAGACTCTCTGGTGTAGGGTCATTCTGTGGAGATGCTTTGCAGACTTCCAACTTTCCAGTATCCAGTCTCTGCAAGCAGGGAGACTTGGCAGTAAGCACTGGGGAGAAAGCGTAAGCTTCTGTCAAGCTGCACAGCCCCCACCATGGCTAGATCTTGTGTGGCCCGTAGGCTGGCTCCGTGCTCCGTGTGTGTGACTGACTGTGCTGTACTCTTCAGCCTCACTGCAAGTGCTTACAAAAGCAGAACTCTGCACCTACTCTCCCCCACGTATGCCCCCCACAAATTTTGGGGTGCCAGTGACTGAAGTCTGTGTTAGTGCCTCTGCCACCTGCTCTTTCTCTGCTTTCCCCACCTCCTCCTGTTTTCTTCACTCTCTGTACAAATGCTCCAAGATGTCAGCATCTAGTAAAACGTCTATAGTTTAAACAGAAGCAACAAATGCAAGTGATTTAAGGAAATTTACAAATTCTGTTAAAACCATGAAATTGATATTGCTTATAAAACGTGTACCCTTAGGCACTCCTTCTAAATTTTTGCAGGGACTCTCCCTTGAGTGAGGGGAACAACGTGTCCAAAGGTCATCCAAAGTGGATGGAAATCAAAGATGCTACACCTGGAAATGTGTGTACAAACCATGAAATAATTAAATTGTTAATAAAATCAGGACCCTTTATTCAATCTTCCTGGAAGTTGGTAGAGGTGGTCCCTTTCTGGATGGGTACAATGAGTACAACTTTCACCCAAATTGTATGGGAAACAAAGACATTACAGCTGCAAAAGTGTGCGTAAAATATAAAACTTCAAGTACTTGCAGAATTGGGACTCTCTCCCAATCTTTATGAAATATGACAGGGATGATCCTCTGGATGAGCGGTACAATCAGTCAAACTGGACAAAAAATAAAGAAGTTACAGCTGGAAATCAATTTGCCATAAAAACAAATGGGGAAAAAACCAAGTTCAGTAATGAAAACATTTTGTTACTAATGGGTCCCTGGTGCACACCCCTATAAATACTGATCTACCTCACAGCGTTGTTAGGGCTTAAATGAGAATTGGTTTGATTCTGGCAAGAAACTTGTGAGAATCAAGAAACCCTTGTGAGATCTCCATACAATCTCACTAAGAGTTTGGGGAATCTTGCAAGAATTTCACTAAAAAGATTACTGCACGTGCAAAATGGTTGCTGAGGTCGTTCTGCGCATGCATGGACCTTTTTCAAGATGGTGTGAGCAGCATCAACGCCATTTTGGGAAAGGGCAGCTGTTCTGCGCATGTGCAGACTGGCTTCCATTTTTCAAAATGGCGTCAATGCTGCTCCATCTTGGAAAAGCATTGCACATGCTCAGAACAGCCACAGTGACCGTTTCCCACATGTGCGGTATTATTATTTTTTCTCAATTAATCAAGAAAAAAATCTCAACAAGACAATGTCAAGATTTTTTATTTTCTCCGTTCTCATTATGATCTCGATGAGACTGGAGAGAATAGTGAGATCGTGTTTCAGCCCTAGTTGTGAGGCTGAACTAGATAAGGATTGGGAAGAATTTTGAACTATGAAGACCGTCTGTCAAAGCCTGAGTCTGCTCGTCTTCAGGAGGCATTTTAATACCTTTTTATTTGTCCGACCTTTTGGCAGGTGAGGATAAAGAGGTGGGGTTGAGGGGTTTTAAGGAATTTGAAGGATTTTTACCAGGGGCGGGGGGGTGGGTCGTTAAACGTTTTTATTGTTTTTAAATCTGTTATCTGCCTTGAGTCTTTGGGAAAGGTGTATTATAATTTGCTTGGCTGTTTGTTTCTTTAAATACATACCACACCTTTCCCCTAAGTCATCCGGTGGCTTACAACATAAGACACATAAAGCATTTTAAATCCCCTTAAAAACTCCCCCCTCCCATCCCCTAACCTTCCCACCCAATCCCCACCTGCCAAACACCTGGCCAAACGAAACGATCTTCCATCGCCTCTGAAAGACGAGCCGGCTTGGGCTTAGATGAATCTCCAAGGGGATGGAGTTCCAGAATTGTAAGGCAGCCCCCAAGGGTGCCTCTCTCCATGCCCTTGTAGAAACTTGGCAGGCAGATGGTACCTGCAAAAGGATTGCTCCTGACTGGTCTTGGATGCCATGGTGGGACATGAGGGATAAGGTAGTCATTCAGATATTTGGTGCCCAAGCCATTTAGCTCTTTATACGTCAAAACCAGCATCTTGGATTATGCCATATATTCTGTGCCTTAAATTAAAATTCCATATAAATTATGGATAATTATAAATAAATATAGATGTTTAATCATTTTTATTCCAGGGCTTGTTGACAGAAGTAAGTGATAAGAGTCAATGCCCTTTAATTTTCTACACCCTCGTACAACCAGAGGGGATGCATCAAGGCAGAAGTAGTGGTTATAGCCTTTCTTAATAAGTGTTGGTGTTCCAGTGTGAGGACTGTTAACCTACAGCTGTTCTTCTGATTAACCACCATTTATCAATTGCCTGTGTGAACAAAGCCCCCAGATTTAAGGGCTCATTCATACACCATTCACAGAGTGCAGCCCATGTTGACTTTCTTCATGGGGGGAGCAGAATGCACAACTATAGGATGGGGGATACCTGGTTTGCCAACAGCACATGCAAATGATCTAGGGATTGTGGTTGATCACAAGCTAAAGATGAGTCAGCAGGGTGATGCAGCTGCAAAAAAGGCTAATGCAATTTTAGCTGCATTAACAGAAGCATTGGCTCCAAGTCAACTGGGGTAATAATTCCACTCTGTTCTGCACTGGTCAGACCTCACCTGGAGTGTTGTGTCCAGTTTTGGGGCACCTCGTTTTAAGAAGGGCATTGACAAATTGGAGCGGGTTCAAAGGAGGAGAACAAAGACCATAAAGGCGTCTGGAAAGTGAGTCTAATGAGGAAAGGTTAAAGGAACGGGGTGTGTTTAGCCTAGCAAAGGGAAGATTAAGGAGAGAGATGATGGCAGTCTTCGAATAGCAAAAGGGTTGCCAACCGGGAGATGTCAAGGAACTGTTCTTCATGGCTACAGAGGGCAGGACTAGAAACAGTGGGCTCAAATCACAAGAAGGTAGATTTTGGTTAGACATCGGGATAAAAAAAATCCTAACTGTAAGAGGTGTGCGGCAGTGGAACAAGTTGCCTAGGGAAGTCGTAGGCGCTCCATCGCTTGACGATAGCTGGACAGCCATGGAGTTGTAGTCATCCTGCGTCCCAGCAGAGGGTTGGCCTAGATTACCCTCAAGTTCCCTTTGAACTCTGACATTCTATGATTCCAGAATGTGTTGTATCAAGAGGGTTTCCATGCCTTATAAAACCCCCTCACACAACACTACCTCCATAAAGGAAGGTTGGCACGGGCTGATCCCCACATTGACTCCCTCCATGAGGAATGGTTGGGTGAACGAGTCATGGTGGTGGCTGTTATAATTTAATGGTGCCAGCAGACACTGAGCAATCATTCATTAGAGACAGGGCCCTGTCCCAAGGGGCTTACAATCTAGAATGGACAAGGTGGGGGAGACAGTGGGTATTTTCAGATGTTACGATCCCACGCTCAACCACGGTGAATTCCCACATGGTGAGCAAGGGGCCGTAACGTCTGTTGGCCTGACAAGAGATTCCCGCCAAATGTTCACCCCTGTGAATCACAGGCGGGAATCTCTTTGACCACGAAAACGGCGGTCCTGCCTGGAACATCACCGTTTGCGTGGTCAAAGAGATTCCCGCCCGTGATTCACGGGGGTGAACACCTGGTGGGAAGCTCACGTTCAGGCCAACAGACATGATGTTCCCATGCTCAACCACGGGGAATTCACTGTGGTTGAGCGTGGGAACGTCACGTCTATCCCCTGACCACGGCCCGGAATCAACGGCCGTGCCTGCCGCTGATTCCGGGCCGTGGTCAATGCCCCGGGGGGTGGGCAGGCGCTGCGACCACATTGGCCGCGGCGCCCGCCCGTCTCCCAGAAGGCAGGCAGCCTAGGGAGCATGGGGGGGGGCTGTGTGGTCGTACGTTGAGCCGTGCAGCCCCGCCCCTCCCCCAATTCCCCATCGGGATCAGCCGGCACGTCTGTTGGCCATGCCATTTTGATCCCAGCAGGGGATCAATAGGTGATTCCGTGACGGGGCCAATACTGGCCCCGTCATGTCTGAAAATACCCAAGGAGACGGGAACATAGGGAACAAGGAAAAGGGGAACATTAGGAGCATGACTTTCCTTTCATGTGTCCATTCCCTTCCTCTTTACCTCCACCTTTTAAATTAGATTTTATTATTATTATCATTTATTTATTATAAGCATTTATATAGCACCAGCGATGTATCTGGCGCTTTACAGAGAATAAAATAGACATGGTCCCTGCCCAAGAGCTTACAATCTAAAGACAGGGGGAGGGGGGACAGGGAAGGGGGAACAGAGGGAGAGACAAGGGATGCAACAATCATGAGGTTGCGAGAACTCAGGTACATGTTCTTGGCTTGGTTACAGTAAATTAGGAGTTTGCAGATAACAGGTGGGGGATAATCCTGGGAGGGGATGTTTAGCAGGAGTTAGGAAGGGTGGAGCGGAAGAGGTGGGTTTTGAGTTGACTTGAAGAAGTTGGACTTGAAGGTGTGGAGGGTGGGGGCAAGGCAGATGAGGGCAGGGAGGGAGTTCCAGGCATGCGGGGCAGCAAGGGAGAAGGGACGAAGGCAGTTGGGGGAGCAGGGGAGGCGGGGGAGGGAGGAGATGGGAGAGGAGCAGAGTGCTCGAACAGGACTTCGGAGGGAGATTAGGGCGAAGAGGTAGGGGGAGCGATATTGTGAAGGGTTTTGTAGGTGAAGACGAGGAGCTTGTGCAGAATACACTCAGGAAGGGGGAGCCAGTGGAGAGAGGAGAGGAGAGGCTGCACATGGTCAAAGCGATGGGCAAGGTGGATGATTCTGGCAGCAGAATTTTTAACAAAGATGAGGGAAGAAAGGTGAGAGCGGGGAAGGCCAGCGAGGAGGAGGTTACAATAGTCAAGGCGTGAGATGACTAAGGCATGGATGAGAGTTTTGGCAGAGGAAACAGACAGAATAGGGCAGGTCTTAGCAATGTTGTGGAGGGAGAAGCGGCAGGATTTGGCAACGGAGTCAATGTAGGGTTTGAAGGTGAGGTGCGCGTCGAAGATGAAGCCCGAGCTATGAGTTTGGGGTACAGGGAGGATGGAGACCTCGTCAATGTCAATTGACAGGGAAGAGGGAGAGGAAGGATTGGGAGGGTAGATAAGGAGTTCAGTGTTTGCCATAATGTGCATATTTCTCAGGAGTGGGAAAATATGGCTATTTCAGGGAAAAAGAGCCCACTCGCCCTTAAAATGGTTCCCTCACTTTCTTACTTGTTTTAATTTTTCTTTGTTGCATGATGTTATTCCAATGAATAGGCAAACGACTTGGCTCAGCCTGATAACATCATGCAGCTCAGCCCCCGTAGCAGAATGGTTACCACCAGCCATGACAAGAAAATGAGCAGGAACTGTCAGAAAGCTGGATACTTCAGAACCTGGTGGAGCATAGATTTTGATTTGACAATTGGAACAAGCAGACACCTTTCGAGAGTCATTAGCCCTACAAATAACAGACAGGCCAAGTTGTAGCCTCCAGATACTGTCCACAAGGAGAGAAGCCACCTGTTGTCGCCTTCATTTTTCCCTCCTGTTCACTCCAAAGCACTTGTATCAGGAAATTGCACGTTTCTCCCAAGGAATAATTTGAATTGACATTACCAGCTTTTTTATTATTATTTTAAAGGCTCCTTGTAACATTTCTACTAGGAATGGGCTTGAGCTGCAGAAATTTGGATCCAAATTTCTCCAAGTTTTACCGCAGCTCAGGTTTCAGTCAGGAGGAGAGACGATTCAGGCCCATGTATAGTATTCCTCCCTTTGTTTCTGATCAATTTGCAAATGATACCTCTGTAAATGTGATTTCTCTGCCGTGGCACTCCCTGGCTGGCCTTGGATAGAGCTGAATGATGCTTTTTGTGAACTGAAAAACCTAGTGGCACCTGGGTAATCAGACCAACTCAGTATGGTTGAACATTAAACGATACCCGTTCACCACCTGCTTAGTTACCCGAGTTGCTGTCTCAATTGTTGTTTTGCCAAATTACCATGTTCACATTTCCACGTATTTTTGCAGTTCCAACGTTTTTCATTGACGTAATATAGGGAAGTGCTCTTATCACCTCAAAAGAGGGGAAGGGGGCAGGGGTGGTGTGCCTGTACAAATGTAGAGTGATTGGCTAAAACAGAGTTTAAAAAGCAAAAGGCAAAAAATCCTGCCAATAGTCAACTGGAAGTGGTATCTCGGCAAAACGGAAAGTCGGAAACCTTGTAGCGGGAATACCCAGTATTTCATGCTTTTGTTTCCCCAACGTATTAATCGAATACTGATCAGTCGTCCAGTTAGCTGTCCAGAATTGTGTGTATTATCCACAGGTAGAAAATCCAATACCAATTTTAGCTCTTGCCCTGGTGCTTCCACTCCCCAGGCTCCAGTAGCCATGGCTGCCCCCTTCCCCAGTTTCTGTCACCTTCTCTGTCTTCCCCTCCATATGCTCTACACCGCTTCTGCTCCCACTCCTAATGACAGTAGCAGCGGCTCCTCCCTCCTGGGCCGAAGCCCTCACTGCTGTCATTGGGACATCCATCCACTGAAAGCAAAACCAATGGATTCCTCATGCCGTTTCTGAAACTGCAGGTAACATCAATGGATACAAATGGAGCAACCTGATTCCAGCCCTAAGATGCAGAAATTCACATCATGTTTGTTTCTCTTTTCAGAAAACCACATCCTGGAGGATGTGAATAAATGTGTGATTGCTCTGCAAGAGGGGGATGTTGACACACTGGACAGAACAGCAGGTGCCATCCGAGGCCGTGCTGCCAGAGTTATTCATATCATTAATGCCGAGATGGAAAACTATGAAGCTGGAGTTTATACCGAGAAGGTACTGGAAGCTACAAAGCTGCTCTCGGAAACAGGTACACATGGATTGCAAATAGCATTCTAAATTATGCCTTCTAACCAGTTTCCGCCTTCTTGCCAGCTGAAATCTATACGTTCCGATCTGTAACTTAGAAGGGGAGAATGTTCTCAAAGTGATTTACGTAAGCGAATTTGTTGTCAAGTATCCTGAGGGTTATTTTATTCTGTACTTAACGCTCAGGCACTAGTCACATTAACCAGGCTTGAGTAAAAGAAGAAACTTAATAACCCATTGTGGTTAGTTTTCATTTTCAAAGCAAAAGGCAGTAGGTTCAGTGTAAGTGTGCATAGCAACAGGAAAATGAATTATGCAAACATTTTCCTCCCTCTTCTCCAAACCTTGTGCTTCTGTGTATTCAGTAGGGCTCCAGCAATTTTTTTAAAAAAATACCTGCTACGTGAAGACGAAGGATTGCCAAGTTTTCAGAGCTCTGATTACTACTAAAGTGTATGAATAATAAAGTTACTTATTTACATAAATGTGGAAATTTTATTCCACAGTCCATGAGCAGATGTGCGTATTAGTGAGAAAGTTCATGTCTCAAAACAAATGCGATGGCTGGATGGATTGTATGCCCCTTCCAGCAGAGACCTGTCTTTGTAATCATGATTGTCTATGTCCAGTTCCATGCAAATTGCTGGCATAGTAGATATTATTAATAGTAATTATAGAAATACAAGAGGCTGACAATTAAAAAAAGATGGGAAACATCACTCCAATTTAGGAGGATTCTTTTTGGAACCTCAAACATATTCTATGGTCCCAGAATCTTAGAAACACAATTGCAATATATACCCACTCGAATGGATAAAAATAGTATCATCTTACGGGGCTATGAGCAAGACATCTGACTTCTATACCCGTTATGAGGCTAGTTGCCTGCAGCACTATCATCATATTGACTCTTCCAGTTGTAAAAATGATATACTTAGTAACAACATATTACAAACTATTTTACGGGCTTGTGAAGATCCATTGGTTCAAGAATTCAGAGCGTCCCTCCCAACACAAACATGCCACTTATTGCTGGTAGCATCTTTGGCCCTTTTTACACGGGTTGCGGCGCGGTGGGGTCAGTGTCCGCCATGGTCCATGTACAGTGGGTGGGGGGACGGTGTAGATGGGCACACACCCATCTACACCCACCTCCACCCATCTATACACATGGAGTAGGGATGTGCGAACATGGTTCAGACGTGCGGTGTTTGGCCTGAATTTAGCCAGTTTGGATGCCCGAACTGAACGTCCGAACTGAATGCCAAAACCCCTGAACAGTTCAGCCGCGTTCAGATGAGTTCTGGCAGGAAAAACCTGGCTGGCAGGTAAAGCAGGCAATAGGGCATGTGGCAGAGGTGTTAGGGGCCGTGCCAGCAGCCTGAGCCCATCGCCACGCCTCAAACTGCACAGGCCTGATTTTGGCAGTCAGGCTTTAGAGGCTCCCAGCAGTGGCACTAGGGGTGTGGTTCGGCGGCACCTCCTGCCAACATCCTCCACTGCCACTCAGGGCACTGGCAGGCTTGCACTCCAGGAGGCTGCGGCTGCAGGAGCAGGTGCAGGTGCTTCGGGGTCGGATGTTCCTCCAGGGCCACCAATGTCCCCGACTCCCATTTTTGATGTGATCCCCAGCAGTCTAGGGCTGGGTGGATCCCACCTCGACTGCTAGAGGCAGGGCCCGATTCCCGGGCAATGGCAGCAGGTAGAGGAGCAGCAGCAGCAGCTATAGGGGGCACAGGGAGAGTGGCAGCAGCATGGTGGGCAGTCGATCAGCCTCAGGATCCCAGTACTCCCCTTCATGGGACATCACTCAGGGACAGCGAGGCAGACACTAGTCCTGTGGAGGAGAT
>QEPC01003849.1:1194690-1324446 GCA_003113815.1 Sphenodon punctatus | reverse complement strand
TTCCAGGCAGGGAGGGCTGTCCATCCACATCATCCAGAAGCTGCCACTCTAGTCCCAGGACCCACCATCAGGGTTCTGGGGCCTATGTTACAGGCAGAGAGGGCTGTTGTTCCACGTCATCCAGAAGCTGCTACTCTAGTCCCAGGACCCACTGTCAGGGTTCTGGGGCTGTCATTCCACTCACGGGGAACTGTCATTCCACCGCATCAAGAAACAGCCAGCCACTCAGCCCCAGAAACCACCGTCAGGGTTCTGAGGTCAAGTCACAGGCAGGGAGGGCTGTGACCAATATGTATCTAGAAGCTGTTACTCTAGTCCCAGGACCCACCGTCAGGGTTCTGGGGCCATCATTCCACTCACGGGGAGATGTCATTCAACCGGATCAAGAAACAGCCAGCCACTCCAGCCCCAGGAACCACTGTCAGGGTTCTGGGGCCATCATTCCCATTGAGTGGGAGAAGCCACTCTGTACATGCACACAGCTTCGGTCTGTGCACTCGCTGACGTTAAATTGGGACCATAGTATACACATGTTACGTGTGTGAGGCATGAGCAGCACTCACTTGCACAACTTTGATTGGGACTATTGCGACTGACTCAAGGTCACTCAGTGAGTTCATCACTAAGATTTGAATCCTGGTCGTTCATGTCCGTCGCTTTATCCACTAGGCTACACTGGTTCCCAACTTGTGGCTGTAGCAGAGTGGCACTCACCATGCATAAGTCACACAGAATCGGGGCCCAGTCAGTCACTGCTTCAGGGGTAATTAGCTCTCAAACTCTCTTTATTCTCGGTGTCACCACATCCTTAGTCTCTTTGCATGCACAATACCTCAATCACAGGGGTTCCAGACAGTGCCCAATTCCCCAACATAGGCCCCCAAAGTCTATTAACCCTTGTTAGCCCATGAGAGTCCCTTGGGTCAAACCCACTCTGGTTTACCCTTCACGCCAGCTGTTCTGTGCAGATCCTGTTGTCTCTGGGGCTCCACAGTCTCTGAGCCCAACTCTCTAACTTTGGCCCTTTTTACACAGGCTGTTGTGCAGGGGGGTTGGGACAGGAAGTAGGCGAGCCCACACCCATCTACACCCACCTCCACCCATCAACATGCATGGAACAACCACCATTTTTGCCCGTTGTTCCATGCGTGGGGTATAGGTGGAGGTGGGCGTGCATGCATGTGCACTGGAGCATGCACACCCACCCACCCACTACGGGATTTACACAGGCAGCATCCACCCACGAACATCCAAATTTCTGGGTGTTTATGCATGGGTGCTGCTCGTGTAAAAAGGTTCTTTCACAGGAGAGCGAGCCTTTGATCCTCTGGCGCCTACTCCCACGACAGCCTCTCACACACAGAGGCTTTATTCAGTCTTCTGCTTCTCTGGGCTGGCTTGTGCCATGCCCAGCTCAGCTGTCCTCAATTAGGTGCTCTCCTGCGTACGGTGTAGCACCTGCCACTCTCTCAAGCTGGCGCTAAGTAGCCTAAAGGCCCAAAGCCGCACCATGGTTCTGCCCTGCCACAGTGGGGCTCCTGTCATTCGACAATACTGGTGAGATTGTTCAGTCGGTGTATTTCAATCTCTGAATTACCGACTCAGAATTTCAGGTCAGTACACACCTAGCATAGATTGATAGACAAGACAGAAGGAGTCAATCTTATCAGCTTTACTGGGAGTTGGAGTCATTGGTGTTCACAAACTAGACAGGGATTCTGTTGTTTATTTCCCTTAAACTCTTTAGTAATAAAAAGATTGTTTTAAAAGTGCCTTGGTACCCGAATGAATTCAGTGTTAAGTTTAAAAAAAAAAAAATCAGGCTCCTATTATACTAAAAATTTCTAGGCCAACGTTATGTAAAAAAAATGCCCATTCAATTTTCATAAAACTAATTCACAATGATAAAAACACAATACGCTGGATCTACAGCAGACACATTAAATACTTACATTGCATACTTAATGGGCTCTTTAATAAAGCCTGCATGATAACAGAGTGCTAACAGCTTTGTAGTAAGTACACGCTTGACCAAACCTTTCGTTGAGGATTTTAAGCAAGAAAAGGAGCCGTTTTCCTGCAGTGCAATGACAGAGTCCTAATTACAGATATTTTATTTTAAAATAACTATTGCGTTTCAGTCTTCATTAGCGAGAATTCAATCACTTCTCCCTTCAAAAGTTATGTAACCCAAAGACATCACAGGGAACTCAAAAATAATCATATTAGTACTTTCCCCTTAGCAGGTACTGTCTAGCTTGTCAGCAGGGCTTGAAGTGACTTACAAAGGCATCATTATCCACCTGCAAAGATGTAACTGAAGCCCAAAGAAGTGGAAAGACTTTCCCAAGATCACAGCAGGGGGGTTAGTCCAAAAACTGTGAACAGGTCCCAGGTCTCCAGATCCTCCAGCCCCTGACTCATTGCATTTACCATTCATTTCACTTGCTTGAGGGCCAGTGTGGTGTAGTGGATAAGGAGCTAGACTTGGACCTGGGAAACCAGCATTTGAATCCTGCCCTTGTCATGAACTCACACCAGGTGGTCTTGGGCAAGGTGCAAACTTTCAGCCTCAGTTCCCCATCTGTAAAATGGGAATGTGCATGTGTCTGTAATAAAAGTGGGAACATGTGTGTGTTTCTCTCCCTGTATTCCCCTCACCCTTGTCCATCTTAGATGGGCAGGGACCTGTCTCTAATAATTACAGTTTTATAGTGCCAGATACACTGCTGGCGTTATATAAAAATGCTATTTTCCCCCTGGTGTAGTTGCCTCTGTCTCCCACTTCGGGTGTGTGTGTGTGTGTGCAAAATTCACATAATTGTGGAAACCCTAAAAAACAATGACTTGTTATTTAGTGCATCCNNNCCCCCCCCCCCCCCCCAACAGCTAGATTAATATTTTGTTGAGCTGATCGCTGGAAAACTAAATGTATTTATTTATCTATCACAGTTTTACCCCACCCTTTTCTATGGCCAAGGGAGAGTTACAACATTAAAAATATAAAATACATTAAAATCTATTAGAACTGCAACATCACCCCAACCACCCACTCACCCCATCCTTTATCCCCACCTACCGCCCATCAGTCCTCTTTCCCAAATCCCCTCTACCCAATCCCTCCCAACCCTGTTCCCACCTGCCAAATGCCTGTCCAAACATAAATGTCTTACATCTCATCTGGAAGAAGAGCAGGCTTGGACTTAGGTGGATCTCCAAGGGGACGACGTTTCATAATTGCGGGGCAGCAACCCCCTGTGCTCTCTTGTTGTAACAACTTTACTGACAGTCGGCACTCGCAATAGAGTGCCCTCGGCTGACCTCAGATTCCACGACGGGACATTGGGAAGAGGCAGTCTTTCAGATACCTGGGTCCCAAACTATTTAGGGTTTCATAGGTTAAAACCAACTGCAGCTTCCGAACAGTCTTCAAGAGCAGCCCCACGTAGAGCACTTTGCAGTAAATAACAATAATCATGAAAGTATGTCGTGATGTTTTTCTACTATTATCATGCAAATTAGCTTCCCTTTTTCTTCCTAAAGCTCTTTATTTAAAAATGAATAAGTATTCACTAAAGAATAAAGGAAAAGAAGAGGAAAGGAAACATTCTAGGGATTGCCAAGCGGCTTGCAACTCATGCTATTGAATCCAATGGGATCTTCATGCAAAATCAACGAAAATATCTGTCCCTAAATAAAATCATCCTACTCCGGGGGATGGAGAACCTTTTCCTTTCCATAGGGCACTTTGAAAATGAGAACAAGCTCTGTGGGTTGGATAGGGGTTGGACCATGGCTGTTTAAGGAGTGTGTTCAGGTTGGAGGAAGGAAGGGGAGGGTCCTCCTGGTCATGGATCTATGCCATTACTTGGAGATGGGTGCATCCCGTCATCCCTTCAACCTTCCTTTGAGTGCTTGAGACTAAGGGTATATTATTCATAGACCAGATCCAAGACTTAGAAAGGGGGCAAGTAATAAAACATCTGTGGGCCAGATTCAGTCCATGGCCACAGGTTCCTCATCCATGTACTACACCAATGGTTCCCAAATGGTGGCCATGGTAATTAGGATGGAACTGGTCTACAGAACCAGTGGGTTCGGTCCTAGTAGGGACCAGATCAATCTCTGGGAATGGGGTGGGGTGATGTGGGGAGAGATGACTGTATTGTAATTGTGCCCATGCTGGCTATGAGGAAGCTGAATGTGTATACTGACCATCCCCTGAAATGCTCTCGCTCTTGGAGATAACTGTTGAAATCTAGCTCTGGGGCAAATATAATCCTGTGGGTGGAGCATAACGTTGAAAATCAGTTGTCCTGGGTGTTTGTTCTATTGATTCATTCTCCTGGGTGTTTGTTCTGTTGATTCATTCTGTGACCTCAGCTACATCTCCCCTTCATTCTTTCAGTTTAACCACCCACAAAATGAAATGGTGATGCTTACCCACTACCGATAGATTAATAGAAATGGAAGTGATGTCAAAGGTCATCTAGTCTAACCCCCTGCTTGGATGCGGGATGACTAAAGCTACATCATCTCGGACAGATGACTGTCCAGCCTCTTTTTGAAAACTTCAAGTGAGACAGTCTACGACCTCCCTGGGCAACTTGTTTCATTGTCGAACAGCTCTTACTGTTAGGACATCTTTAGTCTGACCTTTCTCGGTTTTATTTACCAAGGCTTCCCATCCATAATCCATCCTTTCCTCTAGGGGAAGTTAGGGCTGGTTTGGATAAGCCATTCCTATTTCATGGAATTATCCAATGAAATCGGAATGACGTAGTGATATTCTAGTCGATTAGCTATTTCCTCTTCCCCTTAGTGATTTCCCCTTCCTTTGTCTCCCCTCCCCACCCCCACCCCGGTCTCTCAGATTGTAAGCCCTAGGGCAGGGATCGTGTCTATTAAATTACTTTGTAAAGTGCCAGGTACATTGCTGATGCTATATAAGTACTTGCTAATAATAATAATAATTATTATTATTATTATTATTATTATTATTTATTAATAGTTGGAATTCCAACTGAGATACTTTTTTAGTCAGAATTCCAAACAGACCATTTTTCGTATACGCAGAATGGCCACCACCATTTTCACATGCTCCAAATCGTGGCTGTTATTTGTGCATGCACAGAATCATGACTATCATTTTTTGCATGCAGAAAAGGAATTTTTTTTGTTTTTTTAGACTGAACCAAACGCCCGGTTCTAGTGGAATCAGAGCTGGGTGAAAAATCTTGTTTCAGCTCTAGTGGAGGTGATGGTGGTGTTATCATTATCATCCTGATCATTCTTATTATCATCATCGTGATCATGATCCTTCCGTACATTTTCTTTTTCCTTTTTAACACTGTTTTCGTTAGGATGTTTTGACATTTTATGTTTCATTATGCACTTTTCTTAGCAAAGTGGATGAGAGAAATTCATGCTCTTGTGATTTTCTGAAACTTTTTCTGATCACATTTATGCCTCAGGGTCTTTAATATTATCATTAATTAATGTAGAAAAAAAGATTAAGATAAATTCCTTCTTTTTAAAAAAAAAACCCCTGATGTCTCATTATACGTTCCCTCAAAAAATAATGTAGACACTTGATTGCCACTTTGTACCAACTACAAAACCACAAAAATCTGATCTGTTTCTGGGAAGTATAAAAGCAAATGCTTATGGACCTCAATGGAAGTTAATTGTGTCTTGTGGTGAGAGAATAAAAACCTGAGGTTTAATCTTCTGAAATCTCCTGCCAGATTAAGTTCTTCACAAACTTAATTTTCCTTGAATATCGAGATATTTTCTGTCTTGTTAGATCTGTGTTCTCACTGCTGCCATTGAAAAAGGAACAAATTACTATGAATAACTTAAACATGGAACCAGCATCTCTCATGTGAACTTGGCCTGGTGCAATTTTACTGATCATTATTCACCTGTTTGTCTTTCAAAACATTCATTGATGAGTATAATTGTCCATTGCCTCCTGATCATTACCAATAAAGGCTGATTCAAATAAGCCATTTGGATTTCGCGGACATTTCTACAAAATTGGAATGGCTTATTGATTTTTCTGGTTCAAATTCTGATTGGAAAAAATAGCTTTTTAGGTTATTTTGTTTGGTCCAAGTTCTGATTGGACGAAACGAAACTGCCAGTTCTGACTGAATTGGAACCAGGTGGAATTTCCAAATTTGCCTATTACCAGTGGGATAAAAAAGAAATCCAAACTTACTTACCTTTTTATTTTACAACCGTTCTATTTTACAAGTTGTAATATTATTATTCTTATTATTAACAAACATTTATATAGCACCAGCAGTGTACCTGGCACTTTACAAAGTAATAAAATAGACACGGTCCCTGCCCCTAGGGCTTACAATCTGAGAGACAGGAGCTGGGGGAGAGACTTAGGAAGGGGAACAGAGGGAGAGACAAGGGGTCTAACATTCATGAAGATGCGAGGTCTCAAGTGCACGTACTTGGCTTGGTTACGATGAGAATGACAGCAGGCAGGTCCATGTTGCAAGGATAAGGGTAAACCGATCGTAGGTATAGGAATAGTGGCTCAGCAGGATAAAGAGTCAGACAGAGCAGAGCGAAAGAGGTGAGTTTTAAGGAGAGATTTGAAGGTATGAAGGGAGGGGGCAAGGCGGATGTGGACAGGGAGGGAGTTCCAGGCATGGGGGGCAGCAAGTGAGAAGGGACGAAGGCGCTTAGGGGAGCAGGGAAGGCGTGGAAGGGTGAGAGAAGGGACAGAGGAGGAGCGAAGTGCACGGGCTGGAGTATGGAGGGCGATAAGTGCAGAGAGGTAGGGGGGAGCAAGGTTGTGAAGAGCTTTATAGGTGAAGACTAGGAGCTTGTGCAGGATTCGTTCAGGAAGGGGAAGCCAGTGAAGCGAAGAGAGGAGGGGCTGCACATGGTCGAAGCGACTGGCGAGGTAGATGACCCTGGCAGCAGAGTTTTGGACAGAGATGAGGGGAGAAAGGTGAGACCGGGGAAGGCCAGTGAGAAGGAGGTTACAGTAATCGAGGCGAGAGATGACCAGAGCATGAACAAGAGTTTTGGCAGACGAGACAGAGAGAAAAGGGCGAATCTTAGCAATGTTATGGAGGGAGAAGCGACAGGATTTAGCAACAGAGTCAATGTAGGGTTTAAAAGAAAGGGCTGAGTCAAAGATGAAGCCTAGGCTACGGGCTTGGGGGACAGGCAGGATGGTGACTCCATCAATAGTTATTGACAGTGAGGAAGGAGAGGAAGGATGAGGGGGGAAGATAAGGAGTTCAGTTTTAGCCATGTTGAGTTTGAGTTAACGGTGAGACATCCAGGTAGAGATGTCAGAGAGACAGTTGATGAGACGAGCTTGAACAGAGGGAGAGAGAGAGGGAGTAGAGAGATAGAGTTGAGTGTCTCATTTACATAGCACAATAAATGTACAAACACAAGTTGGGATATGGTTGCTGTGTTGGTCCCAAGAGAATGAGAGAAACAGTTAGACAGTTGGCCTTCAAACACGCCACTGTCTCCCCTATCCTTGACCCCTGTTGACCCTTCCAGCTATTACCCCATTTTGCTCCTACCCTTTCCTTTCAAACTCCTGGAGCAGGCTGTCTAAATCTTGATTTCCTGTCTTCAGATTCCTCCCTTGACACCCTCTTCTATGAGGCGTCCGCCCTCTCCACTCAGCTGAGACTGCTCTCGCTAAGATCAGCAGTGACCTTCTGTTATCTACGTCGAAGGGCCTCTTCTCCATTCCTGTCATCCTGGATCTCTCTGCCATCTTTGACACTGTCAACCATGGCCATGTCCTGGATTCACTACGCTCCCTAGGTTTCCGGGGCGCAACTGTTCTCAACTGATTCTCTTCGTATCTCTCAAACCATTCCTTTAATATTTCTCTTGCTGGTACCTCCTGTATGTTGCTTCCCCTCTCTGTGAGAGTTCCTCAAGGCTCTGTCCTGGGCCTTCTCGTCTCTTCTCTTCTCGTCTCGTCTCTTCTCTTCTCTTCTCGTCTCTTCTCTTCTCTTCTCCCTTTACACTCTTTCTCTGGGTAAACTCATTGAATCATGAGTGAAACTGCATCCTCTTTCCACCTCATTCAGAATCTCTTCCCTGTAACTAAGTTACTAAGTAAGTTAGTTCCCAGTAACTTGTAACAGCTAGTTCCCTGTAACCAAGTTAAGCACATGCACCTGCAACTTCGCAACCTCATGAATGTATCCTTGTCTCTCCCGATGTTCCCCTCTCCCACGCCCTTGTCTCTAAGCCCTTTGGGGTAGGGACTTATCTTTAACTACTGATTGCACAGTGCCAGGTACACTGTTGACATAGTAATAACAATAACAATAATAATAATAAATGTATTGGATCAACGTCTGTTGATGAAAATGTGCAGGATTTAGAGCTGTTCATAGCTCTTCTTCAAGCATTTAGGAATAAAAAGAAAATCATTCTTACGTTGAAAGGTAATAATACCCTGTTGCCACGCTCCCCCCGCCCCTGCCATTTCAGTACCACACTGCCCCCGCACCCTCTTGGCCTTTCCCCCTGTCTACATCCCATTTGGTATCGGACCCATTAATCTGAATTGCCCCATGGTCCTATTAAACCTAGCCGCGCCACTGCAGTGAAGAGACCTGTTCAGTGTACAACATTGTTCAGATATGCATATAAGATATTAGGCTGTGCATTAAGAACCTTTGGTGAATACCTTAAGTACCTATGTTCAGCTTTAATCATTATACTTCAGAAACCTAGTAGAAATAGAAAAGGTCGACAAAGGGAATTCAAATGATTAAAGGCATGCATTGGGAGAGGAGAGGTTTTATACAAGAATAGATTAAAAAGACTATGAGTATTTGGTTTGAAAAGGAGACAGTGGAGATATGACAGAGGGATGGAAGTAATGAATGATTTTGGCCGTTTTTAAACAGACCAACCCCGCCCCCAGGGGTGCTTCGTGGTCATGCTGTTGTGAGGGGCGGTGCAGGAGGGCGGGTGCAGATGGGTGCAAACCCATCCCTCACCCATCCCCACCCATGCCCCCACATGGAGCAACCTGCATTTCCAAAATTTGCTCTGTGCGGAGTCGGTGACTGGAGATGCATGTTTCATGGGGACGCAGATGTACGCGCACCCACTCGCCGCCACTTTCAAACATGACGTGGTCCGTGGTCACCCCATTGCAGGAGCGATGCAGCGGTGCGGGTGCAGATAGGTGCACATCCATCCCCATCCCCACCCATCGCCCCCGCACAGAGCAACCTGCGTTTTTTATGGTTTCTCCGTGTGTGGGGGGGGGGTGGAACTGCGTGTTTCGCGGGAATGCAGACGTACACACACACACCAGCCACTACTTTCAAACATGATGTGGTACGTGGTCACTCCATTGCGGGTGCAGCGTAGAGGGCCGGGTGCAGATGGGTGAACACCCATCCCCACCCATGCCTCCGCACGGAGCAACCTACGTTTTCGATGATTGCTCTTTGCGGGGGCGGTGGGTGGAGGTGCATATTTTGCGGGAACACAGACTTACGCACACCCACCTGCCACCACATTCAAACATGACGCACCCACCCATGTCCACTGTGTGGGCATGAGTATGTATGAGTGGGTGCATCTCATGTAAAATCGGCCTTAGTGATACAATACGGATATGCAGTCACAGGTGCCTCATGCCTTTCTTCTTCAGCTCCTTCCTCAAAACTGTATCCAGATGTCTAGAGCAGGTTTGGCCGTTGGGGTGAGTGAGGACCTGCAGGAGAAACCCCATAACCTATCCAACTCTGTATTTATTACTTGAAGTGTCATCAAGAGCGCAATGAAGAGCGTGCTTGTGCCATAGGCTGCTCACTTCCACCTTTCCACCTCCAGCCCTTGGAGAGTATCCACATTTCCTTTCGGAAGCTGCCTCTTGTTTTTACCATCTCTGTTGTGGGATTCCTGCCCGCACAGTGACTGCTTTCTCCTTCTGAGGGCATTTTTAAACATTTATTTATTTATTTTTATTTATTTTATAAATTTGTACCCCGCCCCTCCTGCGAACAGCCGGGGCGGCTTCCATCAATAAAAACAATACAATAAAATACAATTTAAAATCAACAATAACAATATAAATTATTAAAACAGGGCTCCGGGCCTTCATAATATATAATTAGATAATAAATAATAAATCAGTTGTGGGAGCTAAAAATCCCCCCTTACCCCACCCTCCCGCCCTCCCCAAAGGCCTGGGCGAACAGGCAGGTTTTACAACTTCGCCGGAATGACAACAGGCTGGAGGCCAGGCGAGCTTCCTCCGGAAGGGAGTTCCAAAGGCGCGGCGCGGCCACCGAGAATGCCCTCTCCATTGTGGCCCCCCACTTAACACGGGGGACCTCCAAGAAGGCACCCCCGGCGGACCGAAGGAGCCGTTCTGGGGCGTGGAGGGCGAGGCGGTCCCTGAGGTATGAGGGGCCCAGACCGTTAAGGGCTTTGTACATTTATTTATTTTATTTATTTATTTCAATTAATTTTTACCCCGCCCCTCCTGTCACACAGCACGGGGCGGCTCACAACGTATAAAATACTAAAAACAATTTAAAACATTTATAACAAAAATAAAATATTAAAACAGGGCTAATTACAACTAATAAAAACAAATCCAAATAGGGCGGGGGTTTAAAAAATCCCTCACCCTCCCCTCCCACCCTCCCCAAAGGCCTGGGTGAACAGCCAGGTTTTGCAACGTTGCCGGAATGCCCTCTCCATTGTGGCCCCCCGCTTAACACGGGGGACCTCCAAAAAGGCACCCCCGGCAGACCGCAGAAGCCGCTCTGGGGCGCGGAGGGCGAGGGGGTCCCTGAGGTATGAGGGGCCCAGACCGTGTAGGGCTTTATAGATTAACACCAACACCTTGAACCTGGCTCGGCACACTATCGGCAACCAGTGCAGAACTCGGAGCACAGGTGTAATATGCTCCCGACGGCCCGTCCCTGTAAGGAGACGAACCGCCGCATTCTGCACTAGCTGCAGCCTCCGAACCAGGAAAAAGGGAAGCCCCACGTAGAGCGCATTACAGTAGTCCAGCCTCGAGGTGATTTCTCCCACAGGTTAAAAATGTGGCTCGGGGAAACCCCCGCGGGAGGGATTTAGACACTCCTCACTGGACTGGAAGTTGTCCAGGCACCGTTGGAAGCAGTGGTGCCACGCAGCTCTTGGAAGTTTTGAAACGCAGACTAGGTAAGTCCCCGATAGCCGAGGTCTTGCCAGTCCACGTCTCAAAAACGTCTGCATCTCAAAACTTCCTGGACTTCCTGTCCAGTGAGGAGCGACTAAATCCCAACCGCGGGGGTTTTCCTAAGCCGCGTTTTTAACCTGCCAGAGAAATCCCACAAGTTTAAAAATGCCCTAAACCTACTGCCTTTCAGGGTTTTCTGTTCCTTATAAACCCAGACTGGATAATTGAGCTAATGCCCCCCTACACTCTCCAATGCTAGTGGCAGGGTGAGGGCTTAATTAGTGGAGGGAGGATTTACCGGGGATCATCCCCAGGAATTAAATTTGGAGGGGGTGGGGGCAGTCTCTTGAAATGTTCCCACTAGGGGGTGTGCCTCCCAAAATGGAAAAGACAAGGAAAAGGTCAATATTGACCACTTGTTAATCACTACTAGTCAGAAAAAAATTCATTAAAAACCTGGTCGTTTATTTGGCTTTCATTAATTACTTTTCTACTCCCCCCGCCCAATGCTGGATATTGCATAGATTAAATCACAAGAGCTCCTGCTTTATATCCAGCTGTAGAGAAGCAGGTTAGTCCAGTGACTGGGTTGCCAGCTGGGAACTGACAAGTTTCCTACCCTGACAAGCTTTGGTGCAGGGGGCATGGCTTCTATGCCGGGGGTTATGGCTACTAGGGCAGATTTGGGCCCTGTCAATGCCTTTTTTTAATTTTTATTTTTTTTTGCAAATTAAGTACCTAGCAGGGAGCTGGCTAGTACAGCAGCTAATATTGCTAGGATTTCCCCCTCAGCAGCTCCCTGTCACAGCATCTATTTAAAGTAAGGGGCCAAATCCAAATGACTTAGAAAATTTCTTGGGAAATGCCACACTGGTTAGCTAGTTCCATCACAAAGGCCCTTTTTCCACGAGATGCACCCACTCATGCCCATGCAAATCAGCTGCATGGCTATGAGTTAGTGCCACTTGTGTGAGCACCACAACAGTCCCATGTGACCCCTCCTGTGACCCACGCACTTCCACCCATCGCCCCCACACTGAGCAAATGGGGGAAACGGAGGTTGCTCCATGTGTGGACATGCATGGGGATGCATGGGACATCGGAATGCTAATCTAAATTCCGATAGATTAGTGAGGCATGACTTCCCTTTGCTAAATCTATGTTGACTGTTCCCCATCAAGCCATGTTTTATCAATATGCCCAGTAATTCTGTTCTTAATAATAATTTCCACCATTTTACCTGGCACCAGCATCAGGCTCACCAATCTGTAGTTCCCAGGATTACCTCTTGAGCCCTTTTAAAATATCGGTGTTACGCCCTCCATTCCTCTGTTACAGTGGCAGATTTTAGGAATAGGTTGCAAATTACCAGTAGATCTGTAATTTCATATTTGAATTGAAATTGAATTTGAATTGAACTTTGAATTGAACTTGCCTTCAGAACTTTGGAGTGAATATCATCTGGTCCTGGTGATTTGTTACTAAGAAATAAGAATAAATCATTGTGTGTGTGCAAAATGGCCACCAGACCATTTTGTGCATGCACATTGGCCATAGCCCTTAAGCAAAATGGTGGCAGTAGTGTTGTTGCCAATTTGGTTAAGGGTGACAGCCATTTGCACATGCACAAAATGGCCTGATGGTAAATAGTTTTACACCTTAACCAAAGTGGCAGCGACACTTTTGCTGCCATTTTGGTGAAGGGTGTCAGCCATTTTGTGCATATCTAAAACAGCCCAAGGACTTTTTTTGCATACACTGTTATTTTATTTTCTCAATAAGATCTCAGTCCCAGTACCCAAAATCACGAGTTTTACTTGCAAGAAAAAAAATTGGGCTTTCCTATTCAGCCCTATAATAAACCATATTGATCTGTTCCAGTATAGCTTAATCATATCCTCAGTTGTAATTAAGAATTATGGTTCACACTTTTAAAATGTGTTGCCGTAAATTAATGTATTAGAATTGAGGTTTAATATTTCTGTGTGTCTCTCTGTGCCTATATAGGATATAGTGTGTACAGATATTGTGCACATATTGTAGCTGAAATGAGTATTCACTAGGAATGTGCGAACGCAGTTCGGATGTTCAGAGTTTGGACCGAACTTGGTCTGTTCGGATGTTCGAACCGAATGTCCGAACCGAACTTGAAAGCGACCGAACAGTTCGGTCATGTTCGGGTGAGTTCGGATGATTTCGGGGGCAGGAAAAATGTGACTTCTGGTGGGAAAAAAGTGACTGGAAGGGGGAGGCAGCTGAGGAGCAGACTTCCTGGCACCAGGGGTGGAGACCAGGGGTTGTTTCAGGGCCAAATGAGACCGATACCGAAAAAAAATCTTTGAATTCGATATTGGTATCGGTATCGATAGCGCTATTTTCTAATGTTCGGACAAGTTCGGCCAAACCAAACAACTGAACCTGAACTCGGGTTTCGAACCAAACAACCGAACATCCGAACCGCATTCTGTTCGCACATCCCTAGTATCCACAAAACCAGGCATATCTATCAAAATTGCAGTACTCAAGCCAACTTGATAATTAATGCCCAACAGGTTACTCAATGTACCAATTTACCATTGGCAAGAGCTACACTGCAATAAAAATTTCAATTTCAAATTTACCATTTTTTGGCTCAGTTTTCCAACTTCCAGTATCGATTTTCCAACTTCCTGTCCTGATACCTATACTGACTTACCATTTTAACTCGGCAATGGTAAGACCCAGTTATTCTTAGAAATTGGCCAGGTATCCAACTTAGTACCCGGGTACCAATTGGACACACGTTGGACTATTTGAAAATGTGGGTATTACCTATGGGTAGGGCTATGAATATGTCATAGTAATTTTTTGGAAAAGTCATAACTTTGTCACGACAGCATTTTAAAAAAATCACAGAAAAGTCATGAATTCATAAATGTACATCATTCATAGATGTACATCATTCAAAAATAAATTAAAATTTATCATAACTAGGATACCTAACCCCCTCTTAGATTATAAGCCCTGGGCATTATAAAAAAATCTCTTTTGGGAGATGTGGAAGTCCTCCAAAGATTAGGCACTGAGCTTGTCTCTGTTTTGCAAAATAAGGTTATACATAGCAAGGTTCTCCTGCTTTATGGACTGCCGGCCATCCTGGAGTACATCTTTGTATGATGAAAACGAGCATTCACAGTCCACACTGTTTACTGGCACAGACAGACATGGCAAGGCTATCTCTGAAAGGTTTGCAAACCGATCTTTTACGCTGAGCCAGAACTCAGTTGGCTCCGTTTCACTTAGTGCAAAAATGTAGCACCCCAGCTCAGCAGCAGCAACCTTGTTGTCCTCAAACAGAGGAGTAAATGGTACAATATCCACAGGACTGAGATCCAGGTATTTGGCTTGAGTTGGATCAAAAACCCTGCAAGACTTGAAAAAGTTTGTTGCTGGCTGACAGAGCCTCTGTTTGCATCTCAGATAAGTTTTCGTTGAGAGTTTTTCTCGCAGTAGGGTTCGAAATGGATGCACTCAAAGACCTATTCCATTCTGCAAGTTCGGACAGATTTTTGTAAATGACATGCGTTCTCATTTCTGGCTTTTCGAATGAGGTAAGGGTGGTTACTGTTCTTTCTGAAAATTCCTCAATTGCACCATTATCTTCTCTCAGATCGGGTCACTGACAAAGGGTTACTACGTCAGAAACAGAAGAGCTTGTGCGTTTACATTCTTCCTCAAGAAATTCGATATAATCTTCCACGTGCTTGCTGTGTAGGGATGTTCGAAAGTGGTTTGGAAGTTTGGAGTTCAGCCCGAACTCGGCCTGTTCAGACAACCGAACTTCTGAACTGAACGCTCAAAATTCCGAACAGTTTGGAAAAGTTCGGATGAGTTCAGATGAGTTAGGGGGCAGGAAAAATGTGACTTTGGGTGGGAAAAACGTGACTGAAAGGGGGAGGCAGCTGAGGAGCAGATTTGCTGGCACCAGGGGTGGACACCCGGGGTGGTTTCAGGGCCAAAAATACTGATACTGAAAAGAATTCGGTTTCGGTATCGATAGCGCTATTTTTGGATGTTCGGCCGAGTTCGGCCAAACCGAACTCCACCGAACCGAACAGGCAAACCCGAACTCAGGTTTCGAACTGAACGTCCGAACATTTGAACAGCGTTCTGTTCGCCCATCCCTATTGCTGTAGAATTTCACTGCTTCGAACTAGCTGGTTCACCTTGTTATCACAGAAACTGGAGGGATAGCTGGATATCTCCCCTTTTCTAATAAAAAATGTCTGAACTGTGTCTTCTGTGAAGGGCAGGCGGTAAACGTGCGCTTCACAGCGATAACAAGTTTATTTACTTTAATTAAGTTTTTTTCGCCATGTATCACACGGTAGATTGATCAGATGTGCACTGCAGGTAACATGCACGGCATTCAGCAATAGTCCTTTCAGACTGTGGTCCCAATATTTGACCATATACACTGTTATCTGTTACAAAGGCAGTTACCTTGTCAAACTGCAAATCAAACTTTTGCAATGTCTCGATTACGGTCTAGCTAGCGGTTTGAAAGTTTACTTGGTCCAGACAGCGGCACTCAATAAGCATCGATTTCAATTTTCTAGTTTTGTTGCCAAGCGTTTGTTGGTTAGAGATTTCTTCAAAGGAAAATGAGGGCACTGCAAGTATGTTGATTACGTACCTCCCTTCAGCATCTGACGTCGCATCTACCACCACGTCCAGGCTGGTGGAAAGTTGTAGGTGCTTCTTCAGTTGAATTAAGTGCATTTCGAAGATCTTCAGTAGAAAGGTTTTCCACAGATTGTCAGAAGATGGGAAGATACCAATCTTGCTTTCCAGGCAGGGTTGTCAAGAACATGCAAAGGCACGTTGGCGGTGCAGAAGACTTGTTAGGTGGTACATCTCTGGTTTACGGTGCGCCTGCTCCTCATTGCTGGCATTGAAGAGCCGCTTTACCGTCTGCTGAAGTCTTGCTCTTTTAGCTACCGACTGCAATTTCTTTGGCCGTGCACTTATTCCCTGAACTTTTCAGGTGCTTGTCACATGTTCCTTTCAACTGGTGTATTGCACGCACAGCAGAACATGAGTCCACCACTCTCATGGAAAGTGCCCTTTGGGTTATTTGCACTTCGTTCTTTTGCTGTGGTTTTTGAAACCTTGCTTTTGGATGTTTTCCTAGAAGACATTGTCCCTTTTGGGAGAGGTTTTAAACCCCCTAAGTTCTAAGTTAGATTGCAAGTCCTGAGCATTCCAAAAAACAATCCCTTTTGGGAGAATAGGGAGTTTTTAAACCCCTTTTGTGAGAGGTTTTAAACCCTCTAAGTTCTAAAAATCCCTTGAAGATGTCAATGTGTCTTGCAGCTGACAATGTGTAGCCAAAACCCCCTCTAAACTCCCCTCTTCGATTGGAAGCCCAAGGAATAAAAAAACAAAAAATCTGAGAAGCAGGAGAACCTCCACCAAAAAATCCCCAGGAGAAGGAACATCTACTGCCCAGGACACCTTTTAAACATCTGCAGCTTGCAGTAGTCCTTCTGTCCTGAGGGGGCTTGGCCTCTGGGGAGGAGGACTGGCCAGCTGATTGGCTGAAACAGTCAATCAGCCAGTCAATCAGCTACTGCCCAGGATGCCAGGACACCTTTTAAAGATTGACAGCTTGCAGTTGTCAGTAGGCATTTTTACACACACCTTAAAGTTCTGGATTTTTCAGTCTTCTGGGTTTACAAGTCCACAAGTAAGTTCCAGATTCATTTTTCACACACACTGCCCTGAGGCAGTTCCTGGATGCATTCTTCACACACACACACTGACCTGAGGCAGCCTAAAGTAGCCGCAGCTGTAGACATGACAGGCTGCCATGGAAACCAAGTGACCACAGCTGCCTGGAGCAACGCAGTTTACCAGGAGAAGTTTTACACACAAAAGTTCTGGGAGACGTTCTACGCAGAAGTTCAAAGAGCTGGAGGTTTAAGATCTGGGTGTAAAAACACCAAAATGTGTAGCTACTCCCAGCCACGTACTGCATATAGTCCTTCTGTCCTTGAGGGAGTGGGGACTCGGGCTCCTGGGGAGGAGGGCTGGGCAGCTGATTGACTGAAACAGCCTACCAGTCAATCAGTCATAATGCCAAGTGCCTCCTTCCCCCAGCCAAGACTTTCCGTAGACAGTGTAAGAGCTGACTGTTCTGCCGGGCCTTTACCGAGGGAGATGGGGTGAGTGCGTTGGGTTGGGGTAGGGAGGGTCTGGGTTATTTTAATCTAGGGATTTTAGGTTGTTTTTATTTTGTTATGTATTTTTAAAATGTGTATTAAAATGTTGTTAGCCGCCCTGAGATGCTTATAGCAGGAGGGGGTGGCCTATAATATTTTATTTATTTATTTATTTATTTTTTAAAAAACAAATTCTATCCCAGCCATCCTGCCCATTCTATTCTTATTTTAATAATAAATAAATAAATAAATAAATAAGTAGGTAGGTAGGTAGGTAGGTAGATAGATAAGTTCGGTGACTCAGCTTCACGCCACCGTCGCTTGAGCAGAGAGGCGCATGCAGCGCACGCTGTTACTGTGCAAAGTAAGCAGCGCGTCCCCGGCTGATTTCACAGCTATCATGGGGAACCAGGGAAAGTCACGAAATTTGTGGCGCCTGTGACAAATTTGTAGTCCTACCTATGGCTAGCAATTGTTCTACCTATTTCAACTCTAATACATATAGGGTGCAGTCCTGTGGCCTTCTGCATTTTTGCTCCTGCCAGGCGCATTGCAAGAATGCCGGTGCTCAGGCAGGTATGCACACCACATGTGCAGCAAGACACGCAGGGCAACACCAGGCTCCTTCCGATGAGACCCTCTGAGCCCACACACCCCACAGCCCGGGGGATGCAGCAGGAGCTGTGCCTGCTCTATTCCCTCGGTTTCAGTGTGTGTTGGTTCCTGCCATCCATCTCAACACTGCGCTTGCTGCTGGCTTAAGCCAGCCGTAGGATTGCACCCATAGTATATAATATATAAAAATAGACATTTGTGGTTTTGCGCATACATGTAGAGTAGGGCTCGGATGAGAGCAAGTGTTCCCGTTCGGAAGAGAAATACCGACCTTCCAGGAGTGCTTGCGAGTGTCTGTCGGTACGTCATCAGTTTCCATCATGTGTGAATCTCAGTGAATGTCTTACTTCCAACGGAAGCAGCACACACCGAGATTTTTCATTTCGGATCTACTGTAAAGTGGGATTTTAAAGTCCTCTACAAGAATTTGAGCATCCAGTTCCTATTAATTTCTACTGCTTCTTTGGTGCTCATGTGTGTGTTTGTGAAGGTGTTGAGGACACACTACTACCTAGTATTTCAAATAACGGATTTCCAGCCAGACACAAGCACTTGAATCAAATCAATGCCTTTTGAAAAACAAGCAGGATGTAAAGCAATATTCTAATACTGTGAAAAGCCTTGGTGGTTTTTTTTTTAATTATACACTTTACGATCACGACTGGGTTTTTTTTTTTTAAATTATGCTCATAAAGCTGTTATGCGGGATTAAGATGTAATAAACCTTTTATGAAATATTTAGAATCTTCTGACGTGAAATTTATAGTCTTCATAGAACTCGACTTTGACAAACACTTCAGGCTAAATAAGGTGTCATGTTCAATTCTTCATTCATTCCTCAAGCTCAACCGTGAAACTATGCCATCTTTTTACACAGCAGGCCTGGTTAACCCATTGGCATTGGGTTTGAAATTTCTGTTTAAAATAATTAAATCTCCCTACTGACCATGTTCTTTTCTCAGGTAAATGAATGAATGCTTGGAAAAGCATAAGTTGAAGTAGGCAAAAGTTTATTCTGAATTAACAATTTTCACACCGTTGTTTCTGCTCCACAATTTCTGTCATTATTGCATCAAAACTCTCTTCCTTAAATCCACGTAGTGATTTGTCCGATGAGACAATGTGTTAGGTATTGAATCTTTCATGAAATTTCCTTTGTGTAATTTCTTCCTAACGACTCCATCTGACTCCCTATCTAATTCCGACCATTGGTGCATCTTCTACCCCATCATACTGTAATGTTATATTTAAGTTTGACCCTTTTTACACGAGCCTCTCCCACTCATGAACACACAGATTTTTGTGTGTTCATGAGTGGGAGAGGCTGTGTGAAGGACACGGCGCGGGCACATGTGGTGAGTATGGATGCATGTGTGCTCCCACCTAACATGCATCCCCACTCAACCCCATGCATGGAGCAACCAGGGAAAATGGAGGTTGCTCCATGAGTGGGGATGCGTGTGCGGTCATGGTCACGCCCCATCCACCCCCCACTCACCCCCCACCCAGCGACGCCGTGTAAAGATGGCCATAGTGTGTGTCTATGAGGGGTGGGAGGATTCTATATCCTTTTATTATGGGGCAGGGAACCTCCCAATGGACCACTGGACCTCATCCTGGGACAAGTTCTTATGTGGCCCCTTTGCTGTCCCTGGATCTGGCCCTTGGATCCAGTTCCAGCATTGAAAAACTGAGTTCAGGTTAAAATACCAGAGACAAGGGCATGCACACAAGGACCAGAGACAGATCCATGGCACATATCCATGATCTGGCACCTCCTTTTCTTGAGCTCAACCTTTATGCACCCCTGCCCCCAACTTCTATACATGCAGCGCTTGGAGCTTGTACTAATTTTCAAAGTGGCCCCTGGAAGGGAGAATGTTCCCCTACTTTTAACTTTTCCCACAAATGCCTACCCCAAAAAGTGTTTCTGTATCCAGGGCTCCAGCCAGATTGACTTTTGTTGTTGTTTTGTTATCTGGGACATCAGAGAAACCAATTGAATCCAGTATGTTCTGATGGTGTGTGTCTGACAGTATTAAATAGTGAGGTACAATCTTTTTTTAATTTTATTTTACTGGTAGGGAAATTTGCTGACTGTATGGCTTGGTTGCCACCATAGGTCCCTGTGGGACCAAGTCCTTAGACAGCACGTTGGCCTCACTTACCCTGAATTTAATTGGACTAAGCTGCACAGGGCCTTTGTGCATCTAGAATTATAGAGGGAAGATGACCAGGGAAAAAAGGTTCCTAGAAGCACCGACCCAGGAAAGGGCAGAGTCACGCTTAAAGAGTATAGGACAAAGTGACTTTTCCAACATGTTGATGCCCCCTTTGAACATTGTGACATCACAATGCTCCTCAGGATGCCGGTCCATATCAGAGAGGAGGTGGAAGGGCCTCTTCACCCAGCCCCTCAGACATGAAACCCTTGGACATGGTTCCGACCTCACCCCCTCCCATAGGAGCACGCAGTGTGAACCAAAAAATAATATATTTTAAATAATTTATATAGTATAATTTAAGTATAATTATATAGTATAATTTAAGTTATATAGTATAATTTAAGACAAAGAACCATAAAGATCAGAGATGATTGGTCAGAAACAAATCAAACAGAAGTGACTGGTTAGAAACCAAAATGGTCATTAAAATACCTCCTTTTTCAAGACCGTCTGTTCTTACCACTGTACCCAATGTTTCAAAGCAACAAGCTCTATTCGGGGCCTTATCACAAGGCCACCTACTGTTTCACAGGTTTCAGTACTTCTTTAGTTTTGATTCCCAGCTGGGCCCTGGCAGGAAGTAAAAGAATCCTACTCTTGCTCTCTAGCTATGATATAAGGAGCTGCCTAACTGTTTGTTTGTTTATGTTTATTTTGTACTGGCCGAAGCCTTGACAACAAGAATCATTTACAATTTTTTTTTAAAATATATCAAAATAACCATACAATACAACAACCTTTAGAAAATCAAATGGATTTACCCAATATCAGGTTAAAGAAATAATTAGCATTTATACACAAACATACAACAAAATTCATATCCTAAGAGAAAGATTTTTTTTCCTTAAATAGCTAGCCCGCAAGGCAAAGGAGGCCACCATTTCCACCTTCGTCATCACATGGTCAGAAAGGCAAAAAATCATCAAATCCTGTTGCATCAAACCCCGAGGGGGATTTATCTCACACCATATTTTAGCTCTCACAGCTGTATAGAGCGGGCAATTTAACAAGTAATGGGCCAAATCCTCCACTGAATTTTCTCCACAAGGGCATTTCCTCTGTTCATAAGGTAGACCTAAATATCTCCCTGCCAATATAGCCGAATCAAAGGTCTGAAAGGGGTAAGGACTTTGTTAGCTTTAAGATGCAATTTTCCCCATGCTTTTCTATGCCGAAATAGAATGCATTGATTGAAAAAATGCAATTTGACAAGCAAGTGCTAATCGCTTTGTTTGCATTTTGAAAAGGCAGATAAAAGAGTAAATGTATGTAATAGCTGGCATTCCAGGACAGATTGTGGCCTGCTTGGGTGTCAGGGGTGTACGATATAAATGAATAGATGAGTGGCTAATGAGTTTTACTAACCAACACTGGGCTGCAGCTAGTGGGAGACCTGGTACACTTGAAGCCAGTGTGCATGATTAACGTTGATGATCAAGTGGTTTCCTTGCCAGAGAAGGTAAGGGGGCATCTGAGTCAGACCAATAGTTCATTTTCTGTTCTCAGCTGTTCTCAGGAATGGCGGGATATAAATTGACAAAATAAATAAAAGAATAAATAAATATATCTTGGCTTGAATTGTAAAATATTCTGGGCAGAAAACTTTACTTGGTAGAGCAGGGGTGGTCAAGAGGTAGACTGCAATTTACTAGTAGATCATAAGTCAGTCTCTGGTAGATCACGATGTGGGGAGTGGACCAGCCTCTCGGAGATCATCTCTGGCAAGGAGAGCAGCAGGACTGGTGTCCCAATGAGTGTCTCCAGGGAGGAGATGGGCTAGGAGAGCTCATCCAGTGCAGCAGGGAAGGCTCTCCTAAGGAGAAGCTGAAATTCAGACCAGTTTCCATTTTCGACAGAATTGGGCAGTTTGATGGGTCCAATTGGAATTCAGACCAGACAGAATTCTGAAGAGACCGACTAAAATTTATTTGGGTGATTTGTACAGATACAAAACAGCCACCGGCTATTCTGTGTATCTGCAAATCACTAATTGGAATTCCATATGGAAATTTTCTGCAAAATCACAGTGGTTGTTTGAACCAGCCCTACAACATATGCAGTATGGGGCTCTTTTCTACTGTCAGTTTCTATACATTTTAGAGTTTGCAGAAAGTCAGCCACTAGGCCAAGAACACACAAAACCTAACCCAGGTCTGGAGTAGGGCTGAAACGAATAGTAAACATTTTATTCGCGAGTATTTTTGAGTTCCTGAGGACAGGCTCCGAGCATTCGGCCGGTCCTTGGGAACTTGGACGAGTACTCAGTAAAATACTTGGTCAAATAAAACCGAGTACTGAGTATTTTCTGAATACAAAGTATTGAATCACCTTATAGAGGGGCAGAAAAAGCCCCGTATGTTGGTCTCAGTACCGAATACTGGGTTCCAGGTCAATTCCTCTAATACTTTGGTACTAAAACCAAGTAACTTTGAATACCGAGTTTCAGCACTAGTCTGGAGACCAAATGCAACCCATGGCGGATTTTTATTAGGGGTGAGACGAGAACAAGTGTTCCCATCCTTAGCCACACCCAACCGAGTCTTTGTAGGAGATGAATCGGAAGAACTCTCACAAATAAGTGTGACTCTGGAGGAGCTTCTGGAGCAAATTGATAAACTGAATAGTATCAAATCACCAGGACCAGATGCAGCCGTTAGGGGAGATCGTGAGACGGTTTCAGGGCATGCAGTGTCATCAGTATGCTGATGACACTCAGTTCTACTTCCATCGACCCAGGCCATGCAGTCTCCTTATTTTCCCAGTGCCTGTCAGCTGTGGGGGCTTGGATGAGGTCGAGCCATCTGCAATTGAATCCTGACAAGACGGAGGTGATGTTGGTGGGCGAGGGCTTGGGGGGCTGGGGGTGGTTGAATCTCCTCTTGTTGGGGGGTTCGCCCTCCCATGGTCTCTCAAGTGCGGAGTCTGGGTGTGCTCCTCGATTCGCGGCTCAGCCTAGAATCTCAGGTTGTGGCTGTGGTGGGGAGTGCGTTTCGGTAGTTATATCTTGTCCGGCGGCTTCGGCCGTACCTCTCAGACTCTGACCTCGCCACTGTCATCCATGCCTTCATCACCTCGAGGCTGGATTACTGCAATGCACTCTACGTGGGGCTGCCCAAGAGGCTGGTCCGGAGGCTGCAGCTGGTGCAGAATGCCGCGGCCCATCTCCTTACGGGGTGGGTCGCAGGGAACACATGACACCAGTGCTCCGGGCACTGCACTTGCTACCTATAAAGTACCGGGCCAGGTTCAAGGTGCTGGTTTTAACCTTTAAAGCCCTTCACGGCCTGGGCCCTGCTTATCTGCGGGACCGCCTCACTCCCCATGTGCCCGTGCGACCCTTGAGATCGTCCGTGGGAGCCTTTTTGGAGGTTCCCCGGGCGAGGTGGGTGGCCACCGATGTTAGATCTTTTTCGGTGTCCACCCCTGTGCTGTGGAATTCGCTCCTGGAGGAGGCTCGGTTGGCTCCCACTCTCCTGCTGTTTTGGCGTTTATGTAAGACCTGGCTGTTCCATCAGACTTTTGGCGAGGGGTAGGGGTGGTGTGTGGGGGTTTCCCCCACATATTGTATTTTAAAATTATTTTAAACATTTTATATTGTTTTATTGAGTGTTGTTCGCCGCCCCGGGCTGCCCTGTGGGCAGGAGGGGTGGGATATAAGTTCTAAATAAATAAATAAAAAATAAATATTCATGCCAGAGTTCTGAAGGAACTTAAATATGAAGTTGCAGATCTATTATTGGTCATTTGTAACCTATCGGTCAAATATACCACTGTACCTGAGGATTGGAGGGTAGCAAATGTAACGCCAGTATTTTAAAAGGGCTCCAGAGGTGATCCTAAAAACTACAGACCGTTGAGCCTGACATTGGTGTTGGGGAAACTTGTGGAAAAGGTTAAGAACAAAATTACTGGGCATATTGATGAGCATAGCTTAGTGGAGGAGAGTCAACATGGATTTAGGAAAGGGAAGTCATGCCTCACTAACCTATTGGAATTCTTTGTGGGTGTAAATAAGCGTGTGGATAGGGGTGAGCCATTCGATATAGTGTAGCTGGACTTTCAGAACGTGTTTGATAAGGTCCCTCATGAGAGACTCTTGAGGAAATTAAAGAGTCATGGGATAAGAGGCAGTATCCTATCATGAATCAGAAACTGGTTAACAAATAGGAAGCAAAGAGTAGGACTAAATAGCCAGTTATCACAGTGGAGAAAAGTAACTAGTGGAGTGCCCCAGGGATCTGTACCAGGACCGGTGTTGTTTAATATATTCATTAACGATCTTGAGAAAGGAGTAAAGAGTGAGGTGATCAAATTTGCAGATGAGACAAAGTTACTCAACGTAGTTAAAACCCAAGCGGATTGTGAAGAATTTGCAGGAGGATCTTGCGAGACTGGGTGACTGGGCATCCAAATGGCAGATGAAATTTAATGTGGACAAGTGCAAAGTGATGTACATAGGAAAAAATAACCCAAACTATATGTATACAATGCTGGGTTCTAAATTAGGAGTTACCACTCAGGAATGGGATCTTGGAGTCATTGTGGACAATACATTGAAATCTTCAGCTCAGAGTGCAACAGCGGTCAAAAAAGCCAACAGAATGTTGGGAATCATTCAGAAAGGGATAGAAAATAAAACTGAAGATATCATAATGCCTCTATAGATCTATGGTATGACCGCACCTGGAGTGTTGTGTGCAGTTCTGATCACCCCATCTCAAAAAAATAAAACCGTAGAACTAGAAAAGGTACAGAGAAGGGTATGAGGAGAGGCTTGATAGGTTAGGGCTCTTCAGCTTAGAAAAGAGATGACTGAGAGGGGATATGAAAGAAGTTTATAAAATAATGAGTGGTGTAGAACATGTAAAATAGGGATCTGTTATTTACCCTCTCTAAGAGTACTAGAACAAGGGGACACTCCATGAAATTTACTGGTTGCAACACTTTACAGCACTTTTTATGGCACTTAACCAACACTTTTGCATCTCCACAGCCACCGGGGGTGCCCATGGGGCACACATGGGGCTTAGGATCAGCTCTATAGCAGCTCTATCCCATGCACGAAAAGTAAAGACAAATGGCGAAAACAGCGGAAAAACCGGTAAGGTTCCATGTCATGCAGATAACGGTGAATGACCTGCTTCCGATGGACACAGCATTTGCCACAATTTGTCATTTCAGACCTAGTTTTTATGTGCCCCCTTTCCAGTTTCTACATCTAGTCCCTGGATACCTCACTTACTTTTAAAAAACAACAACACCTGAGATCAGAGTACAGGAATAGAGATGAGGATATGCACACAAAGAAAGGAGACAGATCCATGACACAAATCAATTATCTGGATACTCCTCTTCCTGGGTGCACCCCTTTAGCACCTCCTACATCTATGGGTGTTAGGGATGTGCGAACGCGGTTCGGAAGTTCGGAATTCGGGCCGAACTGGGCCTGTTTGGACGAACGGCTGAAGCGCTCGAACAGCCGAACAGTTCGGAAAAGTTCAGATGAGTTCGGGGGTGGGAAAAATGTGACTGGAAGGCAGGAAAAACGTGACTGAAAGTGGGAGGCAGCCGAGGAGCAGACTTTATGGCACCAGGGGTGGAGACCAGGGGTGGTTTCAGGGTCAAATTATACCGATACCGAAAAAAAATATCGAATTTGGTTTAGGTATCAATAGCGCTATTTTCAGCTGTTCGGCCAAGTTCAGCAGAACCGAACTCCGCCGAACCGAACAGCCGAACCCAAACTCGGGTTTCGGACTGAACGACCAAACGTCCAAACATCAGAACCGCGTTCTCTTCACCCATCCCTAATGGGTGTTAACAGACACGACGCTGGCCCACTTTGGCCTGACTGGGCCATATCTGTACGTGTTTCAGAGAAGGCATGGGAGCAAGGAACTTGCCCGGCCGGGGGAAGCCCTCCCCCAGGTGGGACAGACATCCAGGGTGGATGTCTGTTAACACCCTATGTGGCCCTCCTATCTTTTAAGCATATAATAAATATATTGCACCATGGTCTACAAGTGTGTGGGGGAGGGGGAGGGGGAATTTCAATTGAGAGTCTAAGGCTACTTTCAGACATTCCCCTCCCCCACATGCATATTCTGGCTGTGTTGTGGGGGGGGGGGGAGGATGCACAGCCAGAATATGCACCGGGATTGGCCGGTCTGAAAGCACACACACCCCTGCCACGCAGCTTTGCCAACAGAGACACGCAGGGATGCAGAGCAGGAAATCAAGCTCTGCATCCCTGCACATCTCTGCCGGCAAAGCCGCACCGGGGGGGGGGGGGGGGGCTTTCAGACCGGCTCATCCCCGCGCATATTCTGGTTGCGCATCCCCCGCCCCCCTGCAGCCAGAATATGTGCAGGAAGGGGAGGGATGTCTGAAAGTGGCCTAAGTAAAAAAAATAAAGTAGGTGGTATATATTGGAGGAAATTTCCTAATAAAGAAACATGTTGAGCAGTGGAATTATCTCACTAAGTGAATAATGGAAGTGCACTTAAAACTGAATTAGAGATAGCATTCAGATATACATTGGAGAAGAATCCTACATTGTCTGGTCTAGATGGCCTAATAGTTCTGTCTCATCATCTCCAACTTATATACCTTAAAGAAAGCTTCGCTCCACGATTACAAAGTAAGTTTGGGGCAGGGAGGAGGGAAGTCGTTGTCTGCGCAAATTATCCTCTGAATAGATTCTTTGGTTTAACGGGCTCCACCACGGTGAGTCATTCCTGATGAATAACACTTAATTTAAGCGTTTCTCATGCCAAACTCAGATAAAAGTGAATATATCAAATCATGCATAAAGCTCAGGAACTGAAAGGAGGACAAAATGGCTGTCACATTGTTCTTCAAAACATTTTTTTTTAAAAAGAAGAGGAAGCCTTTTATTCCCGGTTTTGGTGTGGGGACGGGGTTTTAATTTGAAATTGGTATTCGTACTTTTAAGCACAGCATGCAATAATTTGATTGCAAGGTACTATGTATTTCCAAGGAAATTTGAAAGGGGGAAACAATGAGGGCTTGTTAAATGGTGTTGGTATTAGAGCTGGCAATCTTTATTCAAACAAAGCTCTCTCTACTCTTGCTGGGAGTTTCCATTATTATTATTATTATTATTATTTATTTTATTTATTTATTTATTTATTTATTTTATTATTTGTATAGTCAGTGTACCTGGCGCTTTACAGAACAGTAAGATAGATGCGGTCCCTGCCTATGGCAGTCCCTGCCTATGAATTGCGGGACTCAGCTTGGGGAAAGTTTTTATTTTTTATTTTTTAATGAATAAAACAAGGAAAGGGTACTGGTTTTCACAGGCTGTAAAGAAAAGATGGCCAGATATTGATAAGGGTGTGATCCATTAGGTGAATGGTGTCGGCACTAGCAATTAGTATGACTGTGAGTTCCATTGAACTGAATAAGAGTTGTGTCCATTTTTAAAAAGTTAGTGCCGATACTATCCATTTACAGGATCTCTCTGTAAATTGACTTCATACGGAGCTGATCCAAACATAGGCTGTTCAGGGTAAGGAGCTGCATATGGGAGTTACCCATTGAAGTGAGTAGGACTCCCGGACGCAGGAGAAAGTCATACCTCCTTGCCCACCCACTCCTCTTCCTGCCTTCCCTGCAGGAACTGCCACCATCGCCAGTAGGCTTATGAGTGGCAGATCCCCTACTTGGCTCCTGAAGCATGTGGGTGCTTCCAGCAAAGTTTGCCTTCCACCTTAAGCTGAAACAGGTAGCACGTTTACAGCCTATGGAATACCCATATTTTTGAGTAGCCTATTGGGTGCCCAATTGGTACCCAAGTACTAAGTTGGCACATGGTTACCCAAAAAATACCAAATATTGCCATGACAAAGTACCGATATACCAATAGGTAAAATGGTATGTTTGTACACAAATCAGAACAGGAAGTCAGAAAATTGGTGCCAGAAGTCAGAAAATCATTGTGAAAAACGGTAAATCGGTACAATGGGTAGCCTGTCAGACACTAATTGGGTACCAATTTGTACCCAGTGTTACCAGGTAGGATCGAGTACTGGATTTTCAATGGGTTTTGCAGGTATTTTTGCCGGGCCTACACTCCCTACTGCCTCTACAGTGTGCCTGGGCCCTACGGAAGAGGGCCACCTCTCACGGTTTGACTCTGAGACTCCCATAGGCCAAAATGGGAGTGTAAGGGTACGAGGGCAGAAATCTGTGCTACCTCTTATATGGGGATGTCTCTTTCCTCTGCCTCCTGGAGTCCTATTTATTTCAATGGGAAGCTGATTGGCTCAGTGCCGCATGCAACATTGCAGTAATGGGAATCTTTCCAGTCAATTCACTGGACTTTCTATACACCCTTCACCATGCAAAGTGTATAGGACTGTCTTTCTATAGCAGAAATGCCTAAACTGTGGGTCACAGTCAAAAGTAGGGTCACCCCATTAGCCGATTTAGTCACCCTTTCAACTGATAGCTGATACACTTTGCACACCTTTGTTGCTGTTGAGGGTCACAGAATTATTTTTAAGGCTTAAAAATGGGATGACGCAGACAAAAAGTTTGGGAATCACTGTTCTATAGTATCTAGGGCTTCGATCTTGCAGACATTTATGCAGGGTTCACTTTGGGCAACTGACTAACCTTATTGAAGTTAACAGGACTACTTATTTGTTTACTTGTTTACTACACTGAGCATCTGCTCGTTAGAGTTTTAGCATGAGAACCTTTAATAACAGAAATAGTGAATTTTATTGTAGCGTGAATCGTGCCGTAAGATTTTACAGCCGCACCGACAGAGAAAGCCAAAGAAATGCATATCAGTTACTTAGATAAATAATGGATGTATCCATTATGTACATATTCATGTGGCATATGTACACCCCTCTTATTAAGAGCTGGAATGGTTAACTTATAACTATTACCATCTTTCGTGTTATAAACATTACCAGATTTTAGAAACCTCTTGTTCTCTTGTGTACCTTAACGTATATCACGTGACATTTTGTTATTCTGTTATTTTAATTCTTCATGGCCTAAAATGATTGTAAGGCTGACTAGTTTCCAGAAGCCGGGCAGAGAACTCCTCTCTCATCCTGCTCTCAGCTCATGCTTGTTTTTGCTCTGGACATTTATTCCCAGGCTTTGTCTTCAACCCTGCCTTGCTCTCCATCTGGACATTATTAGCCCTTTGCTCCCAACCCTTTGCTGCTGTTCCTCTTCTCCAGCCCTTATCCTGACCCTATGCCCCAACCCCCACCATCCGCCCTTTTCCAAGATGCTTCCAACCCTTACACTCAGGGCCCAGGACCAACCTTGAACAGCCCAGGAGTCACCGTTGGATACTGAGCCACAGTTTGACTACTCCTGTTCTAGAGTCTTTAATGGGGGAGGTGGGGTGTGCATTTCATTTTTGCTATTGTAATAACCAACATGAAAATAATAATGAAAATAACAAAAAAATTCATTTGCGGATTTTCATTATTGTTCTTATTTCCCATTATTCGTCTGTAACTTCTGGTTATTCTGTGAAATTTTCTGCACTTTCTGATAATTTCCAGTATTTCTGATAATACTGGAAATTACCAAAAAATACTAAACATTAACAGAAATGACTGGGAAATAATGAAAATATAAAAACAAACAAATTTTTTTTTTAAAAAAGAAAATAAATAACAAAAAATAACAAAAATGATTGCAATTTTAATAATGAAAAAGAAAAGAATTATTTTTTTTTTCTCTGCACATGCCTAGTCTTTAAAAAAGCAAGCACTTTGTTGAAAGAATCTTAAATTGTTTATCATGTAACCATAGGTAACTCCACAGAACCAAAAAGTCAGTTTATTTTTCTCACAGAAACGTATAAAAAACTAAGCCTTTTGCATATCTAGTCAGCACAAATCCACTCAATGAACTTTCCCATGTCTTGATACTGTGGCAGCAGCATGTTCCATGTCTGCTGGAATGTACTTATGCCTTAGGGCCGGGAGAAAATATACATGAAAGAAGGTCTTGCAATCTCACTGCCTTTCATTTTGGTTTAATCTAGTTATGCCACGTTTTGCCGAACAAGTTGAGGTTGCCATTGAAGCTCTGAGCACGAATGTCCCGCAGCCATTTGAAGAGAATGAATTCATCGATGCCTCCCGCTTGGTTTATGATGGAGTTCGTGACATCAGGAAAGCTGTTCTGATGATAAGGGTATGTAAGGCACCTGGGAAATAAAAGTTGGGGCTGGAAGGGAAGTATCATAGAAGGTGAGAGGAATATAAAAGCCATTTGGCACCTACATTGTTTTCTAATCAGCAAGAATTGTTTGACATGGAAATAAATGCAGAACAAATGTTAGCTACAGCAGAAAGATTCTGCAAATAAAGAGATTAGAGAGTTTTAACATTTGTATGGGAGTGTAAGGCTTATGAAAAACAAAGAACCAACAAAAGAGGCTACAACCATGACTACAACTCTGAAAAACCATGCACAATTAACATGACACATGAGTCATAAAGCCATGATCACATTACGCCCATCCTGCATTCTCTGCAACAGCTGCCAGTAGCATGTTGGACTGAATAAGAGTGCACTCCTGGTTTTTAGGGCTGGGATGGGTATAGGCCCCGGCCATATTTGAGACTATTCCTGGAGCCTCGCCCTGATGGTAGGGCTGAAACTCAATCTCTTTCTTTCTCAGTTCTCATCGAAAATCAAGCTGCTTGATGAGAAGCGAGAAAAACAGAGAATTGAGAAAAAGCCCTGATCCCAACAATTTCTCGATGAGATTTCTTTTCTCAATTTAAAAAACAAAACAAAACTGGGCATGTGTGAATGGCCATGGTGACTGTTCTGTGTATGCAGAGACCTTTCGAAAATGGTGCCCGCAGCATCACTGCCATTTTGGAAATGGGCAGCCGTTTAGTGCATTCACAGATACCATTTTGCACATGTGAAGAACAGCTGCCCCTTTTGGAAAAGCCCATGCATGCGCAGAATGGCCCAGTGGCCACTTTGTGCATGCACAGTTGGTTTTCTTTTTAGCAACAGTCTCACAAGAATCTCAAAACATTAGCCAGATCCCAACAAGATCTGGCTAATGTTTCTCCAGTCTCATGAGAATCAAATTGGCTCTCGTTTCAGCTCTACCAGTGGTTATAAGTGCTCAGTAACCACCAACTGGTTGGGGTTTCCGACATTGCATATTAAGTTGATGGGGGATCAGACCTTTGCTGTGGTGGGCCCTCAAGTGTGGAACTAGCTCCCAGATGCCCATCTCAGTTCCTCCTTCCTTACCTTTAAAAAGCACCTGTAGATTTATTTATTTTTCCAGGTGCTTTTAGGATCCACTGTTGGGACCCCTTAATGTGTTTCCTTCTCCTTCTTTACCTTCCCCACTTAAATTGTTTTAAAATGGATTTACATTTTAAATGGATTTTATACAGTTTTATCATACTTAGTTTATGTTGTGAAGTGCTCCAAGTGCTGTTTGGCAAGGGGGTGCTATAACAATACAGTGTATTATTATTAGTAGTATTTATTAGTATTATTTATTAATTTACTTTGCTATTCCATTCTCTCTACAGCAGAAACAGGATTCATGTAGGGTTCACTTCAGGCAGCCATTCATCCATTAAGAAACAGGCAAACATTGTTTACTAGTTACTTGGGATAAATTGGCTTGCTGGTTTCAGTAAAAGAAAGTCCTGTTAAAATAGTGACATTAATTTGGTAACTGTTAAATTGTTGTATTAAACTTGCAACTGTTTGTGTGTTGTGCCATCTTTTCAATCTAGCTATGGTTCCTAGCCTATGAGAGGTGCTCGTTGTTAATATCTAAATGAATAAATAAATTAACTTACTGCTTGGTTGAGCCAGTTGAAGGTATTGTTTTCAGTGTTTACTCAGGTAAAAAGACTGTCATTTCAATGTTTACTAACCAGTTGATTTGATTTTATCAGGCATCTTTTTTTCTTCATAATAATCTACACTGAATAATAATTGAGAGAAAATACGTGTATGTAGTTTGTCAATGTTGCCTTTACTAGCATCATACAACCCTAGATATAAAGGCATAATCAGGTGGAGCTCCTGCTTGGAACATAAGATAAGAACTGTTATATTGCGTCAGAGAAATAGTCCATCTAGGCTGGAGCTGAAAGGAGTAATTGCCAAAATGAGCAAACCCATCAAATCTGAATGATATGACCAGAAACAATCTAAATGGGTTTCTAACGGTATCCAACCGATTTTTGTTCAATTACCCATTTTTGTTTTTTCATGGTGTCCGTCCATTTTATTTGGGCTGTTTATTTTGATCAGTCTGTTCATTTCGGTCATTTGTTTTCCCAGTTCCAGTTTTTAATCCAACCAGCTGGTTGCAATGACCAAAAAAACTGAACAAATGAAACCGAAAATGAACAGAAATGATCAAAATAACCACATCCAAACAACTGTGTTGCTCAAACGTCATGATGAATATTGTTCAAGTCAACTACGAACTTCCCAAAACTGTGAAATTCAATTCAATTCACTTTTAATTTGTACCCCACGCTCTTTCGCCAAGGCGACTCGAGGCAGCTTATAACCAAAGCAAAAGACAAAAATGCAACAATATTCACAATAAATAAAAATAGCAATGTCCAATATGGACCAACACAAAAATTATCACAGTGCAAAAATTACAAATTATCCCATCATCCTACTTCCCTACCCATTCACCCCATTCCTGCTGCCACCAGGAAAGGGTGAATCTACCACTCCCTCCCACCCTCTCCTTCCCTCACGTAATTCAATACAAGAACAGTATATCAACATTATTACAATACTTCACAATTTATCCATATCATCCCATCCATAGGCTCCATCCCTGCTGCCACCAGGGAAGGAACCCATCAACTCCCCCCTGCCCCCTGCTCTCACCAGGAAGGGGGGACCTATCGTCCACACACTGGAAATAAAAAACATAAACATGTATTCTACTAACCATTTAAGCTCTAATCTGACACCAGTTTCCTGTCTCTGCCAGTGGCCATTATTTGATGTGGGAGTGTAAAAAATTATGGCCTATATAGAAAGAAGAATAGCATTCGCTCTCAGTGTCCAGCAGTTGAATCACAAACCCTGGTCCTTGGGGTTCACAGACAGTTGTGGGATCCATACTGTCACCAGCTTGCTTTGCTGAAGCAGTGAAATCACACCCATATGGCCTACTGTAAGCCTGCCAGCTCCTGATTGGCCACTGATCTCACTCACACACAGACACACACACACACACACACACACCATTCTGATTGGCTGGGGAATCTTATATAACTTCCTGGGTAACAGCAAATACCTTTCCTGAACAACCAGACGAGACCTGGTTCTACAACACCCTTGATTTGCCTCCTGCACCTCAGCTCCTACTCCCCTTTGGACACTGCTAGAATTGTTTCCTGTCCTTTGACCTATGCCTATTGGACAAAATCTCTTGCTTGCTCCTGCCCCCAGCACCAGATGCCTGATTTGAAGGATACCCCAGACTATGACTCCTGATCCTTCTTGAAAACTTGCTCTGGTCTGCCCACAGCCCATGGCTGGGATCCCGACAGGTTCCAAAGGAATTCCGCAACTGCAGGAAGCTGTGGCTCCAGATCTAGTCCAATGGAAGCCGTTCAGAGAGTGAACACATGAGGCAGAATTAAAAAGTCAGCGAAAACTTTGTGTATTTCAAATGTCTCGCTGAGCCGCTCTCAACCGGTTGCTAACCACACACATCCACGTGGGGCCACCGAGGACACCCAGGAGAGGACACCCAAGGAAAGCATAGGAAAGAATCAGATGTTCAGAAGAGCGCCTTTAGAATTCACCTCCAACTAAATATTAGAAAGCAAGTCAACATTTTAACTTCACAGCTGCAGTGCATTTAGACTTGGTTTTAAGCCCACAAATGCTGACTAAATGGGCATGTGCGATGAATGGCCATTTCACCTCATAGTTCCCGACAGGATTCACACCCTAAACACTTGCACAATTATTTCCCTCATCATGAAGCTTTGTTATGGTGGTGTTCTACTCCCGCACAATGTGAACAGTCCAGGCCCATCATGACCCAGAAAACCTGAAATGGATATCTGGAACAGATGGAGCAGATTAGCATTTATTATTCATTTTGTCAGATGCAATTTGAATTTTGGTGAAATTGATGGACGTAATGTTCACCACAGATATGCAATGAAGTCATGCAATGGGCAAACCTCTCCCTGGGATCCTACGCCTTTGCCCTAGGCAAGACTTTCTCAGGTTCCTGCCTGGCCTCCCCCCCTTCCAAGCCTTGTGACATCATGACACTCAGAAAAGCATGTAGTCACATCAGAAAGGATCAAAGACTTCCTTTGCCCTGCCCTTTTCTGACCTGACCCACTCCCCTGTCTGAATTCCATGATATCAGGACACTTGGGAAGGGGCGTGGTTTCATTTTATTTGAAAATTCAAGTAATATCCAGAAATACAAATCCTGCTATTTGTTTCAGCACTGAGGGGTATGGGATAGTTCTGCTAAGCAGTGGGAAGGTATGGAAGTTTCCGTCACTCATATTTTCAGACAGTCCTCCAAATAACTCAGCAATATCCTTAATCAAAATGGATATTTGTATACCTGGGTGGGGGTTAGTTGTTTTGTGGTTTTTCAGCTATTCATTTACTTGGATGGGGTGGGTTAGCATATTTGATTATTTCATTCCTTGATCTGTTCATTTTTGTCAACTGCACATGCGCAAACATCCACAATGAGCTAATAAGAAAAATCCCAGAATACCTGAAAACCATTAAAAAACAAAGCAAACAAAAACCAAACCTGAAATGGATATCCAAAACAGATGGAGCAGAATCACTCCATTATTTTGGCAGGTACAGTTTGAAGTTGGTGGACATAATAGTCACCGCAGATATTCTTTTCAGCACTAATACTTCTTATCAAGGAGGACTTTATACACATTGAGAAGGGAATTAAATAGACTCCTTACCACTCAGGTGCTAATTTTAATCTGGGAAAGACATTCCATTTGCCTGCTATCACATTAACCAGGAACCAAAAATCATGACTCTTGTGCAAGCTTTGTCAGCTTTTGAAAAGAGCCCAATAGGTTTTTTTTCATTGTATCTACCTACTCTTTTTCATCTCCTCATACAGTCTCAACCAGTGAATTCTGGAGAGCTCCCATGCAAGGGTAAGAACTTGCTTTCCCCTCAAAATACTAACAAATATGTAAGACCTGATCCATGCGTCTTTGTTCTTGCAAATCAAAACAAGTGAAAATTAATTCAACTTCAGTAAAGACATCACTTGAGGAATGGGCTATGGTCATTATTCTTGCAGGTTTCGTTGGGCTGTATTGGGAAATGACTAATACTAGTAGGTAACATCCGTGCTAGCTTTTCTATCTTGTCTTGCCAGTTTTACCTGAACTGTCACCTGATGAATCCCACTCAGTGGCTAAGATAGTAGGTAAGTCTTCGGTCTTTGCCTCTGCTGAGATTGCCAGCAAGGGAGCTGAATGAGAGAATTATTTATTTTCTTTCAAGCAATTTGTCCCCCAGGGATTGACCAAATCAATTCCAAACTGCCATTTAATCACAAGAGATCACTACATCCAGAAATAGTCATATGTTAACAGTTATATCTAAAGTTATGGAGGTATACTTTAAAAATCAATTCTGACATCTTCGTAGCCAGTGATGCAGTAACTCTCACTTTCTCTTTCCTATTTGTGCCTTTAAACCATTGCTCAAAATCTGAAGATTAAAATTACTGGTAATCTTTTCAGGTTGTCTGTCAGAAACATTTATCGTCCCACAGTAATTGTTCATGTGCACATCACAGAACAATGAAATTATTTGAGATGTTTGTCTCCTTGCACAGAGGAAATAAGCCTCTTCTTCAAACCAGATTTTTTTTTTTGATATAAACTTTAATAAACTAAAGAAAGTGGCAGAAATGTTGTTTCTATTTTTTTAACCTTTCCTGTCCCTATGGAAGAGCAAAGCGGCTCATTATACATCAACAAAATAAATATAAATAAATAAATAAATAAATAAATAAAATTATCATGTAGAGAAATAATATAAACTGTGGAGAGGAGGGAAAAAAACAATTCCTTTTTTCCAACATTGGAAAAGATGCTTCCACAGCATAAATTCAAGTGTACAATAGTGGAAGCGGAGATTATGGTCACTTTCAAACCTTTCTCCCCCCCCCACACACACATATTTTGGCTACGGGAGGGAGTGGGCAAGCCAGGATATGCGCAGGGTTCAGCCGGTCTGAAAGCCCACCCCGTGCGGCTTTGCTGGCAAACACACACAGAGATCGAGCTGGATTTCCTGCTCTGTATCTCTCTGTGTGTTTGCCAGCAAAGCCATGCAGCGGGGCTTTCAGACCGGCTGAACCCTGTGCATATCTTGGTTTGTGCATTTCTTCCCGTAGCCAAAATATGCATGGGGGAGGTGGTGAGAAAGCGGTCTTAGACCGTAAATTAATTCCATCTTCTTTTCCATGACTTTCTAAGGATGGAGTTACATGTTGTTTTGTCACAGCTCCTCATCAGATTTTCTTACAAGTATGAGACTGAAACCCACTCAACCGTTGGCAAACAGCCATTTTTCATTTTCATTAGCCTAGGAGGATGTCACTGCATGTCGCATATGAAGACTTAGCTTGTTACCCCAAGATTCTCCCAGGAATTAGTTCCACCATGGGGTCAGGGACCGCCGTAGGAAGGCTTAAGTTTCCTCACCCAAAAGTCACAATAGACAATTATTATGACTAAATTCTACAATTTATTGCCCTGCCAAATTGGCTTACACACTACTATAAAAGCACTATGGAAGCACGCAAAAAGGTTATTGGTTACAAATATATATATTCTTGGAGAATATATCTCACCACACAGATATTTCAGGTCCAAAAAAAAGGTGTCCAGGGTCTGTGGGGTCCTGCTGGGGAAAATAAGATGTTAACTTGCTGCTATGCTGGAGACATGATAAGAATTGAAGTAAACATAGTAAAAATAAAAGATAGAAAAGATAAAGAAAAATGTAAAACAAAATTTGTCTAGAGGTTGAGGAATGGCCTCTCAACAAGCAAGGAGCATGGAAGCTCCAAAAAGGGAGGGAAAAACACAGAGAAGCACTTGAGGGAACTCTGTCTACCTGACAGAATTAAAAATGGAAAAGAAACAGGTTTATCCAAGACCAATATAGTGCTTCCGTAAAAGAAAGGTAAAGTCTGCACCTGGAGACAAAAAACCTTAAAGAAAAACAAGAATTGCCCTTGAAAAATGGGAAAAGAAACTTTAAAAAAAATTAACTTAAAAGCAAAAAGAGAAATGGCTTGAAAAGAGTGAAAAATGAGATAAATTAAGTTAAAAATGAACATGTTTTCAACTCATTTAATGTTATGAGAAATTGTTTTGACATAAACTTGCAAAAAGACCTTGGGCCCCAGAAACAAACATGTTATCAGCCTCTCTTCTAATTCCTTTGTGCCAGTTATTCTGCTTAGCTACAGAACAGACTAAACATAAACAGCTTTCTTTAAGTCAAATTAAATCTTGTCTCCTCAGTAAAACAGACCCTAACTTAAGGACTGCTATTGCTTAAAATGTGACTAAAGACAAGTATAATAATAAGAGACAATTTCAATGGGTGAGGAACAGATCGAAGGTCTATGCTGAAGAGAGATGAAGAAACCAACATAAGTAAATTCCATTTAAAACAGCAAACTATAATCAAATGGCAAGAAAGTTATTAAACAGCAAGTAATCAATAATGTACCATAAATACATATTACATCCAAACAGGTGAAAAGAGCCATATTAGAAACCAGGGTCTATACTGTGAAATACCTCTAGAGGACTTCATTATGCTACAATTAACATCTAATTTTTTCCAACCATGTTTACTGCATTCCAAACCTCATAACGTCAAAACAAAATAGCTGGAGCAAGGACTTTCACATAACCCAAAACAAGATAATAATCAGTGAAAGGTAAAAGTGTTCTGCTAATTGTACAGCGTGCCATAGGTCACAAGAAAGGAAAATAACAGAAAGAAAAATGGATTCCATGGCCTATTCTGAAACATGAACAATTTAAATCTATGATGAATTTTATCCATAGTTAGGATGGAAATGTAAATCTCAGACCTGAGTAGCCCATATAAGGAATCCCTCTCTCTCAGCTGTGCACTTCCTCGGAACCCCATTTAATCCAGTATTCCTTTCAGCAAATACAGCAAACAACTTGGCTAAAAGATGACACCTGTTTTAAAGGCTATGCCTTCTTTTGTCATACCATTGCCCACTTAACAAAATACCCATTATTTGGGGTCATAGGGTGTTTTCAGACGTTACGAGATCATGCTCAACCACAGTGAACCACACTCAATCCCGCGGTGGGGCCAAAGAGCCCTGAACGTCTGTTAGGTGGCCACCAGATGTTCACCACACTCAATACCCACATGGGTAGTGAATTCAACCACGCTTCCCGGGCTACCCGGCGCAAAACCTTGGGAAGCGTGGTCAAAGAGATCCCCACCGGGAACCAACAAAAAGTAACGTCTGGACGCCAATCCCCAGGCGGAACCAAAGGAAATGATCCCCAACCATGGACAATGCATGCAGCATCACTGCCAGGCAACCAGCAACAACACAACCACCAGAGGGAGATTTAAAGGGAAATCTGCAGCAGGGAAGCGTGGCAGGGATGGAGCGAGGAGGGAGGCGGAAGAGAGCGGTGGGCGAGAGAGCGACGGTGGAGGAGGAGGCAGGGGCAGCAGTGGAGGGAGCACAGGCGGAGGAGGGGGAGCCGGGGGTCGTGCTGACCATGGAGGAGGTGCAGGGACAACACCCGCAGCAGCAGGCAGGACACGAAGCCCCGGGGAGAGCAGCCAGAATGGGGCCAGAGGAGGCACAGAGGAAACGGGTAAGGGGAAACAAGGGCAGGGGAGCCGGGGCACCGGGGGGGGGGCACGGGGCAAGACCGGGCTCCCGCCAGGGAGGAGGCGGAAAGGGGCACCCTGCAAGGGGCCAGGGCATGCACCAAACCCTAATCCCTACCCCCTTCCTCCCGCAGACACAGAAGAGCGCCCGGGTGGACGAGCCCCCGGAGGACACCGGACCAGCCCGGGCGGAGGCGGAGGCGGAGGACGAACCACAGTGCAGAAGAGGGAGGAAGGCGTACCACAGAGGGGGCCAGCAGGGCCTCCAGGAGACCCGGGACTTCATTAGGATATGGGGGACCCTGGAGTACCAGCTCGAGCTCGCGCTCAACCAGCGCAATGAACATGTCTACCAGGACATAGTGCAGGACATGGAGGCGGCGGGGCATCAGCACACTGCGGCACAGTGCTGCTCAAAGGCCAAGGAGCTGAAGAGGGGGTACAAGGCCATCCGGGACAACAATAGGTGGTCCGGACACGGAGCCCGGACTGCCCCATTCTACAATGCCCTGGACTGCATCCTGCATATGAAAGGGTCCATAGTCGCCCCATGGCTCGTCGGGAGCGCTGTGGTCCAGGGCAGGGAATGGGCCAAGGTACCCCCTCCCCTCGCTGCCCCACTGGTAGATACGAGCTCCAGGTCCCCGGACCCTCAGGAGGAAAGCCCCGGGTCCCCTGGCACCTGCAGGCCCCCCCCAGACAGCAGCCCGGAGAGCACCCACCCCCAGGCTGGGCAAGCAGAGTCTGAGGCCGGCACCCTCATCACCCTCAGCCAGTGGTCCATGGGGGAGCACCCCCACTTCCACACCAAGGGGCCGGCCTCGGAAGGATCCGAGACCAACATTGAGGGTAAGCGGGTGACCTGGAGGGGGGAGGGACCGGGCCCATGGGGGCAGGGGCCAAGGGGGGGATGGATGGGTCCATCCCAGCCCCAAATCGAGCCCCAGCCCCCCTATACCAAGGCAGGAGGGAGCCCAGTCCCAGGTCGGTCAACCGCACACCCAAACACCCACAACCCCCACTACTCACCCGCAGGCCACGGGACACCCCGGGACCAGACCCCAGTGAGCAAGCAGGCAGCCGCCGAGGAGACCCATCAGCAGGCGCAGGAACAAGGTGAGGCAGGCGGCCCGGTAGGGAAGGCAATCCAGGGTGCAGAGAGGGGTTCCCCGGACAGTCGAAGGGGGTGAGAGGAGCCGGGGTCCGGGGGTGGGGAGGGGCCTGGCAAGATGCCCGGGGGCCTGCAGGGCCCCTGCCCCATCGTCGCCAGGGGTCAGGGTCAAGATCGGACTAATTCTCCTGTACCCCCCAGCAGCCAGCATCCCCATGGCCCCATCGCAGCGCATGAGCACCGGGCACGGGTCCGCAGGAAAAGGGAGGACCAGGCGGAGGAGATCATCTGGACCTCGGAGGAACAGGGGGAGAGCATGATAGCGGCCGTGGACCGAATGGAGGCAGCCATCGAGCGGTCCCTGGAGTGGGCAGAGGCAAGGGACCAGAGGCTCCAGGCCAAGGTGCGCCTGGAGCGGAGACGGGAGCGCCGGGAGCACAGCAGGCAGGTGGAGGCACTCGGGAGGCTGGAGCAGGCCATCACAGGCATGTTGCGGGAGCACTCTGCGAAAATGGATAGGTCCCACGATATTGGGACCTCCCTGCTCCTGCACGCCGGCATGATGTGCGCCTATGTGATGGCAGCTGCGCCCCTGGGCACCCTGCCTGCCCAGGGCCCCATGCCGGGTCCCTCGGCACCCCCGCCCCCTGCGCAGCCGGGCACCCCGGGCAATATGCCTCGCAAGGGCGTCCCGGATGCGCTTGGCATAACGGTACTCCCTGGGGTTCTCAGCGTTCAGGTACAGGGGCACGGGACCGGGGGTCCTGTGGGGCTCTGGGTATTCCAGGGCTGCCCCCTCAGTCTTGCAGACGTTGTGGACCACACAGCAGGCCCCGATCACCAGGGCGGAGGTCTCCGCAGTGTAGTCTAGGCACCCAGTGAGACACCTCCAGTGCTGCTTGAGGGCCCCGAAGGCTCGCTCCACCACGGTCCTGCTGGAGCACAGGCGGGTACTGTATAGCACCTCCGCAGGGGTCCGTGCGACAGGGTAGACCTTCATCAACCAGCGGGTTAGGTGGTAGGCAGGGTCCCCAGGATACAGGGGGGCATCGGCACCCCCTCGATCCAGGACATCCCCATGTCAGCGAAATCCCCCCGGAACATCCGGGCATAGAAGGGGGAGATGGTCATGATCCGAGCGTCGTGACTGCGGCCGGAGTTGCCCGTGAAGATGCCTCTGAACCGGCCCCGGTGATCCACAACCGCCTGCAGCTGCAGGGAGTGGTACCCGTGCCGGTTCACATACTCTGCAGCCTCCCCTGCAGAGGGGCAGAGGATCTCAACGTGGGTGCCGTCCACGACTCCCATGCAGTTGGGGAAGCCTCCGGCCGCAAACCCCGCCATCACGGCCTCCTGGTCCGGCCAGCTGGATCGTTCTGTCCAGTAGCACGCCCTCCACAGCCTCGCACACATCCCAGAGGATACAGGCTACCGTGGTGAGCCCGACCCCAAAGTGCTGAGGCACGGACCGGCCACCTGCTGGACCATGGGGATGGGGGTCCTCATGAAGGTGTGCTGTCGCTCCAGACAGGGTGTCAGGAGCTCCACTAGGTGCAGCAGGGTGATCCATCCTGAGGTGGGCCCTCCAGGCTGCCTCGTCCCACTGGGCCAGCGCCCTCGCCCACCAACCCTGTGGGCGCTCAGTGACCCATAGGCGCCTCTCAATGGGCATAGCGAGCCCGGCACATGGTCTCCCTCGCCCACAGGAGTGCCTGGCCACCTCGTGGAGCACCGTGGGCTGGGTCCTGCCCTGACTCACGCCCTGCCAGCCTGCCCCGGATAGCCTCTGTGCCTTGAGCCGGGCAAGGGCTCTCCTGTGGCCATGGTGCGCCTTGCAGGCCCTTGCAGCTCTCCAGGCCAGGGAAACTTGCAGCCGGGTGGCCAGGTGCACCTCCGCATCAAGGAGGCACAGCTGCTCAGTGTGGTCTCAGTACCACTCGGCTGCGAGTGCGAGGTGCATCCGGTAGGTGGCTGCCCTGTCCCGCTCCATGGTGGTGGGGGCCCCGGGGGCTGGGGAATACCTATTATGGCCCTCCGCTGGGCGACCATGCCGGGGGCCTGTCCCCATCTGGCAGGGCCCCCCAATGGGGTGCTTGGGTCTGTGGGTGTGCCCATGGTTACACGTGCTGGCTGCGCATGGGTCCTCATGCCTGCATTGGCGCACGGTTCAGTGCGCTTCTTGTGCAGCTGCATGCCTTCACCCATCAACCCCCCACACCCATGGCTGTTTGCCTACTACCTGATCGCCCACCACATGTCTGTGCTGGGGTACCGCCGGGGCTTGATCCATTGGCCCCACCTGGTTCAGTGGGCAGGGCGCCCGGCCCCTGGGCCCACGGTGGCCCCCAGCGGCTGCCTGTGAGTCCCGGTGTTCCTCCCGGCCTCCCGGTGTCCTGCTCCCGTGTGGGCTCCCGCCCCTGTCCGGGGGGGGCTGGTCCCTGTTGGCTGCTCCCTCCCCGATGTCTCTGCCGTGCTGTGGTGAAGCCTGCTTCGCGGGGTGCTGCTGCCCCTGCCTCTGGTCCCGGGCCCCCTCTAGGCCCCACCCCCCGGTCTGCCTGCACACCTGGGGTTCCCCTCCGTGGTTGCCCTCCCTGGTGCCTGGGTGTGGCACTCCGCATGACCTCACCGACCCGCCTGTGTCCAGCTACCTGTCCCCACCTGCCAGCGCTGCCACCTGCTGCCCGCCCCCCCCTTGGGTGCTTATGTGAACTGGGGGTTCCAGGACCCCCAGACTGGCCCTCGGTGCTTCCTCTAGGGGTGTGTGTGCGCCCTTGGATCTGCAGCGCTGCACCGGCTGCCCTCCATCGGACCCTCTGTGGGTGTGGGGTCTCCATGTGCCTCCTAGACTGTTCCCGCCCGGCTCGCTGTGCATTGCGGGCCCCCACTGTGCCTTGGTCTTGAGATACGCCCCCCCCTTTCTGAGACTGCTTTTGTTGCTGTGGGGGCGCCCGTGCGGACTGTGCTGCTCTGGGGGTGGGGGTTGCTGGTGCCTGTGTCCTGCCCTGCCCTTTTGCGGTTCCCCCCCCTTGCTCCCTTTGTGCCTTGTGTGTTGTCCGGGCACCCGTGCCCCCCTTCCCTTCCTTTCCCTTGTGTGTGTGTGTGTGTGCCCGGGCGTGTGCTCGTGCTGTGTGTGTTCCTCTGTGCCTCCGCTGGCTGTGTGCCTGCTGTGTGTGGTACCTGTCCGGCTCTTCTCCCTCTCCCCCCTCCCTTCCCATTTCCCTTGTGTTGGCGTTCCCTTTTGTGCCTTTTGGCTTCGTTTGCCCTCAGGCGGCCATGTCTGTGTCCCGCCCCTGCCCGGTGGATACTGGGTGTTTTGACCACGTCTGGGAATTGGCGTCATGTCTGTTGCGCTGCCCCGGTCTGTTATCTGGCGGCCCGATTCCCGGCCGTGGTCCCGGTCCCGTCATGTCTGTTTGGGGCTTTTATTCGCCCCGGGGGGTGGTTGTTTTCTTCGCCCCCACCGGGAATCCACTGTGGTGAACCGGCCGCCCGTAACATCTGAAAACACCCACAGAATGTTAAAAGTAAGTAGTATAAAGCACTGACAGAATTTAACATAGGAACCAACCAGACATGGTTTTCTTTCAAAATGTCCAGGCGTACAGCCAACAAATAGATAAGAAAGAACATGTTTAATAAACATCTTTCAACACAGAAATAGTGGGGGGGGAGGGGGACTGTCAAGACTTCAACTGACCTGTCTTTTAGCAAAAAATGAGTTCAGTCTTTCAGCTGAAATGGGCCTAATTGTTTTTTTTGCTACATGCTGATGTCACATGAGCCTTTGTTTCCTCCAGATTAGAATACAAGTAGAGCTACTTCTTAAATCTATTTAGAAAGTGAAGCTGGTCCAGGACTTGATCATTCATGTGTTAAGTGATATTTCATATTAGCCAGAGCTCTATTGTGACCTATTGGGTACTTCTACCAAGCAACCGAGATTGATCACTGTCGGAGACAAGATACTGGACTTGATGGACCATTGGTCTGACCTAGTTTGGCACTTCTTATATTCTTATGTTACCTATATTGTTTTTTCTTTACACCTAGAAACAAAACTCTAAATAGACTATAGCCTTGTTCAAACAGAATCATGAAGTTGGAAGGGACCTTGAGGGTTATCTAGTCCGACCCCTGCTTGGATGCAGGACCTGTTTGATATAGGCTAGGTAGTATCCACCACGTAGTGTCTTCTCCTCACTACATCACCATGGAGGGTTCAGACATGACACTGTAATTCTGAAAGAACCAGGAACCACAGCTGAAACAAACAGATATATTTGGATTCATAAATAATATTAGCATTTTCAGATAGCCACATTGGGGCTGACCCCAAGCCCTGTGGATACCCAGTGTTCATTTTATTTATTTATTCATTCATTTATTTATTTGCACATACTTTTACCCCGCCCCTCCTGCAAAGGCAGCTCGGGTCAGCTTACAATACAAAATAAATATATATATTTATATGTATATATTTATTTTGTATTGTAAGTTTATATATATATACACACATACATACACACACACACACACACACACTCTGATGTGGTAAGCAACTTAACAGTGCCACAGTCAAGGATGCTCTGGAGCCCCAAGGGACGCTGACAGTCACTATAATCTATATAATAATGAGAGAAAAATGACTGTGAACAGATATATATTTACTAGCTAAAGGTTTTGGCTTCCGCCTTCATCAAAGTAACTCAGTTGAATTTTGAACTGTAGTGTGCTGAGAGCCAAACTGAAAGTTCCAAGAACATTGAGGAGCCAACGGGTGGTGCTGGGGGAGGAAACATCGTGCCCCCGCGCTTTACCGTGTGGCGTTCCGCAGGGATCGATCTTGTCTCCGTTGTTGTTTAATATCTATATGCAGCCCTTGGGGGAGGTCGTGAGAGGGTTCGGGGTGCGATGTCACCAGTATGCTGATGATACTCAGCTGTACCTCTCCTTTTCTACTGACCCAGACCCTGCTATCTCGTTGCTATCCCAATGTTTGGAGGCCGTGGCGGATTGGATGCGGCTGAGCAGACTGAAGCTCAACCCAGATAAGACGGAGGTGATGGTGGTGGGGAGGGCGAAGGGGGTGGTGGCCCCCCTAGTTGGGGGGGTTCGCCCTCCTGTAGCTCAGCAGGTTCGGAGTCTGGGGGTAGTATTGGACGCAGACCTGCGTCTGGAGCGGCAGGTGGAGGCAGTCGCTAAGGCTGCCTTCCGCCAGCTTTATCTTGTGCGTAGGCTGCGTCCGTATGTCTCTGGCCCGGACCTGGCCTCCCTCATCCATGCCTTTGTCACCTCGAGGCTCGACTACTGCAACGCGCTCTACGTGGGGCTTCCCTTGTTCTTGGCTCGGAGGCTGCAGCTGGTGCAGAATGCGGCGGCTCGTCTTCTTACGGGGACGGGTCGCCGGGAGCACATTACACCGGTGCTCCGAGCTCTGCACTGGCTGCCGATAGTGTGCCGGGCCAAGTTCAAGGTCCTAGTGATGATCTATAAAGCCCTACACGGTCTCGGCCCCTCATACCTTAGGGACCGCCTCGCCCTTCGCGCCCCAGAGCGGCTCCTGCGGTCTGCCGGGGGTGCCCTCCTGGAGGTCCCCCGTGTTAAACGGGGGGCCACGATGGAGAGGGCATTCTCGGTGGTGGGACCGCGGCTGTGGAACTCCCTTCCAGAGGAAGCTCGCCTGGCCCCAAGCCTTTTAACATTTCGGCGGAACAGTAAGACCTGGCTGTTTGCCCAGGCCTTTGGGAGGGAGGGTGGGGAGGGGGGTGTTTAGTCCCCCGCCCATTTGTGTTTGGTTTTTGGACTAGCCCTGTTAAGTTATATTTATATTTAATATTTAATATTTTAAGTATTTTTTTGATTGTTTTTGTATTGATTTTATTGTATTTTATGGTTTTTAGTGATGGAAGCCACCCCGAGCTGCGTAGCAGGAGGGGCGGGGTAGAAATTTGTAAAATAAAATAAATAAAATAAATTGAGGGTAGAGAAGTTCTAAGGTGTGACATCAGCTATGTAGTTGTTAATACAAGAAAAAATAGGTTCAGGTATTGTCCTCTAAGTTGAGGCCATTGGGTGTTAGGATGTCATGCCTGTAGATCCAAGAGTTGTCCCTGGCATCTAGTAGCTTAAGGGTGGAGGGTTTCTCTATAGGGAGGATTTCCAGATCCAAGAGAGTGTGATCTGTTGAATTAAAGTGCCTTGCAACAGGTTGTTCCAATTTCTTTGTTACAATAGCTGATTTGTGGTTTCTGAACCGGGTGTGGAGGTCTGTGGTAGTTTTTCCAACGTTTTGTATATGAAAGTCAGGGTGTTTGCATTGCATATATATAAAAAAAACAGTAGAGATATAATAAAAATGACATAGAAAACAAACATAAATCACAAAGAGGGACGTAAAAATAATAAAAACAACTCCCCCCTCCAACCTAACCTCCCCAAACCCATCTCCCTCACTGAAAGCCTGGTGAAACAGCCAGGTCTTACACTGTTGACAGAAGGAGGGGAGATCTGGGGCCATCCGGGTCTCCGATGGAAGGGAGTTCCACAGCTGGAGAATGCCACTGAGAATGCCCTCACCATAGTTGCCTCCAAACAACTCGGGGGACTTCAAGAAGGGTGCCCCCAGTGGACTGCAGGGGCTGATCCAGAGCACAGGGGTGAGGTGGTCCCACAGATAGGTGGTGCCCAGGCCATATAGGGCTTTATAGGTCAAACCCAACACCTTGAATTGGGTCCAGAAGACTATAGGCAGCCAGTGCAGAGCCCGGAGCACCAGTGTAATGTGCTCACGGCGGCCAACCCCAAAAGGAAACAGGCCGCCGCATGTGCGCAGTTGTCCTGGGGCACTATGTGCTCACAATGGAGGTCCACATGGTTTGCATGCAGCTGTGCGCGCGCGTGGCTGTGCACAGGATCCGTGGGGCTTGAGATCGACCCCAATATCTGAAGAATTATTAATTCTATAAGTGATATTAGTATATCCAATTATTTAGTTGTTCAAGTGTCAATATAGCCTGTGGAAAATTTCATAGACTCCTAGAAGGCAGTACCGAAGATACTTATATTCCAAGCCAAAAAGCACACAACCAGAGATATTAAATAAGATACACCCTACAATGGTCAATAATGCTATATAAACTGGGTCGGAGGAAAACAAAAGGTAGAGTTGGGTGTCATCGGCATATTGATTACACCGAACCCCATACCGTCTCACGACCTCGCCGAGTGGCTGCATATACACGTCCAACAAGAGCGGGGACAGAATAGAACTTTGCGGGACACCACACTTGAGGTTCCGTGGAGATGAAGAACAATCCTTGAGCACCACACGCTGAGTCCTCCCGGCTTGGAAAGAGCAGTACCAGTCAAGGATGATTCCCGCCCACTCCAGCTTGATCCCACAAGCGAGTCTTAGTTTAGTTTAGTTTAGTTTAGTTTATTATGGAATTAGCTTTCACCTTATCCAGAACCCAAAATACAAACCAAATATGACAATATTAAAATAAGTACACAAATTCGAATTAAATACACAAATTCAAAAATACAAAGAAAATACTGAGCAACCTCAGCATTCTACATAACACATAAGTCAGTTATAGAGGGGACATGTAGGAGGCTATTAAAGCTACGCAAGGGTGCCAGGAATCAGCAATCAACAATCAAAACGTGACAACAGAAAGTTTGGTACACAAACTCTCTAATTATCACTATGACAGTCCTTTTTTTTTTCCCCAAGATTGCAATAACATTTAAACTATCCTGCCTTAACTCAGCATACTAACTTGTTGGAGAACAACTTTCCTTCTTTTAGTGACTAAATTGATGAAGATTGCCACAGCAATCAGAGAATCTACTGATGTCAGTTTTAGTAAATAGTCTAATCTTTGACATTCTGAAATTAGTGGAAAAGGTTCTAACAGGGTAGATAACCAAGTTTCTCTTAATTTCTGATAATACAGGCATTGCATAACAAAATGCACAACCATTTCCACAGAGCGTATGGAACAACATAACCGTGCCTCATAGGGTATACCAGCAATACGACGTTCCAATACCCTTGTATCTAATAAAGCAAATTTGCATAATGTAATATTCCTTCTCAGGGAGGGACTAATAAGGAGGTCCAAATATGGTTCCATCACAAAATCTAATTTAATTGCCCAATAAGTAGGGGCTACTTTCCATGATTTTAATGCGGCAAGATCCTGCTGGATCACAGTGTCTGTAGATCTAGTATCAAGTTCTCTTTTTACAGATACTAATGGCTTCCCTGAAAAATAGACCGGGGAAAACCCCAGGTGTGATAACTGAGTAATTAAATATTTCACCCAGGGGTATAATCTGGCCCCAAAATGGACAGCCTCTTCTGAGGCACATTGGGCTACTAAGGTGGTATGCTGAAGATTTTCTACCTTCTGCCAATATCGCAGGACAGCCTGCCTAACAAAATGAGCAATACGTAAGGAGCCAGTTTCTGCCCTCAGGACAGAGCCTGGGACACTATTATTTACTCGAAGCAATCTCCGCAAGAACTAATTCTGAACCCTTTCCAACACCAAAAGGTCCAGGAAAGGAATGAGTTCAAGACCATAAGTTAACACAGAGTGTATCTTCTGGGAGTATGTTTCCAAAATAGTAGACATAGATATCCCTTGGAGAGAATAGCTGCTTTCACCAAGCTGCCTGCAGCTCTTACAGCCAACAATGCACAAGCGAGTCATCAACGTCTCATCTCAATGGTATCAAAAGCAGCCGAGAGATCTAACAAAATTAGCAGGGTCAATCGACTGCTGGCTCGCAACCTGCTGCTGGCTCGCAACCTGCTCAATTACCTTCCCTAAAAAGGGAAGTTTAGAGACCGGTCAATAACTGGCAAGGGAATCAACATCGAGTGATGGTTTTTTGAGCAGAGGCCATGCCACCGCCTCTTTGAGGCAGCCCGGCACTCTGCCCTCCTGAAGGGAGGCACTGATCACCCCCACCAGCAGCGGCTCCACTGTCTCACAGCTGGCCTTAACCAGCCAGGACGGGCATGGGTCATGTTTACAAAAGGTGACCCTAACAGCCCCAAGGACATTCCCCACCCTGGCGGATGACACCGACTGAAATTGATGCCACGAAACAGGACAAGGCGGGGCTTCCACAACTTCTGGTTCACCCACTGCAATAAGTGCGGCGTCAAAGTTGTGGTGAATCTGAGCAATTTTCCATTTATATATGTTTTTTTGTATGTGTGTTTTTCTATGGCTCATGGCTTTTTGCTAGTATCTTATCAATAAACTGAACTGAACTTATTTGTGACTTTTTTATTGATGTTGAGTTGGTATCTCCCCTTCCTTTGCGTTTGTATAGCACTGGAGATACTACACAAGCCAGTGCGAGGTCCAAATTTTCAGAAGCACTTGCAATTATTTGTATATGTTTGATGCAGAGGTAGTTGACTGGGTGGTCCAAGATAAGTAAATGTCTTTATAAAAAGGAATTAAGTAACTTAGGAGCACATTCACACATACACCAGTCAAGGGCTTTTTTAATTTCCCCGCATGTTTGGTGTATGTCGAAATGGTCTGGTGCGTGTGTTTCAGTTGAGATGCAAGTTTTTTGTATGTGCATGACCGAGTGTCCAAACCCTATATTTACAATTATGGGTGTTAAGAAATACGGGATTTTTTTACATGGGAATGAGGAAAAAGCACGTGGCTTGGTGGATCAGTGTTCCAGGCGGCAGGTATTCTTTGCCAACACACGAGGGGGGACTACATACGAACCAGGGTATTGGGGATTGTGGCTTTGACACTGACAGCACAAAGGACTAATGGGAATGAGGGTTTCCTGACATGTTCCGGGATGCCACCCCACTCAGACAGCTCCCCCTCCCCAGCTCCTCGGCCGGGGTGGAGGTGGGAGCCTCCTTGCTCCAACAGCTCTGCTGTCTCCGGCTCCCCTGCCACAGGGGTGGAGGCTGGAGCCTGCACACTTCAACAGCTCCTCCACCTTGGAGAGAGATGGGAAGGGGGCAGAAAATGCACCTAATGTGTATGTGAGAATGCTAAAATGTGCGCATAATAGCCTGCACCTAGAAGGAAATGTATGTGGAAAATATGATGTGAGAAAGGGAGGGGGTGGCGGCTAATTTTTGTGCACATATACATTTCTTCGTAAGATAAATTAAAGACATTTTGGGGTACGTGTGAATGCACCCTTATTTCCCATTCGGAGTAAGAAGATGTGTTAATCACACATATTCTTTGGTCCTGTGGCGTGCTCTTCTGCACTGTTCTATATTCAAGACAGATGTTAAAACCACAACCTAACTTTCAGATACTTGAGAGATTAACAGTTGAGACGAGTCTGCGGTAACCAGACTAAAGCCTGGGTACAAGAGTATGTGAAGACTGAGAGTCTGTGAAGTCTGAGAGTCCAGACAAGCGTCTGCAACCATTTTCCTATCTGGAATAGGTTAGGGATAAGGGGAAGGTCAAATCAGATCGTGGATCTGAATTGCAGGTCCGTCCCCTATGCCTGAGTGCATCCTTCATCTCTACTGCCTTTCCCCTGAGTGCATTCATTCAGTGTTCAGCAGAGGAGGTTGTTTTCAGGGAGTAGATCCAGGAATTGGAAAGAAGTCAAATAAAAACTAGCCATTGGCCAAATTTGGCCGAAGAGTTGTGGGTTCTCCACCCCTGGATTATAGACATTGTGAGCAAGTAGATACTGGCATGTTGCACGGTGTAATCCACTTCTCCTTGGTTAGCAGTCAACAATTTTTCCCTACAGCAGAAAGGAGAAGACAGTTGTTTTCACCTCTACGTTCTCTCCTGTCTAATCTGTTGTGTACGTATTTGTACATACACCCCGTCAGTGAGTCTGCCTAAGTTTCATTACCACACTGTCATACTTAGTTATTGCTTTCTTCAGAGCTGAGAGTCAAAACATGTATTTAATTCACACTCCTTAGGGCAAATGAAGATGGCTCAGCTTTGTGCTCCAACTCATGTGCATATTACCACGTAAGCAAGCGGAGCAGCTGTGTTTTCCTTTAGAAGCAGTGATGTGAATTTCAGGTTGGAAATCGGGAAGGAATCTCATCTAAATACCGTCAGAGAACTGTCGATGTTGCGTTAGTGGGTTTGGATCAGTTCCTAGAGAACAAGTGCCCACAGGACAAAAACTCTGATCACAGCTGGCAGTAATTAGCACTGGCAGTCTGGAGTAGGGAATGGAAATAAGCACTCTCCTTTTACTACCCTCTTACTCATAGGGATGGCCCCTGCAGATTAAGATTAAGCATGTCAATGGAGAGGTGCAAGAACATTTTATAGTTAGTGCCTGCAATCCCTTGGGTTCCATATTTTTATTTATCTCATAAATTCATTGGGCGTAATCCTACAATTGGTTCCCATAGCTCATGCAATACATGCATGGTATGTGAATGTAAATGTACATAAATGTAAGATTGATCCCATTGGTATTAGGACCACAACTGACACTTATAATCGTCTAAATTGACCTGCATAGCACAAGCCATATCATATCCCCACTCCATCATTTTATTTATTTATTTATTTATTTATTTATTTATATTAAAAAATTATCCTGTCCCTCTTGCCCATAGGGCAGCCTGGGGTGGCGAACAACAAGGATAAAAGAATAAAACAATAAAATGTTTTTAAAAGTTAAAAACTCCTCATATGCAGGGGAAAACAACCCCCCCCAACCCCACCCACCCTACCCCTCGTCTAAAGCCTGGCGGAACAGCCAGGTCTTACATAAGTGTCAAAATGACAGGAGAGTGGGGGCCAACCAAGCCTCCTCCGGGACCGAATTCCATAGCACAGGAGCAGTCACCGAAAAAGATCTAACATCGACGGCCACCCACCTCGCCCGGGGAACCTCCAAAAAGGCCCCCGGATGATCTCAAAGGGCGCACAGACACATGGGGAGTGAGGTGATCCCGCAGATAAGCGGGGCCCAGGCTGTGAAGGGCTTTAAAGGTTAGAACCAGCACCTTGAACTTAGCCCGGTGCTTTATAAGCAGCCAGTGCAGAGCCCGGAGCACAGGTGTCATGTGCTCCCTGCAGCCTGCCCCCATAAGGAGACGGGCCGCAGCATTCTGCATCAGCTGCAGCCTACAAACCAGCTTCTCAGGCAGGCCCACGTAGAGCGCGTTGCAGTAATCCAGCCTTGAGGTGATGAAGGCATGGATGACAGTGGTGAGGTCTGAGTCTGAGAGATACGGTCGAAGCCTCCGGACAAGATGTAACTGCCGAAACACACTCCCCACCACAGCCACAACCTGAGATTCCAAGCTGAGCCATGAATCGATGAGCACACCCAGACTCGACACTTGCGAGACCATGGGCGGGCGAACCCCACCCACCCTCAACAAGAGGAGATTCAACCACCCCCAGCCCTCGTCCACCAACATCACCTCCATCTTGTCAGGATTCAATTGTAGATGGCTCAACCTCATCCAAGCCCCCACAGCTGACAGGCACTGGGAAAATAAGGAGACTGCATGACCTGAATTGATGGAAAAAGAGAGGTAGAGCTGAGTGTCACCAGCATACCGATGACACTGCATGCCCTGAAAACCTCTCATGATCTCCCCTAATGCCTGCATATATATGTTAAACAAGAGGGGGGACAAAATGGCACACGTGAGGTCCCGAGGGTGAGGGGGAGACGTACACTCCATCAAGACCACCTGGTGAGTTCTCCCGGCCAGGAACAAACGAAACCAGTCCAAGACTGTTCCATCAATCCGGGCATGGTCCCACAAGTGAGTCACCAACACCTCATGGTCAACTGTGTCGAATGCAGCCAAAAGGTCTAGCAGGACCAGTAAGGTCTGACAACCCTGGTCCAATGCCAGACAGACATCGTCAACCAAGGCCACCAATGCAGTCTCGGTACCATACCCAGGCCGAAAACCAGACTGAAAGGGGTCAAGGAAACTGGTGCAGTCCAGATGTTCCTGGAGCTGCCGTGCCACATCCCGTTCGATAACCTTCCCTAAAAAGGGGAGGTTAGAGACCAGCCGATAACTGACAGGAGCATCAGCATCAAGAGATGGTTTCTTGAGCTAACCACAGCCTCTTTCAGCCAATCAGGCACCCTGACCTCCCGAAGGGAGGCACTAACCACCCCAGCCAACAACGGCCGTAACATCTCCTGGCTGGCTTTCACCAACCAGGACGGGCATGGATCTTGTTCACAAGTAGTGGCACAAGCAAATCCCAACAAGGGCTCCACATTGGCAGGCGACACCATCTGAAACCGATCCCACAAAACAGGATAGGACGGGGCATCCATAGCTCCAAGATGATCCTCTGCAATAACTGTGGTACCGAAATCGTGGTGAATGCGAGCGATCTTATCTAAAAAGTACTAAATAAATTGGTCACAGCGGTCACTGAATTGCTCCAGGTCTAGGTGGAGGCAGGCAGGACTAACCAAGCCTTTCACCACCCGGAAAAGCTCCTCTGGACGTGACTTTGCAGATGATTATTATGTTTTAAAGTGTTGTAAATTGTTTTATACTATATTTATATTTTTTATTGTTGTTAGCCACTCTGGGCTGCCTGTGGTGGGAAGAGCGGGGTATAAATTTTGTAAAATAAATAAATGAGGGCAGCAAAGAACTACTTCTTTGCTGCCTTCACCGCCACAACATAGGTCTTTAAACTGCTCTTATGCTGTGATCGATCATACTCGTTGTGAGTCCGGCACCACTGGCGCTCTAACTGCCTACTCTCCCGCTTCAAAAACCGCAGACCCTCAGTAAACCAAGGAGACCTGCAGGAGACTCGGGAGGGCAGCGGACGCTTGGGAACCTCCAAGCTGAAGAACCCTAGCATATTGAGCCTCTCCTTGTACGGAAGCATACATCACACACACATTGGACAGGCACATCCGAGTGTGACATGTACATCAATGTAAGCTTGTTCCCATTGGTATTAGGACCACAACTGACACTAATAATCCCCTAAATTGAACTCCTGCATAGCACAAACCACAGGATTTCCTCATCAGCCCCATAACTTCTGACTGAGTTAGGGCATTTATTTTAAAAGACATATGATTCACAGAATCTATTGCATTACTAGATAAGCTGTCCCAATGGCTAATATCCTTCACTGTTAAAAATTTGCACCTTGTTGCTGGAACATTATAGTCCTTAGTCTCCTAGAGAATGAGCCTCCCATGACCTGAATTCTTCTTGCTGTATGTGTTAGGAGTCCTGTAGTGTACCCTTAGAACTTAGGTTACTAGATATCTAACCATATGCTACTTGAACAAAGCCTCTGGGCACTGCCTAAGGCCATGCAGATTGACTGTCCCTCTTAAGATAAGGAAATTCCCCATCTTCCCTTAATCAAACTCAACCATCTCGTCTCTTATGGAGCTACCATTGCCACAGGAAATCGCTCACCCAGGCTAAGAACATGATGATTCACCACCCTACCCTGGTGATTCCCTGTGACAATAGTAAATCCTTAAGAACTTAGATCACTTGTAGATTGCAGTCCTGAGAATACAAGAAGAGCCACACTGGGCTTTGAGCCCAGCACCCTGTTTCTGAGGGTGCTTTCCCATGAGACAAATTCCGCACCGTTTGCCTCCACGAGAAACTCTGGGAGGCAAATGCTGCGTGGCTTTCTCACATGGGAAAACAAAGCCGCACGACTTTGACATCGATCACGCGGAGGATGCAGAGCTATTTTCCAGCTCTTCATCCTGATCAGCGCCAAGGCTGTGCGGCTTTGTTTTCCTTCCCCTCCTCTTCTGTCCCTTCTCTCACCCTCCCACACCTCCCCTGTTCCCCTAACCGCCTTCGTCCCTTCTCCCTAGCTGCCCCCCCCCACCATGCCTGGAACTCCCTCCCTGCCCACATCCGCCTTGCCCCCTCCCTTTGTACCTTCAGATCCCTCCTCAAGACCCACCTCTTCCGCTCTGCCCTCCCCAACTCCTTGCTCCCCTCTCCTAACTCCTGCTGATACCCTCCATTCAGTACAATCTGTTACCTGAGGTCTGTGTACTCATATCCTCACCACATGGACCAGCCAGCCATCATTCTTGATGTAACCAAGCCAAGCGCTTGCACCTGGGACCTCGCATCCTTGTGAATGTTACACTCCTTGTCTCTCCCTCTGTTCCCCTTCCTTCGTCTCGCCCGCCCGCCCCCCGGTCTCTCAGATTGTAAGCCCTAGGGCAGGGACAGTGTCTATTCCATTACTTTGTAAAGTGCCAAGTACATTGCTGGTGCTATATTAATGCTTGCTAATAATAATAATTATTAATAATAATTAATAATAACATGACAAAGGCTGCAAAGCATTTGCCTCTCGTAGTTTCTTGCAGAGGCAAACAGTGTGCGTTTTGTCACATGGGAAAGCACCCCAACAGCGGCTGCTCTTGGTCACTTCGGGAAAGTACTCAGCAAGCCGAAATGGAGTGATTCATTCCTTGCTGTTCCCTCGCAGCTCCTGATACCCAGAGGTTACGTAACCCAGTCCTACTTGACAAATAGCCATTAATGGACCTATCCGACAAGAACGTATCCAATTCTTTTTTAAATCCAGCCGCGCAACTGGCCTTGGCCACATCCTGTGGCAACAAGTTCCACAAGTTAATTAGGCATTGTGTGTTTTATTTGTTTTCAGTCTGCTGCTATTTGGTTTCATGGAGTGTCCAATAGTTGTACTATTTGAGAGAGGAAATGACAACTCCCCACTTACTTGTTGCATGCCACTCATGATTTTATAAACTTCTCTCATATCCCCCTCTCCGTCATTTCTTCTCCAAGCTAAAGAACCGTAGCATATTGAGTCTTGCTTTGTACAGAAGCCGTTCAATACCCCTTATCGTTTTGGTTGCTTTTCTCTGCATTTTTTTCCAGTTCTGCTGTATATATATATATATATATATATATATATATATATGTATAGCTGGGGCAACCGGAACTGCACACAATACTCAAGGTGTGGTTACAGTAGAGATTTATATAGCAGCATTGTGATATTTTCTCTTTTACTCTCTGACCCTTTCCAAATGACTCCTAAAATTCTGTTTGCCTTTTTGACTGCTACCACACACTGAGTTGTGGTTTTCAATGAACTCTCCACAATCCTTTTTCCAGAGACGTAGATCCCAGCATTTACCGTTGGGATTATTTTTGCCTACGTGAAACACTCTGCACTTATCAACACTGAATTCCATCTCCCAGTTGCCCAGTCACCTAATTAAGTTACTTGTAAATCTGCTGTTTAATAAAACCAATAGATTGATCTCTTTGAATATCTCTATAGTTGAAAAATAGACTGGGTGCTGTCCTCCATTCATTTAAGTCAGTGGCAAAAAAACCCATTGACTTTAATGGCAGAGGATGCACCCATTGTGCATCCGGGCTGCTTGCAGGAGGAGCGGGGTATAAATGTATTAAAATAAATAAATAAATAAATTGTCTATGGCTGGAAATGAGGACTGCTTACCCGCTTTTCAAATACCAGCGCATAGCTGGTGTGTAGTTTCCTCCTTACCAACTCCTGGATCTGGTCCTGGAATTCACTTCTGCCCTCGCACACTGAAGGTGTGGACTCGGGGGGAAGAAAGCAGAGGGTGGGCATGAGGTCTACACCCTACCCTCCCTTCCCCTGTCCTGAGCGCCCACCTAGAGCTCTGTTCAACAGAACTGGGCATTTCGATCAATCTGATCCCAATTTGGATTGGATGAAGTTCCAATCAGAATTCTGATCGGAACAATCAAAAACGTTTGGGGAATTTTTTGCGCATGTACAACTAATGTGAAATATGAGCGTTTGGGGTGATATGGGGAAATCTCTCTCTGTGTTTTTGGTTGTGGCCTCATAGTATATTTTTAAAGTGACGTCACAGGCCTCTAGTCAAATAAAAAGGTTTCCTCACCCCTCAGCTATACAATGCAACAAACTCCCTTGGCAAAATTTAAAAAGTAAAGTAATCAGGAAACAAAGCCGGCAAGGAGATTCTGATTAAATTCAGTAGCTGATCAGCAACATAAATATAACGGACCATCTCCCTCTCCCCCTGCACCATCTGCCTCAGAACCTGTGCCCTCCCTGAACTGTCAGAGAATATATTGCCACTAGCCAGTCCTATACAACATTCATCTCCTCCTGAGTACGTTCGATGGCCCCCTGGTGAGAGGGGGTGGATACAAACATGGAGGATAAGGCGGGTGAGGTTGACCTCCTGGGGAACTCAGGGGATTTATTTATTTATTATTTATTTTTTCAAATTTATACCCCGCCCCCTCCTGCAACGCAGCTCGGGGCGGCTTCCAACAGTCCACAATAAAAACAATAAAATTCCTTTTAAAATATTAAATATAAAATATACCATATAAAAACAGGGCTAGAAAATAACAAATAAATAAATGGGCGGGGGACTAAAATCATCCCCCCCCCCCCTCCCTCCCAAAGGCCTGGGCAAACAGCCAGGTCTTACAGTTCCGCCGAAATGTCAAAAGGCTTGGGGCCAGGCGAGCTTCCTCCGGAAGGGAGTTCCACAGCCGCGGCCCTACCACCGAGAATGCTCGCTCCATCGTGGCCCCCCGCTTAACACGGGGGACCTCCAGGAGGGCACCCCCGGCAGACCGCAGGAGCCGTTCCGGGGCGCGAAGGGCGAGGCGGTCCCTAAGGTAAGAGGGGCCAAGGCCGTATAGGGCTTTATAGATCATCACTAGGACCTTGAACTTGGCCCGGCACACTATCGGCAGCCAGTGCAGCGCTCGGAGCACCGGTGTAATGTGCTCCCGGCGACCCGTCCCCGTAAGAAGACGAGCCGCCGCATTCTGCACCAGCTGCAGCCTCCGGGCCAAGAACAAGGGAAGCCCCACGTAGAGCGCGTTGCAGTAGTCGAGCCGCGAGGTGACGAAGGCATGGATGAGGGAGGCCAGGTCCGGGCCAGAGACATACGGACGCAGCCTACGTACCAGATAAAGCTGGCGGAAGGCAGCCTTAGCGACTGCCTCCACCTGCCGCTCCAGCCGCAGGTCTGCGTCCAATATGACCCCCAGACTCCGGACCTGCTGAGCTACAGGGGGGCAAACCCCCCCAACCAGGGGGGCCACCACCCCCTTCGCCCTCCCCACCACCATCACCTCCGTCTTATCTGGGTTGAGCTTCAGTCTGCTCCGCCGCATCCAATCCGCCACGGCCTCCAAACATTGGGATAGCACCGAGACAGCAGGGTCTGGGTCAGTAGAAAACGAGAGGTACAGCTGAGTATCATCAGCATACTGGTGACATCGCACCCCGAACCCTCTCACGACCTCCCCCAAGGGCTGCATATAGATGTTAAATAATAATGGAGACAAGATCGATCCCTGCGGAACGCCACACGGTAAGGCGCGGGGGCTCGATGTTTCCTCCCCCAACACCACCCGCTGGCTCCTCCCCGAGAGGAATGAACGGAACCATTCAAGAACAGTCCCGTCCAGACCCCCCCGGTCACGCAGTCGTCTCAACAGCAGCCCATGGTCCACGGTGTCAAAAGCGGCCGAGAGATCGAGCAGGATGAGAAATGTCGAACATCCCGCATCCATCTCCCGGCGGAGGTCGTCCACCAAGGCCACCAACGCCGTCTCGGTGCCATAGCCGGGGCGGAACCCAGATTGAAAAGGGTCAAGGAGCCCGATATTATCTAGATGACCCTGGAGCTGGAGCGCCACTGCCCGCTCAATAACCTTCCCTAAAAAGGGAAGGTTAGAGACAGGTCGGTAGCTGGCGAGCGCGTCTACGTCCAACGATGGTTTTTTCAGCAGGGGGCGCACCACAGCCTCTTTTAAGCAAGGCGACAACCTCCCCTGCCGAAGGGACGCATTCACCACCCTCGCCAGCACCGTCCCCAACGTCTCCCCGGAAGCTTTTATTAACCAGGACGGGCATGGATCTAGTTGACAACACGTGGCCCTCACAGACCCCAGGACATCCACCACATCGGCTGGCGTCACTTCCTGAAACTCACCCCATAAAGATGGACCAGACGGACCCTCCGCCCCCCCGCGCTCTTCCCCTACTGCTATCAACCCAGCGTCGAAATCGGCCTGAATCCGAGCGATCTTGTCTGCGAAGTAGATGACAAACTCCTCACAGCGGGCCCGGGACAAGTCCCCATCCAGGCGGAGGGAGGCCGGACTAACCAGCCCCCGCACCACCCGAAACAGCTCCGCTGGACGCGACTTCGCAGACGCTATGAGGACGGCGAGGAATTCCTTCCTCGCCGTCCTCACAGCCTCCACATAGGACCGCAAATGGGCCCTATGGAGAAGACGATCGGAGACAGACCGAGTCCGACGCCAGCGTCGCTCTAGCCTCCTGCCCACACGCTTCATACACCGCAGCCCCTCAGTAAACCAAGGGGTCCTGCGGTGACGAGACCGAGGCAGAAGGCGCCTCGGAGCCACCCTGTCAATGGCCTCCTCCAGCAAGATGTTCCAATGCCGGACCAGCTCATCCACAGAGTGACCGTCCACATCCAGGGTAAGCTCCCTCAGGACCTCCTGGAACCGCTGGGGTTCCATCAGCCTCCGAGGGCGGACCATCCTAACTGGTCCCTTCCCCTTCTGGAGGGGGCGTGCTAAAAGACCGGCCTGAAGGAGATAATGGTCCGTCCACGACAAGGGCACCGCTGTCACCTCCCCCACAACCGGACCCCCCGCCTCAAGGCCAGAGCCAAAGATCAGGTCGAGGGTATGTCCCCCCACGTGGGTCGGGCAGATCACCTCCTGGGACAAGTTCATAGTTGCTATGGCGGCCATGAACTCCCGCTCCGCCCCAACAAGGCCGGCATCGGCGTGGACGTTGAAGTCCCCCAGAACCAAGGGGATGGAGGGGCTCTCTGCCGTCCTCTCCGGCCAACTACCTTCCAGGGAATGTTGGGTCCAGGGGGTGCCCTCCGGCTTCATTTGGGGCCAGGGAGGGAAGTTTTCTTTGGGGAGGAGACATTGGGTGTTTACAAACGTGATGCTGGCCCAGTAGGACGCACTTTGGCTCAGCTGGACCAGTGTCACAGCAGCACATTTGTTCCGGACTCACCAGATGTGGGCCTGGTATTGTGAGCCAGGATCAAAGCGGACCTACAGTCCACGCCCAGCCAGACCAGAGCGGGAAAACCTCGAAGGAACATTTCCCCCCAGCTTGAGGGGTTTGCCATGGTGCCCAGCCATGGCTGTCTGTCATGGCAGGGGGGTGGGGCAACGGCAACAGGGTCAGGTGTTCCCACGGTCAGAGTGCAGTCTCCCTGGTATACAGAGGACCTGAAGCTGCTAAAGTGAGAGGGTATGCAGTTATTATAATTATTATTATTATTAGCAAGCATTTATATAGCGCAAGCAATGTACCTGGCGCTTTACAAATTAATTGAATAGACACGCAGCTGGTACTCAACTTATGCCAAAACTCAACTCATGCCAAAACTCAACTCATGCCAAAACCGATTATGGCATAGATTGTTTTTGAAGGACTATGCCATGGATGTGGCAGTGATGAAGAAAGCTTTATTCACTCCTGCTATAGCTTCTTCAAAGTGCTGTCCAGCAGAGCTCTTCCGGTTGGTGAATAGCTTATTAAATCCTAGCTGTCTTCACCTGGAACTAGAGTCATTAGCTACCCACTGTGATGAGTTTGCCACCTACTTTGCAGATAAATTCACTCGTATTTGGCACAATCTGGGAACTGCTAGTTTGGGTGCAGATTCAGGGATCGCAGTTAGAGAGGCTCGGTCTTGTCCGGTTTGCTTGAATCAGCTTTAATTAGTCTTGCCCACCAATGCAGAGGCTGGGCTTGGAATTGTGCAGGTGACTAGTTGCGAACTCAATCCATGCATGTCCTGACTGGTGAAAGCTACCCAGAAAAAACTTTCTGGCTCAGGTTGTTATTGCCTCCCTTTGAGCCCGACGGCATCAAAACTACGGTGTTCTGACCCCTGCTCAAGAAAACATATTTTGATGTTGGTTCCCCTGCTGGGTATTGCCCAGTCTCTGATCTTCCCTTTGTAGGGAAAGTTATTGAATGGGTGGTTGTCTCACAGATTCAGGTACATCTCAATGCTATTGGATTCCTGGACCCATGCCAGTTAGGATTTCATCCTGGAGATGACACTGATACTACACTTATGGCCTTGGTTGATGATCTCTGCTTGGAAATGGACATGGGTAATTGTCCATTTCCAACAGGGTACCCTGTTGATTTTGTTAGATCTTTCAGAGGCCTTTGATACAGCTGATCATAGGGTGTTGTTAACAGCTGTGTAACCTACCACACATTCCTGGCTGGGAGAACTCAGGGGGCGGTGATAGACGGTAGTTCATCATCTCCGCGGGTGCTCACTTGTGGCAACCTGCAGGATTCCATCTTGTCCCCACTCCTGTTTGATCCGTATCTGAGGCCCCTGGGTGAGATTGTTCGGAGATTCGGAGTGAAGTGCCATCAGTATGCGGATGACATCCAACTCTGTTTCTATTTTTCATCTGACCCAGACCCTTCAGTCTTGGTGCTTACCCGGTGCCTGGCTGCCACTGGGGACTGGATACGAGTGATTGAAACTGAATCCAGACAAGAGCAAGGTGGTGATGGTTGACCAACCTTGTGATCTGGGGATTGTCGGGAACCCTGTTATTGATGGGGGTCTGGCCTCCTTTGGTCACTCAGGTTTGCAGCCTTGGGGGTGCGCTTGGATCCAGTGTTGAGCCTGGATCACCAGGTTGCGGCGGTGGCCAGGAGCAGTTTTCACCAACTTCGTCTGGTGAGAAGGCTATGACCCTTTTTATCAGATTCAGATTTGGCCACATTCATCCATACCTTGAGGCTAAACTACTGCAATGAGCTCTATCTGGGGCTGCCCTTGATAACTGTTCAGAAGCTGCAGCTGGTGAAACACTCAGCAGCCCATCTTCTGTAAGGGACAGGTTGTCGTGAGCACATTACACCACTGCTCCAGAGTCTGCGCCGGATAGCTGTCCGTCCAGGCAGGATTCAAGGTGCTGGTTCTAACCTGTAACACCCAAAATGGCTTGGGCCCCAGGTATCTGAAAGACCGCCTCTTCCCTTATGTTCTGTCATGGCCCCTGAGGGTAGCCGGGAGTGTCTTCTTGCGGGTACCATCTTGCCTATAAAGTTTTTTTTTCCACAAGGGTATGCAGAGAGGCATTTTCTGTGGCTGCCTCACAAGTATGGAACTACGGCTAGGACTGCACAAAATAGGTGAATTGACTATTCACCGAGTATTTCTGAGGCCTGGGGAGCAGTCCCAATTTTTCAGGCCACCCCTCAGACCCACGGAGAATACTCAGCAAATATCCAAGTGGCTCGGAGGGGTCAGGGGTGGGGTGCTTCCCCCTGAGCACCCCACCCCTGCTCCCCCAGGCCAGGTGAGGGGCCTAGCAGGGAGGACAGGGCTTGGTAACTTACCTTCCGGAGGGGACCTGTGCCAATGCATGGTCTCTTCCGAGGTTGTAAGTATGAAGGGGAAAAAAACCAACCCCAAAAAAGGCCCGAATTGCTCTTTCTGAGCAGGCTCTGCCCTTTTCAGAGATGGTGCTGGTGTGCTCACGAGGACCGAGCATGCTCAGAAAGGGCCATATGCCCTTTCTGAGCATGATCAGTTGTGGGTTTGTTTTTTTTAAACTTGCAATCCGGGAAGCGGCCACGTATCAAAGTGGGACCCCTCCAGAAGGTAAGTAACCAGCCTGACTCCCTGCTAGGCTCCCCACTTTCCCTAAGCACCCCCCCCCCATCAACCAGCGCTAGGGCTAGTGCTGGACTCTGGGCCCCACTTACCTGCCCTCTGGCCCCCTTCCCTGCACTTGGATGCACTCGGATGAGGTTTTCCAAGATCCAGTTTTTCAGGGGCCCACCCTAGAAATTCGGAACTCGGAAAAATGGAGTCAAGTGTGTCAGTCTTCTATCTTTTCTGAGGAAAACCAAGGACTGAGTTTCAGCACTACTCCAACCCCTTGGAGATCTGTCTACACCCAAACCTGATTGTCTCTTGAAAAATTAAGACATTTTTGTTTGGCCAGGTGTTTATTGGGCAGAGAGAGGATTGGGTGAGAGGGTTTATCTAAAAGGCTGGTGGGGTGGCTAGGGGATTTTTATGGTGTTTTATATGATTTTATATTTTGTAAGCCATCCTGAACCTGTTTGGGAAGGGTGGGGTAAAAATTGAATAAATAAATAAATAAATACATTAACTAAATAAATTAAAATAAAGGAGGGATTTGTGACTGGTTAGTGCAAGGGGAAAATATCTGGAAGTTCAAAGGAACGACTGGCAGAGAGGTTGGGACCCTGGTCAGGGAGCACCCTAAGCCTGAAGAGTCTAGGATTGTATTAGTGTGTTCAAAATTTCCTACAGGCTCAGGTATTTCATAAGTGCGTATCCCATGTTCAGGCCTCAGATGGTTTTAAGACAAGCATCTGATCCTGTATATTACAGTGAGGAGGACTCAAAGGCCCTTAATTTATTACTATGAGTATATATTTAGTTTTCATGAACACCAGGAGACACATTCAGTGATTTCAAAACACAGAGATTTAAAACTTTGTTTTAAAAACAGTCAGAAACATTGTGCATGTTTTATTTCCGGGGGAAATCTTTCATTCTCTTTGGGGATTGCTTTTTTGCTACCAGACTGTTGTCAGATTTTCCCAGTTATTTTATTTCTCTCTCTTGGAGATTATATGCCACGGTTTCAGGATTCTAATATTATTAGTCTCCCTTTTATAGACCAAATGAAATTATTTTGAAATATAGAATTCCGTCGATGAGCAGGTCCAACAGATATTTTTCAGTGAAACCACATTCATCCTGTTAACAGAGTTAAGAAAAATCACAGCACAGCAGTGATGAATGTCATTTGTGTGGAGAAAAGTAGAGTAGGGACAGCATAATTTTTAGGACAATTCAATTTCAAGTCCTGCTCACCTTTGCGGACGAGTTGATTTAAAAGAAAAAAGAAAAAGCATTTTCTGGGCAACTAGTCAATTAAAAGGAACTTACTGTACAACAAAGACTGTACATATCCTTTATAAGCTTGTCATTGCCTACTTTCTCTCTGTCTCTTTCTAGACCCCTGAAGAGTTAGAAGATGATTCAGACTTCGAACAGGAAGATTATGATGTTCGCAGCCGAACGAGTGTTCAGACTGAGGACGACCAGCTTATTGCCGGACAGAGTGCAAGGGTTAGCATGAAATCCGTGTTGCCCATTAACTTCATATCAGGCCCCAGAGGAGAAGCTGTGTCTCTGAAAGCTGATTTAGTGATTGTAAGTCTTCAGGGAACTTTAGGTCACTTGAGAAAGCAGAATGCCAATTTTGGTTTTCAAGCATTGACAGTTGCTTAAGCCTTTCACGTTCGGTATATTTGTAACAGTTTATTTTACAAGAATGATTTTGTTAGGATTATGTGATATCTTGCATTGGCTATTTTAGGCCAGATAGAAATATAGCAGAAGGCCTCATGCATTCCAAATGTTCTGTACCTATGAGTATCCAGGAAATTAAAATTAAAAAACCCTTAAGGGCACTGTTTGCAGTATCCAAAGAAATCTTCCATTAGTCATGATTCCCAGTCTGTCAACTTATCTAGGAAAGCTGTTTAAGGTGCTGAGTAGTCTTGGTAATTTACTTGTAATTGAAGACATTTGTTACTGAGTCAGTGTAATTTTAGCAATGTAATTATATCAAGATAAACTGGGGACACTCTGATTTGTGACCTTAACTTATCCATGGAGATTGCAAATTAAATTGACAAGGGCTTCAAGGGGTCAGATACACTGGCGAAATGAAGCTTGTTGACCCCCAGGATTATGCCACCGTTTGACTAATGTTTACCGTTGGCTAAGTAGCTGCACAGTTCTGATAAGAAATTGCCTAGCTACTGTGGTGTTAAAAAATAAGAACATAAAAATGTATTTGACTGGGCAAGAATGTTAATAAGAGCAATAATATATATTTTAAAGTTGGCACATAACTAGTGGAATTTCTAAATAATTATAGGTATTAACTTAATCATTTAATGCATTACTAGATCTTGTTTCTCATCTACCTCCTTTGAGCATCACATTTGTTTGTTCCAAATGCTTTTCTATTATCTGACTGTTTCTATGATCAAAGTCATCTTTTTAGCAACATTTATTTTAAAAAAACCACGTTTAACCCTGTCTTGATTTCCTGTGTGAGGAAGGTCTAATGGAAAAATATTACATTGAACCTAGAGTGAGAGTTTTCCTCATAAAAATCCCTACACACCAAATAGCTCAGATGATAACTTCTATTGGACCAACTTCTGTTGCTGTAAATATGCCGGCTTTAGGGCCACAAAGGGGCCTTCCTTTGTCGGGCAAAAAGTCAGAGTGACAAATTGAACAAATGTGTTTACAGATTTATATTTTTATAGTTGTTTTTCACGTGGTGCCTGATTGTACATGTACTGATGGTACATTTACCAGCACATGTACTACTTGCTTCTATTCTTCTCATTACCTGAAATGGACTTGGTCACTCACCATGAACTGAATCATGTCTAGTCATTATTACGTCCTATTCAACCCATATCCAGCAGAATCATAATATCAGTAGAAAATTAGTAGTATTGTATTGGCAGTTCCTGGCCTCAATTTCACTGTGCTGGACAGTGGACAAAATAGCAAAAAGACAGTCCCTGTCCAGATGAATGTATAATATGGACATACGGTAAAAGGCAGTAGGTGGATACAACAGACAAACAAGTAGAAAACAAAGATTACTTACCAGTAACTGAGTTCTTCAAGCGTTTCCATAATTCTCACTCATGGGATCATGTCATGAAGACCTTCTCTCTCTCTGTCATACCTAGACCTTACAGAACAGTCTAGAATGGGTAATTCTTAATCTTACCCTCACCCTCATGAAAGCTTTTTGCTCTGTGAGAGAAGAGCTTAAAAAGAGAGGGTGGAGCTTCCCCGCTGCAGTTACTTCCAACCACCTGAAGCGTGAATCTTCAGGGGCACTTGTCCCTTTGGCCATTTTCAAACAGACCGCGGAGTTGCCGCAGTCTATGGGGGATGGGTGGAGGTGGCGGCAGGTGGGTGGCCGCCCATCCACCTCCACCCATCTCCACACACAAAGCATCCGCCATTGGTGTCCGTTACTGCATGCGTGGGTGATGGTTGGGGGTCGGTGGAGATGGGTGGAGTACGGGAGTGTGCACGCACCCCCACCCACCTACCACGGTGATTGCATGGAGGCCACCACCGCCCACCCACCCGCACACGTGGGCGAAGGGGGGGGGGTGTCCATGTGGAAAGAACCTTCTTTTCTCACAAGAGAGGGAAGTTGTCATTAGCGTAGTCTTAGTAATTAGTTCTCAGATACTTAATTCAGAGTATTTTCAGATGTTAAGAGATCACAGTGAACCACGGTGAATACCCACCTGTGGTCACTGTGACATGCACATCTGTTTGGCGGCCGCCAGATGTTCGCCACGCTCAATCCCCACATGGGGCCAATTTCAACCACGCTTCCCGGGCTAGCCGCACCAATTTCCTGGGAAGCATGGTGAAAGTGATTCCCGGCGGGGATCAAAGAAAAGTAACGTCTGATCGGTCGCCACAGCCCGGAATCACCTGTGGGATTCTGGGCCGCAGCAAATTCGGCCCAACACTGCGGCGGCATTGGCCCCGCCGCCCGCCCATCTCCCCAGAGGGCGGGCGGCGGGGAGCGTGGAGGGGGCAGGGCCATGCGGCCATACGTTGCGCCGCGCTGCCCCCTCCCAGATTCCCCGCCGGGATCACCCAGCACGTCTGTTGGACGTGCTGGAGTGATCCCGGCGGGGGATCAATAGATTGAATCTGTGACGGGGCGAATGCCGCCCTGTCACATCTGAAAATACCCTCAGTTAGTCTAGTGACCATCAAAACTTTGTCGTCATCAGTCAATGTTTTGAGCTGAGGCTTTTCAGCCCTTTGCAGGATATGTCCCTAGAATGACTCTGTGTAGGAAAAAAGTTAGAGTCTATATATAATTGGCTTGTACATTTATTTAATATAGACATAGCACTCAGGAACTTGGGTTGATTCTGTGTTCCAACATGACTGCCCACTAAGATAGCAAGCAATAGCATACATCAATAATGCCCAGTGGCCTCCTGTCTTTCCATTTTCACAATAATATAGTGTCACATTTAGATATTTGAATTGAATTAAACAGATTCACTATCAGATTTCCTTTTTTGGGGTTGGGAGAGGGAGTGAGGAAAATTGACTTACACTGCATTTTTCTGGGGGAAGACTACTGTATTAACATTTGAAATTGCTGAATTACATTGATAAGGCCTAATTAAAAATCATGTGTTGCATTTTAATTTGATTAACTTGCGAATTCCTCATTTTCTGATCTCCTGTTTATAGATAACCTTTTTCAATTCCAGTTTTGGAAAAGGTCAATTATGAATTTTTGAAAGCCAAGAGCATTTTAAGAACATGTAGAAAAAGACTTCAGCTGATTGAAAGTGACATAAACAAGAAAAAATGTAATGACACTTAAATATATGTCACCCCCCATTAAATGCATAATGCGCCCGGCAGAACCCTCAAGCCAAATGGTATCTCAGCTTGGAAATCATTGTTGAAAGTGTCCATTTGATCGTCAAAAGTAATTATTATAATTTTGTAATTTGGGGTAACGTTTTGTTGATAATGTCAAGGCAAATTACTATCAGCCTATTCAGCACCATTTTGTGTATCATCAAAGAGCCAATTAAGGCAGTAAATGTTATTGAAAGATACCTTCCTTTCAGTTCATTTTAAATAGGTTGCCTTGTACCCCATTCCTTATTTGACACCTAATTAAAAGGCCTCCCCCTCGCCCATGTGTACAAGGGGGGGGGCATCCGTGTGACCGCCGGTGGGATTACGTGCACGCTACTGAGTTCCGCAATCCCCCAAACACGGAAGCATTGGGGGAAATGGAGATGCCTCCATGCGTGGAGGTGGATGGAGGTGCATGGAGGTGGGGGGGGGATCCATGTGACAGGCTGCCCACATGCTACACACATGACACAGCCTTCATCCATCCCCCCCCACACACTGCGGCTCCTCCCGGGCCCATGTGAAAACAACCTCAGATAAATAGAAAACTAGTGTTTCCAACTGATGACTTGGGATGAACCAGGTTGTGAATGTACAACTATCAAAATTCAGGACACCATTAATCAAAACCCCAGACAAATTGTGGATAATGATAGGTAAAATTGTGTATAAGGGACAACTGATGACATAGCACCATGGTTTGGATACAGAACAGAATGTCAGGGATCTTTTATGTCCATGTAGGAGTGAGGGCACTGGGAAGGCATACCCTGAATACATAATTGAAATGGATTCATCTTTTCATATACAAGAAGATACACTGCATATTTCTTCCCCTGAACAACAATCTCAAATTCATTTGCAACTTCATTTATTTGGTACTTTGTGGCTGATAATTCTGTTTCTTTGGTAGTATTTGGTCATTTATTCACTATGGTGGAAATGCCAAAATATGAAGGTACTCATGGGTGTAAGTATAGTAAGGGACATGTTAGATGCATTCTCCGCAAATTTAGGGGTATTTTATTTTATTTATTTATTAACAATTTTTTTTTTAAATAAATAACAAAATAAGCCCCTCCTGCTCCAGTCAGCTCAGGGCGGCTTACAACATAAAATAAATAAAACATAGAAAACTAAAAGTAACACATTAAACTACATTAAAAAAGAAGGTACTAAACAGTAAATCCCCCCTCCCTAATCCACTCCCCCCACCCTACACCCCATCTCCCTTGCCAAATGCCTGGTGGAACAACCAGGTCTTACTCATACGCTGGAAGGAAGGGAGGTCTGGGGCCAACTGGGCCTCTGCCTGGAGGGAGTTCCACAACCTACGTCTGGCTACCAAAAATGCCTTCTCCTTAGTGGCCCCCCAGGGTACATAGGTGACCTTGAGAAGGGTGCTCCCAGTAGACCTCAGGGCACAGGAAGTGAGGCGATCCCACAGATAAGTCGGACCAAGACTGTATAGGACTTTATACCTTGAATCGGGCCCAGAAGACTATAGGCAGCCATTGCAGAGCCCGGAGCATCGGTGTAATGTGCTCATGGCGACCCAACCCCATAAGGAGATGGGCCACCGCATTCTGCACTAGCTGCAGTCTCCAAACTGTCACGGGTAGCCCCACGTAGAGCGTGTTACAATAGTCCAATCTCAAGGTAATAATAGTGGCCAGGTCACTGTCAGAAACATATGGCTGAAGCCAACGTACCAGATGCAACTGATGAAACACACTCCTCGCCACCGCCCCCACCTGGAGATGCATGCAAAGCTGTGGGTCGAAGAGGACGCCCAGACTGCAAACCTGAGAAACCAGTGGAGGGCGAATCCCGTCAATGATGGGGGCCGCCACATCCACCGCTTTACCCACCATCATCACCTCCCGTCTTATCGGGATTCAGCTTCAGTCGGCATGAGGAACAGCAATAGCCCCATCCCCCCACTAAAGTTACAGCAACCCAGAGAGGGGATGCCATTCCCCACTGCAACAGCCACAAGCTGCTCCTTGGGATGTGGGGAGGGGCATGGCTGGACCGTTCTGTCAGACTCTATGCTTGCCAGGAAGGTGGGTAAGTCAAATGAGCTCATTCCCTGCCCCCACTACCCCTGTAGCATTTTGAGTCAAATTTATACAACTGTTGAAATACCAAAAATGAAGTATTGACTAACTGAAGAAGTCACTGAAATAGCAGACCTAAAATAAGCAAAATCAATGTATGGGGGAGCAGATGAAGAGGGAAGTGAATATTTTCACCTAGTTCTTTGTTTTAAAAAAATGAATGCAAATATACTAAGTTTCTCAAATTCAGTATTTGCAACAAATATCCGTCAGCCCTATTTTTCGGTAAAAATGACACACAGTCATGCAAGTAGTGTGTGATTTAGGCACCCGCTGTGCACACAGCGTTCACTACAGAGGGGTTGCATGCTCATCACGCTCTCATCCTTTTTCACCGTGCACAAGGTTTAAGATTGGGATGTAAGATTACCAATGAACTATTTTACATTCTTTTAAATCAGACCCTAGGATCCCACATAAAGGAAGCTAGTGGCCACCCGGCTGCCACCAGAGGTAGCATCCTGTGCCAGAGGTAGCTATAGGATTGGACTCTCATTTTGACGTTTTTATTTTTAAAAAAAGCAAAGGAGCTTCTTCCTTGCTCAGGCCGATTCTTTGGAGATTCTCTTAGATAAGGCAGAGCTCAAGTCACAAGTTGAACGCTGTGCAGCCGAAAGGGAAATGGCGGCTATTGCTTCTAATAGGGTAGCCCCGTTATACCCCTTAATCAAGCAACAGATTTCTTTGGAAGCCTACCCACTGCAGATTAATGATCCGAGACTGAGGAGACAAGTCACTCTCCTGCGCTTTAATTTGATTGATACGGCGGTAGTTAGAGGCAGAAGGAATCGTATCCCGTATTTTGCCAGGACCTGTGTTTGTATTAATGGCGCAGTGGAGACATTGGCCCATGTTATCTTTACTTGCCCGTTATATGGGGACCTGAGGGGGATTCAGATTGATCCGTTCTTTGTTAATTTTACCCTTATGGTTGAGGAGAAAATGTTAACTCTGATGAAAGCCTTAGATCTAGAGCTGACCAAAGCTGTTGCTTTCTTCCTTTTGTTAGTGGAAAGAAAGAGGAGATCCAACTAGGTAATCAGTATGCTATTTAGACTCATGCCTTTTAGGCATTACTGATCTTTAATAGCAGAAGGATTTTTCCACCTGCGGCCCTTTAGCCTCATCCCTGCTATGGAGGTGCGCTCTCTAGACGTTATAATGGACCAATCAAGTCTCTTGGCACATCTACTTGTTTCCGTAGCTTTAGACTGGCAGCAGGCATGGCTGTGCCTTATTTTATTATTCTTCAATTCACGCCCCCATGGGCTTTTTAGCTATGTATGTTGTTTTTGTACAATTTATTTGCTTTAGTGCAATCTCTGGATATTTTTGTTTATGTATGTATTATTTAACTTGTTATAGCATAATTGCTGGATGCAATAAACTACCACTACTGCTCAGGCCAACAATAAGACAATCAGGAATGTTTCACAGACAGCCTTAACTCTGAGATAGCAGAGCCATTGGGATTGCTGGTAATGTGGATTTTCCCCCCATTTGTCTAAGCATATGGTTTGATACATGCTAAAGATTTCTTCTGTTCATTCCTCAGATCCCTGTGTTACGGATGCACGGTCTTTACAGTTGCAATGGCCTTTGAAAAGACACTAAAATCCTCCTTTGTTTTACAGGAAAATTCTGCCGGTGTTCTTGGAATAGCTGCTGCCCTGAAATAAAAATGTGGACCAAGCTGTTTAAGTGTATAGGCTTTAGTTTCAAAATGCTTAATCATGTGAAGGCAATTACAATGAGTCTGCTGGAAAGACTGTCTCTAATGGGCAATCCCTGCCTTAGAGCCCACTTTGAAGTATGCATATGAGCGTTCCAGTTCAATTTGATCACGTGGCTATAGATTAGATACATTAAATAACTTGGTCTGCTCAAGACAGATCTCACTGTAGCACCATCATTACCGTGACACCAGCTGAACATCTGATCTTCCGCGTGCAGAGCTTTGATTACTGCTTCCCACCGTTCTTTAAGGAGTCCGTGTTGTTTTAGTGTCTGATGTCCATTGCTCACTGTGAAATTACGCGGCTGGTCGCTGTTGTACCAGCTACGTCTAGCATTTGGGGTTAAAGTTTCCAGAACACAAGGTCCATTCCTGCAAGGTGATGTCTGTAGCGACAAAGTGCTGATCTAGCACTCTCAATTTCCTGCGGGAATTATATCTGCCAAGACACCTATTTATTTATTTATTTAGTCACATTTATTACCCGCCCCCTCATGCCTACAGCATCTTGGGGCGGCTTACAACAAATAAAAATAATAACAACAATCATAAAGTTATCCAATTTTAAAACATTTTAAAACAACCCCTCCCATCACTTTAACATCTTAAAATCCAGCAGCCCCCTCCCCCCCCACCCTACCACTTAGCACAAAGATTCCCACACTGTGGGTAGGAAGTTGGAACCCCAAGTAGAGTCATTCCACCTGCAGATCAGGTTGCAATCCCAATTCGATATATGATATACTTTGCATGTCTTTATTGCTGCCTAGGGTCAAGGGATCACATTTAAATAGAGCTAAAATGAAATTCTGGCTCAGATACCATTTTCGGCAGATCCAGCTGTTCCGATCATTCCAGCAAAATGACGACTGCAATAAGATCCAGCCTGCATTTTTCAAGAAAGATCGGATTAATTTCCCTCGTACTACGTCTGCACTAAATAGCAGCATGCTGTATTATGCCACCATTTTTCTCATACCCATTATGGGTGCCGCCATTTTGTGCATGCGCAGTGCAGGGCACAAAATCATTGTGCCCTGTAGTTAGAACTCAGGAGGGAATTCTGACGGAATTCCAGCCTATATTCTGAAAATGCAGAAGTTTTCCAAAAAGATGAAAAGCCAGTTTTGCTTCAGCTCTCTGTTTAAGTCTCAAAATGGGGTCATGCAGGCAAAAGGTTCCGGGAACACCATCCTAGCAACTGCCCTGTGCCTCGTGTGATTGGACACTAAGATACAGACATTTGTTTCTCCCTTCCATTTATCATGTATGTCTTTGTTAATGTTTATCCAGGCTATCATGGCACAGCTGCCTCAAGAGGAGAAGGCTAAAATTGCAGAACAGGTAGAGATTTTCCACCAAGAAAAGAGCAAACTAGATGCCGAGGTAGCCAAATGGGATGACAGCGGTAATGACATCATTGTGCTGGCGAAACAGATGTGCATGATAATGATGGAGATGACAGATTTTACCAGGTAAGGCTTCAGATTCAGCTGTATGAGCTGTGTGTAGGTGATGAGGCCGTGGGAATTCAAAGGATTCATGATTCTGATCGCTGCATACTTCATTATAATTTCAATCTCAGGGTGATTGGCAATATTGTCTTACCTGTGTGGGGTTGCAACCCGAATTTGGGTTGTCAGAACATCTTACGTATTTTACTTACTTACATGTCGAAGGGTCATGAAAGGAAGGGAATGGGTAGTACTCTGCACTCTCATTATAACATGCTTTATTATAACATCCTTCACCACATGCAGCCCCTCCTCTCCTCACTGGCTCCCCCTTCCTGAACGAATCCTGCACAAGCTCCTAGTCTTCACCTATAAAGCTCTTCACAACCCTCCTCCCCCTACCTCTCTAACTCCGCTCCTCCTCTGTCCCCTCTCTCGCCCTTCCTCACTTCCCCTGCTCCGCTGACCGCCTTCGTCCCTTCTCCCTAGCTGCCCTCCATGCCTGGAACTCCCTCCCTGTCCACATCTGCCTCGCCCCCTCCCTTTGTACCTTTAAATCCCTTCTCAACACCCGCCTCTTCTGCTCTGCTCTCCCCAACTCCTCGCTCCCCTCACCTAACTCCTGCTGATACCCTCCATCCAGTACAATCTGTTACCTGAGGTCTGTGTACTCATATCCTCACCACATGGACCAGCCGCCATCATTCTTGATGTAACCAAGCCAAGCGTGTGCACCTGGGACCTCGCATCTTCGTGAATGTTACACTCCTTGTCTCTCCCTCTGTTCCCCTTCCTTTGTCTCCCCGCCACCCCGTCTCTCAGATTGTAAGCCCTAGGGCAGGGACCGTGTCTGTTCAATTAATTTGTAAATCGCCAGGTACATTGCTGGCACTATATAAATGCTTGCTAATAATAATAATAAATAATGCAAATTTGGTTATAGTGCGGTAGGAGACATGGCTTCCAGTTTGAAAATACAAAGGGAGAAATCTCATTCATTCATTCATTCATTCATTAAAGATCTCTTTGATCATAAGCAGGCAGATTAAAGTTTTATGAGAAGACTCGCCAGACCTGCATTGTCCCAAGATAATGGCCCATTACAGCCACTATGCAAGTTGAAAGGGATGTCTCTGCCATTCAGTGACCTGATGCTTTGCTATCTCGTAGAAAATACAAGTCTTCTGAGTGTTTACCTTGAAGGGAAAAGCCTCTAATTTGTCTGATGTCCTTGTAAGAGTGCTCTGCACAGCCAAACACTTAATATTTAAGCTTCCTTGTTATAACACAGTTTCTAAGGTAGTAATGAGCATGGCTCCCAAGCAGGGCAATATAATAAAGGCACAGTTTACATTCCTATAACAAGACATCATTAAGCTTTCCAAATGGATCCTGAGCCGTAAAGGTTTGAGAACCACTAGTCTAAGAAGGACAAAGGTCTCAGTTCAGCAAAGCAAGTGGTCTCCTTCCTAAACAGTTATGCTTAACTTTAATGTGAGTAGCCCTACCAGAGGCATAGCTATTAGCTACCATGGAGTGAGAGGACTCAATTGAGCCTGGGCCCCTTTGCAAGTGGCCTGAGCAGTGCTAAGAAATGTTCAGAGTGGGTGGAAAGGAGAGCAAGGGCCAAACTTTGCCCCCCACCAACTCTGAACATTTGTTAGCACTGCTCAGGCCACTTGAAGAGCGGCCTCCAAGAAGGAAGTTTTCAGAGTAGGTGTGGGCTGGAGTGCCTGCCCCATCCTCACCCACTCTTAAAACCTCCTTTCTAGTGGGGTTACTGCCCTTGCACTTGGGAGGGGGGAAGAGAGACTTGCTGGGAGCCAGGGCAGCACCACCACCTTTGTGTGTGTGGTGGGGGGAGAGACTGAGGTTTGCTGGGAACCAGACTGGGAGGGACGCCATTAAGGAAGACCCTGTCCTGTTATGGGGGACCTATAATCAGGACATGAGCCCAGGCTCTCTGCAACCTTGCTACGCCACTCAACCCCACTGAAAGTGTAACCAGAGGCAAAAGTCTTTTAACGCCATTCTAGGATACCGAACTCTCATACCCCATTAAACTTTGGATTGTTATGCGTCCTGGGTTTTCATTAAGACACGAAGGCAGACAAAACAAAATAATGCTTGGGAGGTAACCCCTGGCTACTTTTCAGATTTTCCCTCTTAACCTCAGACTGGTATGTTTTATTAGTTAGCAGCAGGTCCCCCTTAATTTCATGATCTTACCACGCACAGAACCTCACATGACACCAGCCAAAATGCGCACACGCTTCCCATAACTCTTGACAGTTCATCGCAGTTCCCAACAATCCAAAATAATAGTTGAAAAACCTCCACTTAAGTAATTTTGTTCCTAACAAGGAATTTCGTTACTTACTTACGTTCTTTAACTACAAGGCCTTCTGTGTCCTCTGTCCTGGCTGCGGGGTTATCTGACAAGGAGCTTTGGAGCCTGGCCAGCCCCGACTCTTCTACTCAGAAATTTGCCCAGGACAACAGACCCAATTCACCCAGGATTCCCAGCCCGGCTCCGATCCTGACTCCATGTCCAACCCAGCCATCCACCTACCACTTGGATGCAGCTCATACCATGTCCATCTCATAGATAGTGTTATGGATCTAGTCTGCTCCAGCCCCCCCGGGAATGTAACTCCCTATTGGGATTCATCCCCCTGGAATGTAACTCACTGGATAGGGCCATCGGCCACACCAGAGTAGGGCTGAAGCGACAACTCCTTTTTCTGCTCCGACATTTCATTCCACCATTTCAGAATTGTCCGCAGCTTTTCCTCCAGCATTCTGTAAATTCTGCCGGCATCCCGCTAATTCTGAAACTGTTGGAACAATCTTGGAAACTCTTGGAACAAACATTGTTCTGTTACTTCATAGTGCTGATGGAAATTGTGTAAGATTGAAACTGTTGGAACAAACATTGTTCTGCTATTTTCACAGTTGGTGGAAGTAGTGGAATGGCAGAAGTAGCAGAATGAACGTTTCTATCGCACTGTGTCACTCATTGCTAAAGAGCTTTTTCCGTTGGAAAAAGCCACCATAGCGGCTTGCCATTTCAGCCCTACACTAGAGCTAGCCTTTCAACCCTTTGTCTTAGAACAGTGGTTTGGGCTGGGCAATGCTGAGTACAGTCTGACAGAGAGTGGAGAGCTGAAGCCTGATTGGAGGTTGCATGCTGGGGGAAGAAGGTGACAGAGACAGTCTTCTGGAGAGCTGGACCTGAGGGAGAGGCTGTCAGCTGTCCCAGCCATTCCTCTCAACTTGTATATTTGTAAATAAATGGAATCTTATGCCACACAGTAAGTATCCCGTTTCTCTCTCCGGCCGAAGGGACATTAACCCAACAAGGCTGCCCCTGAATTTACCCCACCTCTTGGGGGAGTGGGGCAAGCAGCAATACCCTGCTTTTATTATTATTTTTGTTATTGTTATTGTTAATTATTATTACTAATAATTTATATAGCACCAGCAATGTACCTGGCACTGTACAATCAATAGTTTCGGATACATTCCTACCCCTAAGGGGCTTACAATCGAAGAGACAAGGGAGAGGGAGACAAGGGAGTGGTGAACATCAGAAGAGACAGGAGTACATTCATAAGGTTGAGAAGTTTCAGGCACGCGTGCTTCACTTAGTTACAGGGAACTAGATTCTGACTGAGGGGGAAGAGGATGCAGTTTCACTCATGACAAGCTAGGGAAGGCCTGATGGAAGAGGGGGGTTTTCAGGAGGAATTTGAAAGTTGGGAGGGAGGGAGAGGAGCAAACGTATCCAGGGAGGGAATTTGAGGCATGAGGTGACAGCAAGGGAGAAGGGGTGAAGACATTTAGTGGAGCAAGGGGTTTGCGAGCAGGTGAGGGTGGGGGCAGAGGAGGAGCAAAGCCCCCAGGCAGGAGTGTGGCAGGATATAAGAGCAGAGAGATATGGGGGAACAAGGCCATGAAGAGACTTGAGAGTGAAGACAAGGATCTTGTGCTAAATGCGTTTCCGTAGCGGGAGCCAGTGTAGGGCAGAGAGGAGGGGCTGAATGTAGTCAAAGTGACGAGCAAGGTGGATGATTTTGTCTGCAGAGCATTGAATGGATTTGAGGGGCACAAGATCGGAACAGGGAGGCCAGTAAGGAGGAAGCTGCAGTAGTCAAGGCAAGAGATGACTAAAGCATGGACTAAGGTTTTTGCAGTGGCATCAGTAAGGCAGGGCCGGATTTTAGAAATATTATACAGAGCAAAGTGACAGGATTTAGCAACAGCCTAGATCTGAGCTTTAAAGAAGAGGGAGGAGTCAAAGATGAATCCCAGACTACACGCCTGAAGGACCGGCTGGATGGTGACTCCCTCAGTGAAAATTGAGAGGGAAGTAGAAGGGGAACGTTTTGGAAGAACGATGGGGAGATTGGTCTTGGCCATATTAAGCTTGATTTGGTGAGGAGACATCTAGGCAGAGATGTCAGCAAAACAATCAGTGGTACGAGTTTGGATGGAGGGGGAGAGCGTGGGAGTGGAGAGAGAGAGTTGTTGGTCATCAGAATACAGGAGGTACTGGAAGCCGTGGATTTCAATGAGTTTACCCAGAGAAAGAGTGTAAAAGGAGAAGAAAAGGGGGCCCAGGACAGAGCCTTGAGGAACTCCCGCAGAGAGGGGAAGCGACATAGAGGAGGTACCAGCAAGAGAAATGTTGAAGGAAAGGTTCAAGAGATAAAAAGAGAACCAGTTGAGAACAGAATTCTGGAAACCAAGGGAACATAGCGAATCAAGGAGGAGGCCATGGTTGACAGTGTCAAAGGCAGTAGAAAGACCGAGGAGGACAAGAACAGAGTAGAGGCCCTTTGACTTAGCTAAGAGAAGGTCATCGGTTATTTTGGCAACAGCAGTCTCAGCCGAGTGGAGAGGGCGGAAGCCCGATTGGAGGGAAACAAGGGAGGAATTTGAAGAGAAGAAATCCAGACAGCCCACTTCAGGAGTTTGGAAGCAAAGGGTAGAAGCAAAATGGTGTGATAGCTGGATGGGTCAGAGGGGTCAAGAGTAGTCTTCTTAAAGATAGGGGAGACAGTGGCATGTTTAAAGGGCAATGGAAATGACCCAAATAGAGGGGGAGAGTTTGATGATGTGCAGCAGAGAAGGTGCAGCTGTGGGGTCAATCACCGTTAGGAGGCGAATAGGGATGATCAATCTGGGGTCAAGGGGCAAGTGGAGGAGTTGGATGAAGAGAGGAAGGATGTGACCTCATCAAGAGAAGCTGGGGGAGCATCAGGGAATGAGGTGTGGGAGGGAGAGGGTTGAAAGCGATAGCAAGGCAGAGTTCATCAATCTTGTTGTTGAAAAAGTAGAGGTCCTGTGTGGAGAGTAAGGAATTGAGAGGGGAAGACAGGGAGGCTTCAGGAGGGAATCAAATGTGGAGAACAGATGGTGGAGGTTGAAGGAGTGGAATTCTATTAATGCGGCATAATAGTGGTCTTTGGCCAGGGAAAGGGCATCCCTAATTGCAGAGAGTGCAAACTTAAGTGGAGGAAGTCAGAAAATACTCAAGACTTCTGCTCAGTGGCTCAAGTGCAGGATCTGAGGTGGCGGATGGTAGGGGTGAGCCAAGGTCGGGAGTTTATGCGATGAATAGGATGGCAGGAGAGGGGAGCAAGGGAGTCGAGGGTGGAAGAAAGGGATAGGTTGAAGGTGGAGACAGCAGAGTTGAGGCAGGTGGTAGAGGAAGCAGATGAAAGATGAGGGGGAGGGAGGAAGCAAAGTCAAGAGGGTCAGTGGATTCAAGGTCACTTCAATGGACTGAGCGTCAATGGATTAAAGGTTTTGCCTTTAAAACCAGAACTACTGGTAACACTCCTTGAAGTTAACTGTCAGCAGCTTTAAAACAGTTTTTAAGACGTCGTCTGTGGAGGCAGGAGCACTCTGATGGGGACAAGGAGAGAAGGACCTTGGTACCTTCTGCAGTGGATCAGAATAGAAATGTTCCTTTATCATTCATGGGGAAGGTTTTAATACATTGAGCTTCTCACTAAAAATTTGGTAACTGTATGTTTCTGACATCAAAAGAATAGGAATAACATGAGCATGGGAATCAAATATCTGTCATGTTCGGAATAAATTTTAAAAATGGTAATTCAAAGTGGATCTCAACATCTCTATCCCTATTAGATCCAACAAAAACTCTTTAATTTTATTTATCCTCCCCCACCAAAGTCCCTTTTCATATTGCTTGTGTCTGCAAATCTGCAGATCATCAGCTCTGCACCATTTCAGTGTAGACCACTTTGTGTGTTGACCCCCGTCCGACACATTCTTTTGATTGCTTTTCGCTTTTCTGATGGCATCTTCCTTCCCTGTGGCCTCCCTCAGTACTCCAGCTTGTGTGCGACTGCATATAAGACCCAACTGGACTTGAACCCCAGGCTTCAGGCAGAAGCTCTGATTTCACTGCTGCCAGGCAGCTGTCTGCACTGCAGCACCACATCTGCAGTCCCAGCAATGTTCGCTTTGTGAGTGCAGGCTCTTGATTGACTAGCCAGCCTGCATTATCATCAGCTGCCTTGGGTACATAAGGAGGACAACAATAACTGGAAGTTGTCAGAGCAATTTGATGGCTTCCAGGCCATTCTGCTGTTGAACTGTATCCATCCCTTTCTCTGTCTTTCCCTTGTTCAGTCTGTGTTCCAGCCTTGCTCCTGCCTAACCTATGTTCCAGCCTTGCTCCTGCCTGACCTGTGTTCCAGCCTTGCTCCTGCCTAACCTGTGTTCCAGCCTTGCTCCTACCTAACCTGTGTTCCAGCCTTGCTCCTGCCTAACCTGTGTTCCAGCCTTGCTCCTGCCTAACCTGTGTTCCAGTCTTAGATCTTGCCTCTTGAGCCCTGCCTCAATCCCCTCCTCCTGACCCGACTTCTTGGCTCCCAACCTGGTTTAGCCCCTTGACTACAACTGTAGTCTTCCTGGCCGTGACTCCACTCCTCCCTGAATCTGGATGTGATCTGGACCCAGTCCCTGACAGCTGAATACCTCAAACCACGTTCTCATATCTACAACTCATTCCTGCCCCCCCCCCCTTGAAAATTCTACTGACTGCCTTTAATTCCAGGATCTGGCTCAAAATTATAAGGAAACCCTTTGCGATTGTCTAGCTCACGACTGCATTCTGCTTCTCTCTGTCCATAGAGCACAGTGATTTGCCGTGATTTTGGGTGACTTCAACTGTAACTTAAGCTTACACTGTAACTGGCACTGACAACCACGCACTTCAGTTTACTGCACTTTGATGCTGGGCTTAGTCTTAGTCGGTTGCGCTTACTAGGGTTGAAAATGATCTGAAACCAAAAAATCCAAAACCGAATTCATAAGACATTTCACCCGGAGCGCCACCCCTCAGATCTGTGCCACTCTCTGTCAACCAGATTTCTAGCATTAGGCTAGCTCAAGCTCCAGCCTAAACAAGGGCTCAGACAGACACAGCCTGTCTGCAAGGGAATGGCTGGTTTAATTTAACAACTGTATGCATTTATTGATTTGCTTGTTTGTTTGTTTGTTTATCTGTTTCCCCGATGGAACTCTGGGAAAAATGCTGCTAAGCAAGGCTTCAGCAACAACTTTATTGGAACAGCTCAGTGTGAACAAACATACACTGCACTAAACATCAACGTTCCATTTTGTTTGTATCTGAGCTCTCGTTTATTTCCCCTTCCATTTTGTTTTACTCATTTTTTAAATTAATGATTAGTGTTTCCATTAGACTGTTTTTGATCTATTGTCTAGTATTATGTAATTCATTTACGATGCAGCTTGTATGAAGGACATTAAGCAAACTAAATTTGTGCTGTATTTTATCACTGTGACGATAAAAATTACAGCGGCTCTTGTAATGCCCATTTATTATCTGGTGGGTCAGACCTTCATAAACTCGCTGATCGTTGTTTATTCACACTGTAAGTTATTCCTCACTCCTGGTTGCTCATAAATAGAGCAGTGTAACTGAAGGGCAGTTTCAATTCTCATGAGTTTAACTAATGGATAGCTCTGAAAAGTTCTAGACCGTATACAGCACGACGAAGACTCTATGCATATGTTTGCATACAGCATAGATTTGTGGACAGGGCTGTGATTTCCTCATCATAATTTGTCATTAATTCCATGGCAGGGAAGTGGGGGAAAGTCATGGGAATATCACCAATCGGTGTTGCTTTTGCTGCATCAAATACCCAAGAGCTTTTTCGCTTCATCAAATAGTCTTAAATAACTCACATGTTGTAAAATAATCTGTTTTCCCAGGACAACTAAAACTAAACCTTGTTCAATGAATACCTAGACCGCCAAGGTTACTGCTTTTGTGTGCATTTATCATCCATCCAGGTGTGTAAGGGAGATACGCACATTTTAATTGGGTGGCAAAAGTACCACCATAGAGTAAATTCAGGTGTCAAATTCTCATTCAGAGCAAAATCATAAAGGAGTGATCCATTTCTTTCCATTTATTCCAGTTCCAGAGGTTACATCCTCCCCACCTACCCTCACACAATTTGTTAACCCCTCTTTTGGTAACCCCAGTTAACAAAACCCCAGTTAACCCCTCTTTTGTTAACCCCAGTTATCATATTGATCTTAACCACATCCTCCGGCAACAAGTTCCACAAGTTATTTGCACTTAAGTGTGGCCTGATGACTTTTAAGTATGGCCCCAGATATAAGATGCATTCCATGTTCTCACATTTTGGTCATCAGCCCACAGACCATAGTTATATTGCACAATGATGCCAGTCTCTGTGAACATGGGTTTGGCAACTACATACGTCTCATAGAGCGTTCCACCACACAATTTGTAAGTCAGCTTTTAGTTTAACTTTGACTAAAAGTTGAACTGAGTAAAGTTTTCCATGATTTTGCTACCACATTTTGTTTTACAAGGGTGGTGTCCTTGATTCCAGGCCTGTTATCTTGGAAGACATCTCAGTCCACAGAGTTCACCAGCAGCAATAGACTTCTCATAAGATTCACATGAATTCATGGAAATTCACAATTTCTCTGACCACCGTGACCTGTGGCAAAATCCTAGCTCTGTTTGTAGAAATTATGGAGAGGAGGGATCATTACAGCAATCTAGTCTGGCATATGACTTAGCCAGCCAAGCCAGCCAAGAAATGAACTAGCTTTTTATACCAGGCCTCACCCACCCCAGAGTCTCCTGCTCCCTTAACTGCCTGTGCCTGGAACTTCCTCCCTTAACATAAATGCTCCGCTCCTTCCCTTGCCAACCTTCAGATCCCTCCTAGACTAGTGTAGAAAACTATGGAATTCACCGGGGATTATGTTCCCCGGTTCCAAAGTTCCGGGAACCAAGACCAGTCCCTGGAAATCTTCTGAAAACTTCGAAACCTCATTCAAGTGCAGGCGCCATTGCACATGTGGCTGGAGTGACCCAGGCGGCTGACCCTAGCTTCTCTGAGCTAGGAAACAAAACTTAGTGCCATGTTTGGTAGGAGGGGTGTGTGGGAGGGGACAGTTGAGTGATGGACAAGCCGCAGGACAGGTTTTGATTACCTGACAGGGGCAAAATAAAAGTGGCTTTACTGCCATTTTCCATTTTCTTTGGTGAATTTGGCTGTGTGCTTCACTGCTGATCTGTAAGTACTCGGCTTGGGTGGGGAGGGGTGCCTGGTTTGGCATGGCATGGCATGGTCTGTCCATAGGTCAATGCTGGGGGACGGAGGTTACTTGTTTCCACCATGCCATGATATTTTAAAAAAATAAGTGGATGCCACACTACTGCTGCCTGCTGCTTGGCACCATGGCGGCCAGAGGGATCTTTGCCTTGTTCTCCTTCCCCTGGCTTGGACTGTCCAAGTTACCAGTGCCACACCAATGCCATGCCTTTTTAAAAATTAAGCGGGTGCCACTGCTGCCTGTTGTTTGCACTGCTTGCCACCATGGTAAACAGAGGGATCTGCCAAGCTCCACTTCCTCTGGCCTGGGCTGTCCATATACTAGGGGTAATGCCAGGGGTTAACACCAGTGCCTAATATACTTAGGGGATAATCCATTGGCCTGCTTGCGCCCATCCCGACGTGCGGCACTCAGTCAGAACGCGCGCACTCAGATGCGCATGAGGTGCCCCGCGTGCAGCACAGGCTGGGATTGCACTTTTGCCCCACACGTTTGTGGTGCACACAGGGCACCGCATGCGCATCTGAGCGTGCACGTCCTGGCTGTGCACCACGCGTCGGGGCAGCGTAAGGAGACCACTGGATTGTCCCCTATAAGTTTAACATGGGTGCTGCTGCTGCTTCCACTGCTTGTTGGCAAGTTGGCACCATACAAGCCGGAGAGAATCACTTTAGTTTTGTTGTGTTTTTTGTGGGCACTGTGACTGTACTTTGTCTGTGGGTTCAACTTTGCCAAGATGTGACTGATCATTGAGCAGGGGCACAGTATACTTTCTGGTTAAAATAATATGGTTTGTGGGAAGGGGACTTGCCTTGCATAGTTGGGCACTGAACAGGCAGTGGAGACTTTGTTTGTGGGGTGGGGTGTATGATTGTCTGGTTTCTTTCTTGTGGGTGTTATAATTATGTCTGCTGGGCTGGTTTTTTTTGGCTTTCTGCATGAAGTTGCACTTTTCTGGGTTTGTCTTCTTGAGCGATTGTCGCACTCTTGCTAGCCTGCTTTTCTGGGCACTGCTTGGTTGGCGTAATGATTATAAAGTGAGTCCACTGCTGATGGTGGGACATGCTGTAGGTACACTACTGCTGGCTTTTAAAAAAAATATTTCTGCACACAGTTGCACTTTTGTGGGTTTGTCTTCTTGCGTGATTGTCCCACTCTTACTAGCCTGCTTTTCTGGGCACTGAGTTCTGAAGTTCCGAGTTCCAGGAATTTCTGAAGTCGAGAGTTCTGAATTACGGGTCCTCGGGAAAGTTCCATGGTTTGGCCAGGTACCCAGTTTGGGTACTCGGAACTTAGGAACTCGATCCAAGTACTCGGATCCTATTTGGTGCAGCCCTACTACAGACCCACCTCTTCCATCAGGTCTTCCCTAACTCATCACTCCCATAGATTGCTCCCGCATGTGTCTTCTTATACTGTCTCATCCTTCAGGATCCCCTTCCTCCCTAGAAATTAAGCTAAGCACATGCCACTGCAACTTCTAAGCTTCATGAATGTATCTCCATTCTTCCCTATGTGCCCCTACCCTTTGTTTCTCTTCCCCTTCTCCATTCTAGATTGTAAGCCCCACAGGGCAGGGACCTGTCTCTGAGTATGGCTGTTTAGTATCAGGTACATTGCTGGTTTATTATTATTATTATTATTATTATTATTATTATTATTATTTATTTTATTAATTTATTTGCACCACCATAACAATAACTTGCAACTCCAAGTGGCAGCCTCTTTCCACTGGGCCTCTTCACTGGACCTCACCTGGCCTACCAAACAGCTAACTGGGGGGACGGCGGAGGAGTATGTTCCTCTGGGGGGCCCAATCAGCTGTTTGGCAGCAGCTCCTACAGGGGTCTGAGAGTCCCGTCCTGCGTGGACAGCTCCTTGACTAACTCATAGCATGGAAGGACTTGTGAAAGCAGCCCCCCCCCCATATTTCCTTGGGGGGGATGCTCATTTGAATTGCCCTCCCTGATGACCCAAGGAGTGGCGGCCACAGTGGCCCTGCCCGGGCTGGCCAGGAAATCCAGCTCGCCCCATCTCGTTTCTTTTCACCCACAGATTATATCCACATCAGAATTTTGTACAAGGTTCCAAAATGGCAGATTTAATCTGCAAAGACCAAATCGCCAGTCTGTTTAAGCCAATCATGGAGTCTGGTTCCTCCAGGCTTCTAACCCACATACAACTGCATTGCCTGTCCCAAGAGGGGGGATCTTGCTGGATGGGGAGGAGGGAGGATTGAGGGAGGACACCTGCTGACTTAGTGTTGGCAGCAGGACTTGTGGGGGTTCCCATGTTAAAGTCATAAGGCAGTGGGATTGACCGGTGGATTAAAGGCCTTTAGTTGGAGATACGGTGGTTATTTGAGAGGGTAATAGGAGGTAGGATGTGGGGGTGGTTATCGGGAATGCCCCAGCTCCTTGGTGAGAGCAAGGGTCACGGGGACTGAGTTAGGTTTGGGAGGGAACCTCTCCCTGGTGAAAGCGGGAGTTTTCTCCCTGTGGAAGGGAGGGATTATGCCCTCCTGTGAGAAGGGGATGGGGATCTCCCCCGCCTCTTGGCAATTTGGCACTGTGGGAGGGGGCCCAGGGGTGGGAATGGCCAGGCAGGGATCATGGGGGCAGCCATTGGGGTTGCGATGGGCCAGGGGAGATATGGTTCCTCTGGGAGGCTGGTACAATCTTTGAGGTGGGAGAGGCGTTTAGTCCCCCTCACTGTCCCCAGAACAGAAGGTGAGGAGTCTGAGGTTCGGAGGACCCATGGCCTGGGTATGATCCTGCTAAATGCAAGATCGATCTTAAATAAATTATCTATGTCCAGGAGTTGATCCTGAACCAGGCGGCCGTTCCCGTTTGTATTACAGAGACCTGGTTGGACATTGAATTGGGGTCTATTTTGACTGACCTTGTTCCAAATGGGTACTCCGTGCAGCATCAGCCAAGGTGAGAGGGCTGGGGGAGCAGTGTAAGCTGTCATTTTTAGGGAGTCATGGTCTGTGAGGAGGTACCTGGTGCAAACTCCACCATGTATTGAGTGCCTTCACTTTGTGATTGATTTGGCCGGAGACAGATTAGGGCTGCTGTTGGTATACCAGGCACCTTCCTGTATGGCAGCATCCCTGCATGATCTAGCAGAGCTGGTGCTAGAGGTGGTTTTGCAGTCCCCAAGAGCAGTAGCCTTGGGGAACTTCAACATGCATGCTGACACTGGGCTTCATGGTGCACAGCATGTTTTCCTGACTGACATGGCAACCATGGGTCTGTCTCAGATAGCGGTCAGTCCGACACATGTGCGGGGGCACACGCTGGATTTGGTTTTTTGCACCGCCTTGAGGCGGGGGATCCGTTGGCAGGGGATGTTTCTTTGGTCCCCTTCTCATGGACAGATCGCTACCGCCGCTGGGCCTGTCTCCTAATACATGTCAGCCTCTGGAAAGTTGTGGGACCTGTTCCAATGGTCTGACTTATGGAACCTGAGAGGTTCCGGAATGCTGGGGGGGAGATACCCTTCGACCTCAACAGTCGCTAATTCAATGTCCTTGTAGCCTTCTGGAATACCTTGTTGGCCGATGCCATCGATGGGTCAGTTTCTAGGCATCTGCTCCTGGAGCATCGGTGGCACAGGTCACCATGGTTTACGGAGGATCTGCGTCGGCTGAATCAAGAAGGGCGGCAGTTAGAGCGACAGCAACACCGGACCTGTACTGAAGATGACAGATTGTGGTATAGAGCTAGTTTGAAAGCCTATGTGGTGGCTGGGGGCAGCAAGGAAGGGTTTCTTTGCTGTCCTTATAGTGTCCATGAAGTGTCATCCAGCTGAGCTTTTCCGGGTTGTGAAGGGACTGGTCAGTCCAGCCTGTCTCCACCTGGAGCTGGAGTCTTCCAGCGCTTGCTGTGACAAGCTTGCTGACTATTTCGTGGACAAAATCACTCACATTCACTACTGCTTCGACACTGCATTTGATACAGTAGGTGAACCAGAGGTAATGAATGTCCCATCTTGTCCTGTTTTGTGGGATTAGTTTCAGTCTGTGTCATCCGAGGATGTTCTGGGTTTTGTCAGGGTGATGTTTTGTGAATTAGATCTGTGCCCGTCCTGGCTGGTTAAGGCCAGATGGGAGACATTGGGGTTGTTGCTGACTGGAGTAGTTAATGCCTCCCTTCAGGAGGACAGGTTCCGTGGGCCCCTTAAGGAGGCCTTGATGCACCCATTGCTCAAGAATCCATCTCTTGATGTTGACTCCTTGGACAGATATCGGCCGGTCTCTAACCTTCTCTTTCAAGGGAAGGTTATTAAACGGGTGGAGGCACATCTGGATTGGGTCAGTTTTCTAGATCCCTCACAGTCTGGCTTATCTTTTGGCTGCATTTGATACCATTGACCATGAGTTACTGGTGACTCCCTTGTGGCATCACGCCAGAGTGGACAGAATCAATTTTGAATGGTTCTGTTCTTTCCTGTCTGGAAGGACTTAGCTTGTGGCACTGGGGGATTGTTTGTCATCCCCCCCAGGATCTTATGTGCGGTGTCTCACAAGGAGCTATTCTGTCCCCTCTCCTGTTCAGTGTGTATATGCAGCCTTTGGGTGAGGTCATGAGGCAGCTTGGGGTTCCTCTCCTTTTCAGCTGACCCAGCATTCTTCTTGCTTACCCGATGTCTGGCAGCTGTGGGGGATTGGATGGGGATGAACCGTCTGAAGCTGAATCCTGACAAGATGGAGGTGATGCTGGTGGGGAGGGACGAGAGTGTGGAGTCATTGAGTTCATCCCTCCCTCGTTCTGCAGGTTCGAAGTCTAGGGGTGCTCCTCAATTCACAGCTCTGCCAGGATGCCCAGGTGGTGGCTGTAGCGAGGAGTGCCTGCTGCCAGTTACATCTGATACGGCGGCTTTGGCTGTTTATTTCAGACTCTGACCTAACCACCATTGTCCATGCCTTCAGCACCTCAAGACTGGACTATTGTAATGCACTTTACATGGGGCTACCCTTGGTGACAGTTCAGAGACTCAACCTTATGAGGGTGGTGCGCCATGAGCATATAACACCTTTGCTTTGTTCACTGCACTGGCTGCCTATAGTCTTCCGGGCCTGATTTAAGGTGTTTGTTTGGACCTATAAAGCCCGAAATAGTCTGGGCCCTGTTTATCTGTGGAACCGCCTCATCCCCAGATTCTGGATTAGCCCCTGTGGTCAATCAGGGGTGCCCCTCTTGAAGTCCCTCGTGTATGACAGGGGGCAGCAATGCAGAGGGAATTCTTGGTCATAGCACTGTGGCTGTGGAACTCCCTCCCACTAGGAGTCCGCTTGTCCCTGGATCTTCCGTTCTCGAGGTGCCAACGTAAGACCTATCTTTTTTGCCAGGCTTTTGGCAGGGGAGATGGGTCATGGGAGGCTCGTTGGTGAGGGGATTATTCTTTTAGCCTCTGTGGCCTTTTGTATACTGTTTTTATATTTTATATCTCTTGTTATTTATATTTCTATATTGTTAGGCTGATTGTTTTGTACACCACCCTGAGCTGCCAGAGGCAGGAGGGAGCAGGATAGAAATTTTAGTATAAATAAATAAAACTATATAAATATTATATCTGCCCCTTTGCCCGTCTCCACTTAATTGAAGTCTTTTAGGGGTGGGGGCCAGTTGTGACTAGGGTTCTGACCCACTAAGGTTCCTGCAAGAACTTACCACAGCCCCCTACCACAGCAACAAAACCAGGAGAGACTAAGGTGCTTTATGCGATTTCTTATTTCTCAAACTTTTTTTTTTTTTTTTTTTAAATGTGTGCATCTCTATTTACAAGGTAACTACGGAGGTGACATTTCTTACATCACCTTACAAATATCAAGAGAGACAGGCAAGTAGTAAAGCTAAGGGAAAGAAGAAAATTGAGTAGGATTTAAACATAACAAGATTATGCCTCAAGTAGCTTAACTGCCTTTTGACTGAAATCTAAGAGAAGATATTTTTTTTAATGCGACATTCCTCCGCTGGGTTTGGCAGACTCGGCGTTAAGAGCTGGCTGGGGAATAATAGCATTTCTTTCCAAAAAGGAAAAAAGAAAGGAGAAGAAAAGTTTTGTATTCCAACAGGAATGTCATCTTAATGAGCACTTAAAAATGCACATACTATTAAACATAGCTCTTGCGCTTGAAGGCCCCATCAAGCTAAACTGCTAGCGAGGCATTTTTCATGGTGAAGGAAATATAGCCGTTATTTCCTATAAGTAGTTAAAAGGTGAAACCATAGTAAATTAGGAAAGCCTTCCTGGTATGCTTTCATGAAATCGAACACTGACCTAGGACACATGAAATTGCTTTCATGATTTAACTAGATGGCACCATAATCGTATTGTATTTTGCAGGGGTAAAGGCCCATTGAAGAATACATCTGATGTCATTAATGCAGCCAAGAAGATTGCGGAAGCAGGCTCCAGGATGGACAAATTAGCACGAGCTGTGGCTGATCAGGTAGATTCGCCTGCAAACCAGAATGGAGTGTGTCTTGGGTCAATCCGAAGCTGAACGTGGGGTTGTTTCAAAGGAATCCTCTGTAGAAAGTGGCGACTTAATAATCTAGTGATGGAAATCAAGGTGCGTCTGGCGCACCCATCATGGTGGCAGGGCCTTTGCCAGCTTCAGAAGACTATCGCCAGCTTTCTGGAATTCATTGTTTCAGAAGTTAAACCATAGAAGCAGGGTTTAGTTTGGGGTCTTGCAGGACTCAACCCCAGCAATTACATTCAGGGGGGGGGCTGAACCCTGAGAAATGTTCCCAGTAGAAGCATGTACCCCAAAATGTGAAAGATCAGGAAAAGGTGGACAATATATCAATGTTATATTGATCATGGATTTTCTTAATCCAGGACACAGGGCATCATGGCTTCCTTCAAACCTCAGCTGCCCCTCACATCAAAGCTCCATCTCCCAGGCAGTCCAGTGGGTTTAGGCAATGGTGGCTAGCCTCGCAGTCCTCCCCAGGAAGCTACAGAGTAGACGCAACAAAAACAGCATCTTTGCTTCTCTTGCTCTTGAGGGAGCCACGTGGACCTGTCCCCAAGCAACCACTTCTGGCAAGAGCCTTAGTTCATGTGCCTGTGAGCCGCATGCGACTCCTGAGCTTCCATTTGCATACCTTTGTACTATAGTCTTATTTCCTCTGTTTAGGGCTGGAAAACACTGTTTTGTCCCGTTTCTGCATGCCGACATTTTGTGCATGTGTAAAAGTGTCTGATTGGAATTCCGATTTCACAGAACTTTTGTTTAAAATCGGAATGGCTTTTTTTGAACCAGTCCTAATGATGTTTGTATCAGGATGTTGGCTCTGCATGGCCAGCATTGTCCCACAAAACATATATGGGTGGTAGGAACTCATGTGCTATGCTACTACATTCTTCCTGGAAACAATCCCATTAGAAAAGAATGAATGAGTAAGCATTTTCTTCCGTTTCATCTTTTTTTTTCAGTTCTACCATATTATTCTGCGAGAGCTGAGTAATAAGAATGAATATATTGCTACAATGAATCTTTCAAATATATTAAAAGACAGGGTGAGGGTGGGGGGACACAGTTATTAGCTTAGAGAGACCGCTTTCCTGGTAGGAAAGAATTGTTCCCTGAAGTGTATTTTCTAGTGCCGCATTCAATCCACTTTTAAATAATTCAGACAATGGGACCTGATATTCATCTTAAGTTGTCTATACTCCCATCATTGTCATCCCAGTTAAGCTCTGCTATCTGTACATTCAGAAAATACAAGAAGGCCTCAAATTTAACTCCAGGATCAAATTCCATTTTAGAGCTGAAACAGGTACTTAATTTAGTATCCATGAATAGTACTCACATTGTTGAGCACCATGTGAGATACCTGGAAAATCAGTAATTTTTTTTATCGATATGTTAATTTTCTGGTTACCGGAGGTAAATCGGGATGCAAAACCAAAACATTTAGATGGAATCTCAAAAAACAGAACCAGAAGTCGACATTCTGGGACCAGAAGTCGACATTCCGGGACATCAGGTTCCTGAATCGGGCACTAATTGGGTAGTGATTAGCAGAACATTACAGTTTGGAAATTTGGAAATTGGTCGAGTATACCCATTTTTGTATGTATTAATTTAAACTCTTATCAGATAGATAGATAGATAGATTAGATAATCAGTCAGTCAATCAATCAATCAATCAATCAATCCATATTTAGGCTTATGAAATTACTCTCTTTTTCCCCAAACAGGCCAGACAAGAGTGGACAGGACCAGATCTAGATAGGACCTCGTACAAGGGGTAACGGTGGTGGAGCCACTTGGCAATACTGATCATAATATAATCAAATATGATATAATTACCGAAGGGAGAATGATAAACAAAAACTGTCTGTGCTAAAATAAGGAAGCTAGTTAGAAGGAAACTAAAAAGAGCAGTTGCGAGGAATAAACATCTACAAGGGGCATGGAAACGATTTTAAAAACACCATCTTGAAAGCCCAGATTAAAGGTATTTCACAATTTTAAAAAGGTAGCAAGAGGACCAAATGACTGCCAGCATGGCTAAATGGTGAGGTGAAGGAGGCTGTTGGAGCCAAAAAGGCATCCTTTAACAAATGGAAAACTAGTCATAATAAGGAAAATAGGAAAAAGCATAAGCACTGACAAATTAGATGCAAAACATTAATAAGACAGGTCAAGAGAAAATGTGAAGATAGACTTGGAAAAACTAATAATAGAAGAGGCAAAAACTAATAATAAAAACTTTTTCAAGTACATCAGAAGCCTGCTAGAGAGTTAGTTGTGCCATTAGATGACCAGGGTCCATTGCAGAATATGACCATTGCAGAGAAGCTGAATGAATTCTTTGCTTCAGTCTTCACTGCAGAGGATGTTGTGGAGATACCCATGCCAGAATTGTACTTTGTAGATGATGAATTGGAAGAGCTGTCACAAATCAATGTGACTCTGGAAGAGGTTCTTGAGCAAACTGACAAACTAACTAGTAACAAATCACTGGGACAAGATGGTATTCTCCCCAGAGTTTTGAAGGAACTCAAATATGAAATTGCATACCTACTACTGGTAATTTGTAGCCTATCGCTACAATATGCCACTGGACCTGAGGACTGGAGGGTAGCAAATGTAACAGAAATATTTAAAAAGGGCTCCAGAGTCCAGAGTTGATCTGGAAACTACAGTCCAGTGATCCTAACATCAGTGCCGGGCAAACTGGTGGAAAAGGCTGTTAAGAACAGAATTACTGAGCATATTGATAAACGAACGTGGCTTAATGCGGAAGAGTCAACATGCATTTAGCAAAGAGAAACCATACCTCACTAATCTATTGGAGTTTTGGGGGTGTAAATAAGCATGTGGATAGTGGTGAGCTGGTTGCTATAGAGTAACTGGATTTTCAGAAAGTGTTTGAAAAGGTCCTTCATGAGAGACTGTTGAGAAAATTAAAAAGTCATGGGATAGGAGGCAGTGTCCTATTGTCTGGACTGGCAACTGGTTAAAGAATAGGAAACAAAGGCCAGTTTTACACAGCTCCTGCGGGGTGTGTGTGTGTGTGTGTGTCTGCGGTTGCACCAGTGCATGCGCAGTGAGTGAGCTGGGTATGCATACAGGCACACACACATCCCCATGCACCCCCCACTCACTCATCAACACTCACGGAGCAACCTCTGTTTTTGCTGGTTGCTCCATGCATGTTGGTGAGTGGGGATGTGTGTTAGGCAGGAGTGCGCACGCACGCCCACTCCCCGCGCGCGCACGCCGCATCCTTCAGATGGGGCTCCTCCCACTCATGAACATCCAGATTTCTAGCTGCATCTCATGTGAAAAAGGCCAAAGAGGTAGGACTAAATGATTAGTTTTCACACTAGAGAGACCTAAATATTGGAGTGCTCCAGAGATCTGTCCTGGGACCACTGGTGTTTAATCATTAATGATCTGGAAAAGGGAGTAAAGAGTGAGGTGATCAAATTTGCAGATGACACAAAGTTAAAACATGAGATTACTGTGAAGAAGCCTTGTGAGACTGGGTGACTTGGCATCTAAATGGCGGTTGAAGTTTAGTGTGGACAAGTGCAAAGTGATGCACGTAGGGGAAAAATAATCCAAATTATATGTACACAATGTTGGGTTTAAAATTAGGAGTAACCACTGGAAAAAGACCTTGGAGTCATTGTGGACAAATACATTGAAATCCTCAGCTGTGTGTGCATGCAGCAGCGGTCAAAAAAGCAACCAGAGTGTTAGGAATTATTCATAAAGGGATATAAGGAGCTGCCTAACTGAGTCAGACCAACGGGCCATCTTATCCCAGTATTGTCACAACCTGTCACAGCAGCAGTGTTTCAAATCCAGCTCTCCAGGATCCCCGGCAGAGACCTCGCCCAGGCGTGCTACTAGAGATTCTGAATCAGAGACGGGACTTTATATATGCAAAGCATGCGCTCTACCACCTGAGTCACCACCCACCCCGACGGGTTTAAAAAAGGATCAGACAAGTTTCTAGAGGATAGAGCCATTAGCAGCTATTAGCCAGTTACGTTTTGGGGGACGCAACCTCTTATTTTCAGGAGCTGGGCGTGAACAACAGGGAATGGATTGCCCCATTGTGACCTGCTGGGTACTACTTCCAAGCAACTGAGACTGACCACTGTTGGAGACAGGTGCTGGGCTCCATGGTCCATTGGTCTGACCCAGTATCTCACTACTTATATTCATATGTTATTATGAGACATGGGGTGCAATTGTATCAGGCCCACAAGCTCAGCCTGCCTCCTCCCCAAAAAAACTGCTTAACATCAGTGTAAGTCAAGTACCGGTCCCCTCAAAAATTGTCTCGGCCATCAAGCCACTTTGCCCTGTATAATAATGCTAAAATCCAGTCCTGCCTTACTGTTGCCACTGCAAAAACCCTAGTCCATGCTCTAGTCATCTCCTGCCTTGACTACTGTCACTTTCTCCTTACTGGTCTCCCCTGCTCTGATCTCACCTCCTTCATCTCTGTTCAGTGCTCTGCTGCCAAAACCATCCACCTTGCCCATTGCTTTGACCACATTCAGTCCCTACACTGGCTCCTTCTATGGGAACGGATTCATCACAAGCCCTTGATCTTCACCTTCAAGGCTCTTCATGGCCTTGCTCCCCAATATCTCTCTGCTCTTGTATCCCACCACATTCCTTCCCAGCAGCTTCGCTCCTCCTCTGCCCTCACCCGTACCTGTTTGCGACTCCTCTGCTCCTTTAAAAGTTTTCACCCCTTCTCTCTTGCTGCTCCTCACACCTGGATCTCCCTCACTGCATACATTTATTCTGCTCCCTCCCCTCCCATCCCTCCTGAAAACCTACCTCTTCCGCCAGGCTTTCCCTGGCTCGTCATGAGTGAAATTGCATCCTCCTCTTCCCTCCTTCAGAATCTCTTCCCTGTAACCAAGTTAAGCACGTGCTCCTGCATCTTCTCACACTCGTGGTTGTATAATTGTGTCTCTCCTGATGTTCACCTCTCCCTCATCTCCCCCTTCCTTGTCTCTTAGATTGTAAGCCCTTTGAGGTAGGGACCTGTCTGTAACTACTGACTCTACAAGTGACACGTACATCACTGGCCAATCCAGTAGGGGACTGGAATATGCCCCTCCCCCCACACAACCAGAGGTGTTTTTAGATGGACTCAGGGCTGGTCACACTCAGAGCTGCTCCGGGGTGCACCCCTGAGTCTGCCTGCATTCAACCCCACCTGAAACTGTTTTAAACAGACCCAGTGGTTCCCCTGGCCCGCAGTCAGCCAATGCAGAGCCCCTCACTGCCATGCCATAGAGCTGGGGTCGAATCGCCTGGCACTCTAGGCTGCCACCTGCAACTCTATGGTGATACCCAGGGCAACACCTGGCCCGAGGCGGAGTTTCAGCTGCCATCCACTGAGCAGATGGACCACAGTTCTGCTTTCTCCAGAGGCCCAGTTTTGGCCTGCCCACTCCATTGGTGGTGTTCCAGGATGTTCTGGAGCACCGCAAGTGGGACCCGACCTGCTCTGCTTCTGCTCCACCTCAACGTCTGTTGGCATGCCTTTAGATGGACGGACAACCTGGAGGTGAGGAGGAGGAGAACCAGGGCTGCAATCATCTGTTTACACCCCAGGATGCAGCTGGGCCCAGAATTTCTTTCAACAGGCCTATCCCCAAGCGAACGTGACACAACTGAAGGGTTTCCCCTTTAAGAAACACCCTCTACTCCTAGAAAAGTGGATAAGAGAGTTCATTGAAAAGAAAAAGTACTTGATTTTGTTGAGCTGCTATGACTTACTACTGTTTCCATCATCTCTCCTCTGTATCTGTGTTTAATGTTAAAATTAATTTCTTGTTTGTTGGTGTACAGCAGCATGCCTTCAGAGGGATGAAAAATACCAACTTCCAAGACATACGTTTTCAAAAAAAAATCAATAGAGGAATTGGTTGTCTGTTTTTAATACCTCAGCTCTGGCGATATTTTACAGAACTTTGGAGAGATGCATGCAATATAAAGTTTTTATGGACTTTTACATTTTTAATTACTGTTCCGATGAGGGAGATCTTACATTTTAATTTGCTTCAAGGTACTTGTAGTTAAAGCCTCATCAGCTCTCTAGAGGGATTGTCTTAAAGTTCACTTCATTCAACTCCTAGGCTTCCAGAGTAGGATAAATATTACTGTACTAAATTGTCACGGGGAAGGGAAATGTCTGCTGGGATTTGTACTGGGAAGATGTGGCAACTGTTTGAGGGAGAAACATTAAGACATTATCATAAGTACAGAAGAGATTGAACTTTAACGACCCCTGTGAACTCCCAGCACTTAGTAGCGGATAAGACTTAAGGAAAAAAGAACCAGCAAGGTAATTGCTATTGGAAGATATTTGAAGGCACACTTACCTTTTTGCCTCTGACTGTAGTTAAAACACAGTTTCCCTTTTTTCTTTCATAGTCCCCATAAGTATTTTCCCATACTATCCTCCCCAAACACATTTGTCTGTTCCTCCCACCTGACCTTCAAATCCCTCCTGAAAATCTACCTCTTCTGTTAAGCTTTCCTTAACTCCTCATCCCTGCAAACTACTCACTGCCATTATTGGAATAACAAAAATGAAAATAACAGTGAAACAACTGCTCACTGCCATTATTATAATAACAAAAACGAAAATAACAGTGAAACTAATGAAAATTTTCATTTTCATTATTTCATTATTTCCCTCAATTTTTCGGTAATTTCCAGCAATTTCTGGTAATTTCCAGTATTACTGATAATACAAAAATTACCCAAAAAAATACTTATAATACTGGAAATGACCAAAAATTACTGAAAATGACAGGAAATAACAAAAATGAAAATAAATAACGAAAAAATAATGAATAGAGCTTCGAATACTTCAAATAGAGCTCAGGAGTGGCAGTGAGGCATCCCTAGATCAGCAGTGGTAGAGCCAAAATGGCTGTATTCGAAGTAGGTCCACCTGCCTCCAATCGGGCAACCACTACACGTACCAGCAGCTAATCAATAATGTTATGTGTGGCAACCAGTGACCAAAATGCAACAGGAAATGCGGGATGGATATTTCCTATCTCAGCCAAAACTGAGACTGCTCCAGGTAATACCTGCCCTTCTAGCACTCCCTTCCCTACTCCTCTTCCCCATAGCCACTGTCACCAGACAAAATGGCGGATATGATAAAACGCTCACTCCTCAGTGCTAACCCACAAGATTTATAACCAAGCAACAGGGATCAGTTGAGTAGCAAACACACAGCAGGTTGGTCATAAACAGACGTATCGCCTAATTGTGTATTTGTTGATAGGGTTACGCCATCTATTCAAGTCTCAAGTGAGGCTATGCTGGCAGATCTTATAGGAACAAAAGGGTCGAATGACCCCAGTCCAATTTCTAGCGCAGGTCGTCAACCAATGCCACAAACGCAGTTTCGGTGTCATGACCCGGACAAAATCCTGACTGAGAGGGATCAAGAAAACGGATGTGGTTGACGGGCTCCACATATGTTCAGTTTGTTAAAAGAGTCCACTGTTGTACAACGGGACAGAATTGATTTGTTTCCTTCTTATTAAGGGCTGTAAATGTTAAAGTGTGTCTGATAATATAGCACTGATTACCATAAATAATTTCCTTCCTGCATAGATGGTCTTCTGGATTATGCATCAACTCCTGCCTTTTGTGCAAACGGATAGCCTAAGAAAACAGCTAAAAAGATTACTCTTGTTTTCTCTAAAGTTCATCAGATAGCAGATAGTTACTTTTCTTATTTAAAAAAATTAGCCCACAGGTATTCATGTTTTAATTCATGAGCTAAGGAGGAGGTAGAGAACGGTCTTCAGCTTTCATAACGTGTCTCGTTACGGTAAATGAATATGGTATTCTTTACTGCTGCTAGTTCTTCCCACAGCTTTTGTATAAGGACACAGGCTGCAAACTGACTAACAATTTTAATTGACTAAAAAGAGAAAAGCAACATAATTAATCAACCAATATATGAATTAAGTATCAGACTTCTAGAGAACCCCAATACTGTTCTATGCAAAACCATTTGGGTTTTGTTTTGGTTTGTTACTGCTAGCTCTTTTAAAATTGCATTTTTACATTTTAAAAATTGTTGGTTTTGAAATGTATTTTTTAAATGCTTTAAAATATTTTTTAATGTTTATATATATAATTTTTGGTGTCTCTCTGTTTTAGGTCATTTTTACACCGACACCCCCTTCCCCCTTCGGGTGTGCGGGAGGGTGTTAGGCTCATGGGAGTGCCCATGGAAATGATGTGGTGGGGGATGGGTGTTCAATCGGTGTTCACCTGTGCGAACACCACAGGCGGTGGGTGGAGGTGCATGTGCACTCCCGCTTAACACCCACCTCCACCCATCACCCACCCGTCTCCACCCACGGAGCCACCCGGAACAACGGAAGAGGCTCTGTGGGTGGAGATGGATGTGTGTCCGTGGGACACACACCCATCTTCATGCATTGCAGCAGCACACCCATCCCCCCACCCATGGCTGCCCATGTAAAAAAGGTCTTAATCTGCAATCAATGGAATAAGCAGATAGACTGAATGAATTTGATGTTGGGTGCCTGTCTAGTACAAGGTCCTGAGCACATGTTCAGGCTCTAACTCAGGGATGTAGGGACCCTTTTCACTCACCACGGCCACCTTGACAATGAGTAGAAGCTCTGGGGGCCGCATAGACGTTGGAGATGGTAGTGCTCCAAGGGTGCAGACAGAAAGAGAAGAATCCAGATCATGGATCTGTGCTATGGATCTATCCCCAATCATTGTGTGCAGGCCCTCATCTCTGCTCCCATACCGTGAGCTCAGACTTTCAGTGCTTCGGGGTAAGAACTCGATCCAGGGACGAGGTCCATGAACTGGAAAGGGGCCACATTAAAATTAGTCATGGGCTACATTTGGCCACTGGTCCTGAGGTTCCCCACCCCTGACTAAGTGATATCCATAGTTGTTGTTGGATATTTGGGGTTCGGAAGGAATTTCCCCCATGAGACAGATTGGCAAGTGCTTCTGGGGTGGGGGTTTCTCCTTCCCCTGCAGAGCGGGACTCAGCTCACTTGTTTGGGTCTTATGAATAGAGCTTATCAAATTACTCCATGCAATTGCAGGCAACAGCGTGCCCCAGTCAATCCTACTTTTTACCCGCAGCATACTTTATTATAGGCTCATTTCTAGAGGTGGACTCATCTGTTGGAGCAGTTTAGGGCTTTCAAATCCTGTTTCCATGCAGAAGGTTGGATTTAGGGCTGAGATCAAAAATCCAGACGGATTTTTTTCTTCTAAGGATTCCATCCAATCTGGTCTGAGCGAGGCCGTCAGAACGTGGACCAGCTAAAATCCAGTCCCGGTTCCAATTGGAGCTCTGGATCAGCAGCTCCTCTCTCCCTCCTTTCCCAATGCTGTGCCATTTTATGCATGTACGCTAAGAAAATACTCTTTTGGGGCATGTGCAAAAAAGGGACGGTGCTTATGATGCATGCGCAAAGTGGCGCGGCCCTCTGATGTCAGAACAGATTGTGGCGATCCATTGCAGCTGAAAATCCATTCTGGATTTCCACAGCCCGTTCCAAAACTGCAGATTAAATCTGGGTAGAGGATCAAGCTGGTCCAATTCAGCCGTAATGGGGTTACCTTCCGGCTCTACTATTCTATATGAATGAGTTCTAATCAGTTTCTTCTTTTTCTTTGCAGTGTCCGGATTCAGCCTGCAAGCAAGATCTCCTAGCATATCTTCAGCGCATTGCTCTCTATTGCCACCAGCTGAATATCTGCAGCAAGGTGAAAGCTGAAGTTCAGAACCTGGGAGGAGAGCTCATTGTATCAGGGGTAAGCTGGTGTTGGCATTTAGCAGTTCACATTTCCTGTCTATAGTCCTTGCAAAAGAGTGAGGTTTTTTTTTTTATGGCAACACTGTTTAAAAAAAAAAAAAGGCAAAACCCGACTGATTCATAAGCAGGCTTCTTAACAAATGTTATCACCATTATTCCAGACCTTGCAATAACTTGTAGAGCAATTTGATTTTCCAATTACCCTTTGTTTATATTAGCCTTGTAAAATCTTTCATTTTTTCCAAAGGGGGAAAAAAAAAAAAAAAGTAATTTCATAGTCTAGAAACCCATTGCCAAGCTGTGAATATGATAATTATTTGGAGCTTTTGTATATTTGCTCATTGTAAATCCCCTTCCCTTTGTTAGTATTGGTAATTTCCCTCCTCTGTGCAGAAGCCAGCAGAGAAGTGCATATTGTTAAGATGGTGACAAATACTATTTCATTCACTCAGGGTCCAATGCATACTAGGTTGAGCACAATTTTAAAAAAAAAAATGCATCTGGAAAGTCAGCAAAATATTTTAATTTGTGATGAGTGCGCTGTTTTCAAATACAGCTGTGAAGACCTAATATCTCCATATTCCAATTTCTTTTGGTTTGCAATTTCTAAAAAAAAAAAAAAAAACAACCCTGAAAATACAAACATTTTAGCTACATTCACCAGGTGTTTGGGAATAAAATTAGAAAAGTGAAGGGAGAGTCAGATTATACATTATGTCTTTGCCGAAAGAGGTCCTTTCGCCTCCTTCTGCCTTATCTTGGGCCATCTGCAGGAGAAATACGTACTAATATTTGCTGACCCTTGGGTTTTTCCAAAGTCAAATACTACACTGGCTACACAGCCATACTGTGTTCCAAGATTTTGATGGGTTGTAAGGCAATTTAGATAGGAGTATTTGAGAGTACTATTGGTAGGGCGGGGATGGGGAATCACCTGTCCTTGTGTCGCTTGAGCCCAATTAAGTAGAACGACAAACTATTGGGAAAGGAGATGACCTCCATTTCATCTAGCTAACCCCAGGAAAATTGGTGTCATTGTCCACAGCTAACTCCTTTTTTTTGCAAAGCACAGTAAGTAGTTTAAAACTTGGCTGGGTTTCCTTGGACCAACCGCTCTGAAAATCACGCTTGCAATCCCAAGAGAAGGCTGCTTAAATGTGCTGCTTCTGTGCCTCCCCGGCAGATGGGCTCCACTTCTTGACGTATGTACAAAGTATTGTAATTTTAACATCTTGATCTTCCCACAGCAGCAATAATCCCCTTCCATCATCCTGGCGTCAACTGAGTGATCTTTCCTTATATCCCTCACAGCTGTACCCAGACCCTTTCTTACCTGCTGCCATCCAGGGCTGGCTTTCCATACCCATTTTTAGCTATCACACCCATCTGCCTCTAACAATTGCCCAAATTAGCGCTTCTGTCAGCTTGGCTTTTGTGCTTTTGTTTGTTTCTTTCTCAACTCATAGATGTTGGATGGGCCATTATGAGCCTTGAACATACTTTGTTATTGGTACATCGTCATGCGCTGTGAAATCTAAATGGCTGAACCGCTCGACTTCATTTAAATTTGGCATTGTTAGCTTCTGCTGCTTCCCAGACTTCATCACCATTGTCTTTTTTTTCTTGCAGTCAGCTGCAGTCCAAGGCAATGCGAACTTCAGCCTTTCAAATGATTAGCTTCAGAGTTGCCTCTAAAGACTTCAGCGCTGATAAAATCCAGAGAGGCCGGGGTTTACTATATCTGCTTTTCCAGTTGTTGTTGTTCTGCCATGAGCTTGAAAGAGGTGGTGCACAAAGAGGACCTCTTGTACCTCCTTTTTTTGGACAACAGTATCTTAGCTTGGTGTAATGAAATTAGTCCAGTGCCTTTCTGATAGACCATAACTTGCCATAGATCTTCAATGTGCTGGTTACTGTATGCTCCTTTGCTATTAGGACTATCCAGGGGTCTGGTATCCAAGTCCCACATCTACATCTGTAGCCTGCTTGTTCACTCACCACTTCTGCCTCCATCTTGTTCTTCATTCTCTCTCTTGGATAGCCAACTGCAAATAAATAGCAGTTTATTTGCACAACAAGATAAATACCCTTATCTGGCAACTTGCATACAGTACAGTACAGACCTATCTCCCCGCCTCCATGCCCCCAAGTCATTGACTATTCAAAAAACCCATATGTTATGTATTGTATTTGAACGACATCTGTGATGCAAGTCTTCTCAGTACTTGGCAGTTATGACATTGTTTTGAAGAAATGGAATTATAGAACACTACTGTATTTGCAATAAATTGCCACATCCTTCAGCAATTTCCTTGTTCAGAACCTTCAGAATGATTTCAGAGTTAATAGACATTAACTTTGGGGAATACAGCTTTTGTTGTGTTAATTTCTAGTTTTGTTTGAAATTTTGTTCTTAGAATCCATTATTTCTAAGGCCACGTTCCAACAAACAGTTCATTTGGTGGAGTTGTGTCTCACTTTGGTTTTTACTCCTGAAGCATTCACATAAACAGAGCGCTAACCCAGTATTATTCAGAAGTGGGGAGGGAAGAATGTACTCTGGAAAAATCAAGAGTGGCTATTCCCTTTTGGTTTTTATTGTGAAGTAACTTTTTGAGTGAACATTTATCAACGTGAGGGTGGCAATCACAGTTCAGTGATCATTATGGCCTTTTTTAGTCAGACCCACCTTGGGGGTGGGTCCATGTGCACCACCATGCACTTCCGGTGGGGGGGGGAAGGTCAGGTAATGGGTGTGCAGTCAGTGTGCACCCGCACCACCCTTTCATGCCCCCGTGTGGCGCAACGGAGAAAAAAACAACGACTTGCTCCATGCAGGTGAATAGGTGGGCAGTGCATGGGTCGCAGGAGTGCACCTCCACCCACGCCGCCTTCAGATGGGCACTCAGGTCCATGGGGGATCGGTAGATCTGGGTGGGCGCATCCCGTCTCAAAACGGCCTATGTCTCATCAAGAGAGGGAGTTTGCCACAGTATTACCTTGGTTTGCACTGTTCATCTGAATGCTACTGAGGTGGAGTTGTTCCTTCAATTTAACTAAATTGAGGTGGTTACTTCATTTTGCCTGTTTGTCGGACAATGGCCTTAATAAATTGATCCAATATAAAAGGGACTGAATCAGAACTAGGGTACGTATACACAATTATACCTAGTGTGGCGAGGAAAAAGCTGTTGCAATAATATTTAAAATATCGCATAGCAATATATAGTCCAGTGTAGGGGGTGGGAATTCCGGTTCTCCTGAGATCCGATATTGCCGGTATTTGGGTGTACCGACTTAATCCGATAAATCCGATATTTACCTGTACCGGCATACCTGATTTTTAACATTGGCCGCGGAACCGGGTTTTTAACATTGCGGCCATTGAAGACAATAGCCGCAATGTAAAAAATCTGGTACCGCGGCCAGTGTTAAAAATCCGGTATGCCGATACCGGTAAATCCAGTACCAGGGAGATCCAATACCAATACATCCGGTATTCTCCCCGGTATTCCAACCCTATTCCAGTGTATACCTTTTGGCAAAAGAAAGACTTCTCTATAAACTCCTGCAGTCTAGTGTACTTCACATTCCAAACTAAGAAGAATACATCCTATCCAACTGTATATTGTGTCGTTAGCCTTACATAGAAAGGTTTTTGGTATCATTAACTTAATCACAGATCACCAGAAAAGGTATCCCAAAAGACTATGGAAATGGGTCTGTTGTTTTCCTGGAAATAAAGTGGTTGTAAATTAGAACCCTTGGATGTATCCCTCTCTTCTCCCTCTCTTCTCTTCCCCCTCTCTATCTTTCTTTTTCTTTCCACACTGGGGTTATCCCGTTGCCCTAGACCAAGGCAATGGGACCACAGGTAGGGGCTGTTCTGCTGCCCTCCCCACTCCATCCCTGTGAAGCATCCTGACATCACAATGTTCCGAAGAGGCCGTGGCCACGATGAGGAAGTGGCAGAGTTGATGGAACATTGTGACATCACAGTGTTTCAAAGGGGTGGGGCTACATAGCAATCAGAGGGAGGAAATGACTACCCATTAGCGTTCTGCCCAGCACTCATTATCCCTAGGTCCTAACACCACTGGCCCCATCCCTGCTGCTGCTTTAGCGGGGCCAGAGTTTAAACAGCTAGGGATGGGCGAGAGCGGTTCGGAAGTTCGGAGTTTGGACCGAACTCGGTCTGTTCGGTCGACTGAACTGAACTTCCGAACCAAACTCGAATTTCAAATCGAACCGAACCGAATTTCCGAACTCGAATTTCAAACCGAACCGAACTGAACTGAATTTCCGAACTCCATTCTGTTTGCCCATCCCTATAAACAGCAGCACCATCAGAAGCAGGAAGGGGGGTGGATCCTGCTGGAAATATCCAGGGCTGTCTCTTAAACATTTCAAAACCAAACCCTTCCTCCCCTGGCCATTAGCTAGCATTCCCACTGTTCACCACCATATTCATTACCTATGGGTCAGCAAGATTGTCTCTCCAAGATCTAGTGCTGGATCTGAATTTTAACCTTGATTCCATCTCCAACTGAACTGAGGATTTGGACTGTTCTGATGCATGCACAAAATCGCCAATTGAACTGCTAAGCAGAGTAAAAACAGCCATTTCGATTCCTTCAAACTTTTCAGTGAAATCAGAATGGCTGTTTCAAATCAGCTCTACTCAAATTACCCTCTTTGGACCAGATCCTTTATTACCTCAACTGGTGTAAATCGGCATTGGTTTATTCAAAGTATCTTATCGCATATGATTGAGTTAGTATTATGAGAACTTAGCCTTTTAGTTTAGCACAATGCGATCAAAAACTCACATTGTTCTGGGGAGAAGAGCCTTGTTGTCCTGTAGGAAGTGAGCTGTGGTGGAGAGAAAATAGAAAAAGGGAGGGACAAATACAGAATAAAGAAGGGGGGAAAGAAGAATGAATTGAGAAGTCAAAAAAACCTTTTGCCGTTGATTCCAAAGGGGGCCAGAATCTCACCCGTTCTCACTTTTCAGTTGGCAGGCCTTGTATTTCCACACATTTCCCCATCACCACCTGCTTTTTTCCCCCTTAAAATATGAATGTTGAAATAAAATCCAATGTCCTGTTGCTGATGAATACTTGAGGGCCTTACCTAATAAAAAAACAATTACCTGGGCTTATAAACATCTTCTCCTCAGAGTTCATTACCCATAAATACCTGAAATATTTCCTATATGGAAAACTTTCTCCCATGCAGCTTCTCAGCTTTTAAACTGTATCCGTGGACCTTGTGGGGAAGGTAACATGGATACTCTTAAATTTGTTTCTCGTTGCTGTCCTCACTGGGGACAATCCAACGGCCCGCAGTTGCCGCATTCAGGGCACAACGCGCGCTCAGCTGCGCAAGCGTGTTGTGCATGCAACACAACCGCCCGCCCGTGGGCCGTTGGATTGCCCCCATTGACTTTAATGGTTCATCCAAGTCATTAAAGTCATTGAGAACTGAGTCGTTGACTTCAGTGGTGGAGGGAAACACTTTGCACCCTAAATTGATTTAAAATCACACCTTCACGTAGAAGACCAATATGAACTTTTAGTAGTCTCATTTACATAAAATATTAGCCTTGGGCTACAGAATTTATTCAGCACAAGACATGGCTATGGCTTCAGAAACAGGAAGCCTGGTGAAGCCTGGGCCAGATCCTGAGAAACGGACAAATCCAAATCCTGGACACCTGCTACTCCAACTGAAGTTAAGAGTGGAGACAGATGCTCAGAACCCTGTCCCCATGGTGCCCCCTGCCCCCATGTTGCATGAAGCAGCTTGCCCTCACATTCACCCCAGCTTACAGGTGTCCATGACAGCCTATGATGGCCGCACAGTAGCCCGGGATTTCCTCAACTCGCAGCCCAGGCTAAGTGTCATACCAACACTGCCCAGGGAACGGCCCAGGCTAACATCTGGCAGTGGTTTCTGATGTAACGGTAGTCCGCATTTCCATGCAGGTCAAAGCCTGGAATTGCGGGCTATCATCACATCTGAAAATCCCCAAAGTAGTTCACCTGATCTCTTTTATTGGATCAACTTCTGTTGGTGAGAGCGTGCATGTTTTTGAGCCACACAGGACTTTTCATCAAGTGATAGGGAAGCCTTATTGCCCTGATGAAGAATCCTGTGTGGCCCAAACGTTTGCGTAGCCTCACTTACAGAAGTTGGTCCAATGAAAGGCAGCATCTGATCTACTTTGTCTCCATTCTTTACTTTGGGGACCAACATGGCAACCACATTTTCCCTCTAGACTACCAAAAGATTGACTCCCCACTCTCCTTACTGTCCTTGATCTTGCATTTCTGTTCTCTTGTGGATGTCAATTGCTGGGGGGGCCACAGTCTTGTCAGGGGCCACTGGGGATTGAGGTCCAGGAGCAAGTTGTGGCATGATCGGGTGTGGAGAGTAGTGCAGGATCTGTCAGACAGACCAGGGGGAGTGGAGAAGCAGGTTGGGGTGCTGGAGCAATGAGGAGACAAGCAGAACCGAAGGAGACCCAGCCACTTTCAAAATCAGACTGGGTCCAAAAACAAACAAAGAGAGTCCAGGGCAAATCAGATCTAGGCAAAGGAGAGCCAACTTTAAACAGAGCAGAGCTGGTCCCAGCCCAAGCCATCAAGAATAAAAAGTGTAGCAAACAGATCCAGTAGCCAACAGGAGTGCTGAAATGAGAATAGATTTTAATCTTGCTAAAACTTGGCAGAATAGAGAATCAGGGTCGAGATCTCGCAGACATCGCAACCCTGATTCAGATTCTTGTGAGATTTCTCACTCCCCCCCCAACCCAGTGCACCTGGACTGGTCTTCCAGCCCAGAGAAAATTAAGTTGGGAGGGAGGAGAAAGCCATGCTGTTCCCTGCCTAGTACCTTGTCTGGGGCAGGCAGTTGTCTTGGGAGGGAAAACTTCCTGATTGCAAATTTTCAGGAATGGGAGGGGGGGAGAGTAGGAGGGAGGGGGCAGACTCAGCTGATAGCTTAGCATTGGCTAGCAGGAGTCAGCAGCCAATAGAACGGTGAAAAGCTGTGCTGAGCCCGCCTCTTCCCTTCAGCTCCCCCACCCCCATCTGCAAAATACTCCCTCTCCCATCTTCCCATATGGGAGGGGGGGGGAGCTGAAGGGAAGAGGCGGACTCAGCACAGCTTTTTATCATTTCTATTGGGTGCTCAGACTCCTGCTAGCCAATAGAATGCTGAAGATCTGCCCCTTCCATCCTGCTTTCCCTCCTCCCATCTGGAAAGGACTTCTAATGGGGGAGGGGGAGGGAAGCTGAAGGGAAGAGGCGGACTCAGCACAGCTTTTCAGTATTCTGTTGGTTGCTGACTCCCTGCTAGCCAATAGAATGCTAAGATATCAGTTGAGTCTGCCCCCTCCCTCCTGCTCTTCCCCCTTCCATTTCTGAAAATCTGCAGTCAGGAAGATTTCCCCACTAAGACAGGTGCCAGCCCCAGACAAGATAAGAAAGCTGGGCAGGGAACAGTGTGGCTTCTCCCTCCCTTCCGCACACCCAGCACAGGGTAATTTTTTTCTCTCCAAATTTCTCATGTTTTTCAGCGCAAATCCAGCTGATTTTCATCTCGTTCTCATTTGCAAGAATGAAACGAGAACTGTGATTCTCGTCAGGAAACGGGAAAAACTGAGATTCACATTTTGACTCTAGACAGGGACCAGGAAAGAGAATGGGGAAATAAGCAGAGGAAATAGATGATCCGCCTGGCTTCCTATGGCTGCAGGCTTGCCTTTTGTATGCAGGCAGCCAAACAGGAAGCTAGGTGTGTGGAGCAAAACTGAGGAGGGTGTGGCCTGACCAACCCTGGGAAGGCCTTCATTGTAACGCTGGGTCCTGGCAAGAGTAATCCAATGGTGTTGAGGAACCAGCCACCATTTCCAGGCTCCCTCAGGCACTGGGTTCAAGCCTCAGCTTCTTACACTTGCTAGGTACAGTAATTTAAGCCGGAATCAGGTATGTGTTTAGCGTTACGCTAAAGAAAGGCAGCGTGTAGATACAGATCTGACAGGCTGCCAAGGTTGTCGCTTTCCTTTCATTTGACATCATCACAGAGTCCAAACGTACTTATTTCTAGTTTCCAGCCACCGGCTGAGTGTTAGTGTTGAATTAAAATTGAAACGGGAGAGTAACCTGTGATGTAAATTAGGCGGGAAAAGCTGACACGTTGAGATTTGTTTTAGCCTCTGTAGACAGACCCGCTTAGACTGTAGATCACTCAGAACTTCCATTGGGGGCCGGGGGACCGGACCACATGTAATTTGTGAAACAGTATATTTAAAGAAAAACAAAAATTCCCTTCCAAAAAAACACTACAGTCATCTTCTCCTAGCCATATGGAATAGCTACTGTTAAGAAAAGCCCAACTATTTTCTTTTTCGGATTGCTTTCAGCAAATTTAAATCACTAGAGCTGAAACGAATATTTGTGCAAACAACTGAATTCATTGAATTTGAACTGAAATTGATAAAGCAGGTAATAACCACTATTTGTTTGCATTTCATTAGATACTTGTTTGGGATATTTTGGTTTGGTTCTTTTAGTTATTTTGGTAGTTCCGTTGTTTAGGTATTTTGGTTACTTCTGTTTGGCACCATGAGTGTTGCTATGAGTGCACAGCTCCCACAACTCAGGCCACTTTTAAACTAGGCACTTAGAAGCGCCTCCTGAGCCCTGCATTAACTAAGAAAGCCGCGTGAGGAGTGTTTACATGCTCCCTGTGCTACCGGAAGTGACGTGCTGCCCGTTTTTGGTGGCAGCTGGAGATACAAAGCTTTGAAGAGTCGCGTTCTGAAAGCCTCACTGCAGGCTTTCAGAATGTGCCTCTTCAAAGCCCCAGCCACCACCACTCCCCGCGTAGCTTTCTTATTGAATGTGGGGCTCAGGAGTCACTTCTAAGCGCCTAGTTTAAAAGTGGCCTCAGTAACCAAACTAACAAAGTAACCAAATAACCAAATCAAAATGAACAAGATAAGCAAAAATAATGCCTAAATAAACAGGTATGTGAATATCCGTTTCGGTTGCAGATGTTTATCCAAAAATGCAAATAATACCCATGAATACAAAATCCGCTATTAATTTCAGCACTATAACTTAGAGCAAAAGCCATTACCCCCATTCAATGCAATGTCAAAATTCTCGTTGACTTTAATCCTGGAGGATTGTCTCACCAGAGTAACAGAAGATACAGAAATTAAGGTATCAACTCTTTTGAAAATGCAGCTCCAACTGTCTGTGCTGATCTCTTTTGCAAAATCTGGCCTATAAGCATCATATAGCACTGTCTATCTGGAGATCTGGGCCAGTGTAATTTTCAATGTGAGGGGAAAAATGATTTTTGACAGGCTGGTTTTATTTTAAAATGGTGTCACTTTAAAGCTGCCTGTGGAAGATGCGTGGACTGTTGGCAGAGTGGGGGAAGTGATCTGAGGTGTCTAATAAATGTGGTGATCACATGTATAACATTACCACATGTCTCTCTATGGGTAATTTCAGACATTACGATACCACGGTCACCCACAGTGAACCCCCTGTGGTGGCCGATGGTACCGTAACGTCTAAAGGGATTTTCGCCAGATGTTCACCACAGTGAATACCTGGTGGGAATCTCATTGACCACGCTTTCGGACCTCCAGCTGCCCGGAGGTCTGAAAGCATGGTGGGATCGGGCCCCAAGCGTGGTCGGATTGGCCATGGTCTGGGATCGGGCGCAGCGGCCGGATTGGCCGCTGCGCCCACCCGTCTCCTAGAGGGCAGCCGGTTGGCCGGGGGAGCGCAGGAGGTGGGGCTGTGTGGCCTCACGTTGTGCCGCACAGCCCCACCCCCTCCCCGATCCCCAGGCAGAATCAGGCCGGCATGTCTAAAGGTGACCGGACTGATTCCTGACCGGAATCAGAAATGGATCCTGGAGCGCGATTTAGCGTGTCGGGCCTGAAGGCCCGTCACTTCCGAAATTACCCTATGTGTCTGCTAGCATATTAACATAACCATACATCCTCTTTCTTGTTTATATAACACTTTTAATTATAAATTTTCAACAATTGTCCCTCCAGTAGTTTAACTGACATTGTTAGCTTTCTTTCAAGATTAATGGCAAGAATCTTTGAGAGAAATGATTCTTCACATTTAAATATAATTGCAGTACGCCCACCAACCAAATGTGGTGGCAATAATCATTTCATAAAGCAAAGAATCATGTCACCAAGTTCATGGACGTGGTTGCGTAGGTTTTTGCATAGAACAAACAGGCCTTTTTTGGTGTTAGAGAATATTGTACTCTGAAGAGCACATAGTCACGTGATTAATCTCACAATGAATCTCACAGCTCCATGGAATGATAGGAGAGCTGGGTACATCATTCACATTTATAACTTGACAAGTCTTTTGCAAATCAGAATGGTAAGAAATCCAAAACAGTTCTATTAAAAAGCAAAGACATGTTCATGTAGGACTCCAAAGCATGTTAGGCAGTGTAGCTTAATTTTAAGCAGCGTAGCTTGAGATAAAACTAGCATATGCCCTTCAAGTATATTTCTGTCATAGTTTAAACATATGAGAAAACTTACGTCCTAGAAGCATCTCTTCTTGCAACAACGTACGGTGCTTGCCAGCTTTCAGGGAGTGGCAGGGACCAATGGGAGTTTAACTCACGTTAGCACGGTCACATGAAATCCCCGCTTGTGTGCGTGGGAGTTTTAGCGTTATTTTCCCGTTCTGATGTTAAGTTCAGTAACATGGTACAGGGCTCAAAATCCAGCCCTGTATCATGTTATTGAATTTAATGAGAGAACGGGGAAAGAACACTAAAAACCCCATGCACATGAGTGGGGATTTCACGTGACCACAGTAATGTGAGTTAAACTCATGGTGGTCCCTGCCCCTCCCTGAACATCAGCAAGCACCCTAATATGTTGTCTCAGAGTCGGGCTAAAAATGGGGTAAGAGCTTAAGGAGCCAATTAAAGCTCCCTGCTCCATGAGGTGCTTGATTGCTAAATCATGTAAAGCAACCTAAGTATGGCTCTAATTTTAATAGTTGGTTATAGTCCTGAAAGACGTATACACCTAGGAATTGCCATGGGAAATCAGAGTTATATCATGTCCCCTCCTTCCCCCAACATACTCCTTCTGCAGGGCAAGCCTAGGTTGATGTAGAAGGTGAGAATTTCCCTCTGAATGAGGAATGAAAGACTAAGAATGTTAATTTTCCAAAAATGGGGAAACGGCAAAGCAGAATGAATATCAAAATGGAAGGTGGGTTTTCCTGGCTGAGTAGAGCACTGTACTTTAACTTACAATACAGCATACTGCCAAGCACTATCCATTCTTTACCATACATGGACATTCGCACACACACTCATACACCTTTGTAGGCGAAGCCCATCATTTTTTATAGAATTAGCACAATTTGTTGTAAGAACTAAGGGGTGGGTGGGTTGTACTTACTCGTGAGAGGGGGAAGCTTGGGTGTGTGGGGGGAAGGGGGGAGGTGGGGTTTTTTTGAGAGGGGATTGGGACCGCAGGGGTTTTTGGGAGAATGGCTGTTAGGAGGAGGGCAGGTCGGTGTGGACGGGGGGGAGGGGGGAGATGGCCATAGAGGTCATTGTGGGGTGCGGACAGTATGGTCTGGGGGGGTATAGGGCTCGGTCCCTTGTGGAAGTAAGGAGAGCCTGCCCCCCACCTGAGATTACTGAGGAGCAGAACCCAGGGTCTGCTGGTGGGTGAATGATGCTGTTAAATGCAAGGTCCATGGTTAATAAGGCCCCGGTGATCTGGGATCTGATCCTGGACGGGGGGTGGTGGACCTTGCATGTATAATGGAGACCTGACTGGATGAGGGGACAGGGCCAATCCTGCCTTATCTCGTTCCAGCTGGGCATGCCATGCAGCATCATCCTCGCACTGGAGGCTGGGGAGGTGGTGTAGCTTTGATTTTTAAAGAGACGTGGTCTGTTAGGAGGTATCCAGTTCCAGATATTGCCAGGATTGAGGCCCTTCATGTGGTGTTTGATTTGGCTGGGGGCAATTTGGGGGTGCTGCCGGTGTGCCGGGCCCCTTCCTGCCCAGCAGCATCCCTGACCGCTCTAGTGGAGCTGGTCTCGGTGGTGGCGCTGAACTCCTCCAGGGTTTTGGTTCTGGGGGACTTCAATGCCCATGCCCATCCCGGCCTTGCGGGAGCAGAGTGAGAGTTCATGGCTGCCATGGAAACCATGGACTTGTGCCAGGTTGTCAACTGCCCGACCCATGTGAGGGGACATACCCTCGACCTGGTGTTCTGTTCTGGCCTTGAGGCAGGTGATCCGGTAGTGGGGGATTTGAAGGTTACATCCTTGTCATGGACGGATCATTATCTCCTGCAGACCAGTGTCTTAGTGTGTCACCTCCAGAAGGGGAGGGGACCAGTTAGGTTGGTCCGCCCTCAGAGGCTGTTGGAACCTCAGCGGTTCCAGGAGGCTCTGGGGGATTTAACCCTGGTTTCTGATGGCCGCTGTGTTGGTGAACTCATTTGGGCATGGAACATCTTGCTCGGGGAGGCCATTGACAGGGTGGCTCTGAGACATCCCCTGCCTCTGTCTCATCACCACAGGGCCCCTTGGTTTACTATGGGGCTGCGGTGTATGAAGCAGGAAGGTAGGCGACTGGAGCGATGCTGGCGTCGGACTTGCGCTGAATCTGACTGACTTCTCCGTAGAGCCCATTTGTGGTCCTATGTTGAGGCTGTGAGGGGTGGCAAAGAAAGAATTATTTGCCACCCTCATAACATCCGCAAAGTTGCATCCAGTGGAGTTGTTCCGGGTGGTGCGGGGGCTGGTCAGTCCGGCCTCCCTCCCCCTGGACAGGGACTTGTCCCAGACCCGCAGTGAGGAGTTTGCAATCTACTTTGCAGACAAGATCGCTCAGATTCAGAGCAACTTTGACACTGGATTAGGAACAGTAAAAACGGAGCATAAGGTGATGGAGGCCCCGTCTGGTCCATCTTTCTGGGATGAGTTTCAAGAAGTGACGCCAGCTGATGCGGTAGATGTCCTGGGGTCTGTCAGAGCCACTAGTTGGGAATTAGTTCCATGCCCGTCCTGGTTGGTGAAAGCCTCCAGGGAGACATTGGAGACAGTGCTGGCAGGGGTAATCAATGCATCCCTTTAGCAGGGGAGATTGCCCTCCGCCTCAAGGAGGCCGTGGTGCGCCCCCTGCTGAAGAAGTCATCTTTGGATGTGGACGCACTCGCCAGTTACCAACCTGTCTCTAACCTTCCCTTTTTAGGGAAGGTTATTGAACGGGCAGTGGCTCGGCAGCTCCAGGCTCATCTTGACAGCTTCGGTTTCCTTGACCCATTTCAATTGTGGTTTTGCTCCGGCTATGGTACAGAGACAGCATTGGTGGCCTTGGCGGACAATCTCTGCCGGGAGATGGCTGCAGGACGTTCTACACTTCTGGTCCTGCTAGCTCTCTCGACCACGTTTGACACAGTGGACCATGGGCTGCTGGTGAGACGATTGCGTGACTTGGGGGGTCTGAATGGGACTGTCCTTGGATGGTTCCAGTTATTCCTCTCGGGAAGGACCCAGCGGGTTGTCCTGGGGGCAGAGACTTCTAGCCCCTGGGCCCTGGACTGTGGTGTTCCGTAAGTTTCAGTCCTGTCTCCATTATTATTTAATGTGTATATGCAGCCCCTGGGGGAGATCGTGAGATGGTTTGGTATATCCCAAACAAGTATCTAATGAAATGCAAACAAATAGTGATTATTACCTGCTTTATCAATTTCAGTTCAAATTCAATGGATTCAGTTGTTTGCACAAATATTCGTTTCAGCTCTAGTGATTTAAATTTGCTGAAAGCAATCCTAAAAATAAAATAGTTGGGCTTTTCTTAACAGTAGCTATTCCATATGGCTAGGAGAAGATGACTGTAGTGTGTTAAAGAATATTTGGAAGGGATGATACCCATCTTTCCCTCTCCTTTTCAAACGACCCAGATCCTGCCGTCTCTGTGCTGTCCCAGTGTTTGGGGGCCATTGCAAAGTGATTATGGCAGAGCAGACTGAGGCTAAATCCTGATAAGACGGGGGTGATGGTGGTGGGTAGAGCAGGGGAGGTGTTGGACCCCCTTGTGGAGGGGGTGCGCCCCGCTGTGGCCCAACAGGTGCGGAGTCTGGGGATGTTATTGGATTCGGGTCTCCGCCTGGATCAGCAGGTGGAGGTGGTGGCAAAGGCGGCTTTCCGCCAGCTGTTTCTGGTGTGGAGTCTGTTTCTATACATCTCCAGATCTGACCTGGCCACTTTGATCCATGCCTTCATCACCTTGAGGCTTGACTAGCGTAACGCGCTTTACGTGGGACTTCCCTTGATGCTGGCCCGGAGGTTGCAGCTAGTGCAGAATGCGGTGGCGCGTCTCTTAACAGGGACGGGTCGATGTGAGCACATGACACCTGTGCTACTGCTCCATGCGCTGCACTGGCTGCCTATAACGTACCGAGCCAGATTCAAGGTGTTGACGTTAATCTATAAAGCTCTGTACGGTCTTGACCCCAGATATCTCAGGGACCGCCTCACCTTCCGCGATTCCGGGCAACTCCTTCGGTCCACCGGGAGCGCTTTCTTGGAGGTCCCCCGCGTAAGGCGGGGGGCCACAATGGTGAGGTTGTTCTCAGTGGCAGGGCCACGGTTGTGGAACTCCCTCCCAGAGGAAGCCCGCTTGGCCCCAAGTCTGCTGGCCTTTCGGCCGGCCTGCAAGACGTGGCTGTTCTCCCAGGCCTTCAGGGGTGGGGATGGAGGGGTGGGTTAAATTAGGGTAAAGATTTTTTTTTAAAACTTGTTGAATGATTGTAATTTTAAAAGGTGATTTTGAAGTGTTTTTAGTTTATATTGGAAGCTGCCCCGAGATGCCGTTGGCATGGGGGAGGGGGGGTAGCATATAAATATAACAAATAAATAAATAAATAAGAAGTACTAACAACAACATATACGACATTTGATAAATACAATGTAAATGCAATCCCATTTAACAACCTAAATAGGAATAACTTTGGGGACAAGGAAAAAGAAAAACAAAGCAAAGCAGACATTGTATTAGTGAAGTTCAAAATCCCCTTACATATCACTTCAAAGTTCAGATTCAATCTACCTTTTATTACCTATTAACTTCACAGGAGAAAGTAAAACACATCTACCCTCCAAATTACACCATTAGCCTTCAACCAGAAAGCAACTGTACAGTGAGGTCAATATTTTGTATTTGTCATGGGTGTGGAAACAATTCCTTTAAAATAGGTTTTCAATAACCTAACCAATAACGATTCACACTGTCTTCTGTTGGGCATTTCAGAACGAATTCTGAACATTAATTCACTGTCCCTGTGAACTTGGTAAGTATTATCATTGACATCGGAAAGGAGAGGAGTATTGTGATAAAGCCATTAGATGATGCTTTCAGATTCGAAATACAACCCATGGAAGTGTGTTGACATCAGCCAGCCCAGTGCTAATGGTCCACGTTTTTGCTTCAGTACTGACACCAGATTAATCATTTTCTCTGCCAATTTAAAAAGATTTCAGGATTTGTGTGTCCTGTCCTGCCAGTTCTGAATTAGGTGTTATCTGTTTGGTCTTTTGGTGGATAGAAGACATGATACATGAGAGGAATATCAACATCTTCTACCCGCAAGCACCAGCTTCCAAGTACTGTACCAACCAAATCAAAGTTCTCCTAGTGAGAAAAATAAATACCTTCTCTTTTGCAAACTTCAGTGACTCCTTGTCAATCTTTCATTTCAATGTCCTTTTATTCCAAATTATCATTTCAATTTCTTGTGGTGTTTAATTTTTTGCCATCCTTTCTTGGAGTAATAGGGCATTCATTAAGAATTATTCTTAAGTGAAATATATTATTCGCAGCCTCTTCCATTCTTGAAGGGAAACCTTCCCGTTTTCTACTAGCCTTGGCCATCATTGACTGAGTAGGATCTGTGTCTTTAACAATGTATCTCCAAATACTTTTCAGCTTGATGTGACAAATCATTTTTGCGAACCCCAAACTGGACAAGTCTCTCTCTTGCCTGCCAGCCATATATGCAAGATGTCAAATCAGCTGTTCATCTTTGCTTAGGATGCAATTTTTAAATCTGAATGTCCTGGCTCTGGATAGTCGGTTCAGTTTTCCTGTGCACATGTTCATCCAGTAACTCCTTGATGTTTAGAGAGAATATCTGCTCTCTCTCTCTTCAAATATTCCACTCTTTGCAAATACTTATAATTCTTTTATTTTACCATCTAGCAAAGCTACACGTATTTCTTCATTACTAACTTTCAGGATCTAACCATTTCTAGTTTGCTTCTTGAAGTTCTTTCTCCTTGTCCATAAAAAAAAATTAGGTTTCTTATATCACGAGACCATGTGCAACATGCCAAGTATGACTTCGCTAGTCTGATTCAATTCTGCCCCCTTTTCAAATCCAGTCTAATCCATCTAGGTTTCAATTTCATGCTTATCACTTTGTGATCTTACAGATTCACTTTTTTATTACAAATTGCTCCTGGAGAAATCAGTTTGGTTGTCCATATCCATCAGAAGTGCATTTGTTGTCTTGATACTATTTCAGCCCGACTCACAAAACTTACCCTGGGAAAGGAAACCTTTTTATTTTTTAACTTTGCCAACAGTCACCCAGTAATGGTCATCCATTTATGGTCTTAATTAACCAGATTGTTTTGCCCTTGGAAGTTCTAACGTTCTGTAAATTGTTCTGAACATTTTGGATTTCAGCAAGGACCTTCAAAGTCAAACATTTTAGAAAGCTGAGTTTCCCCTTCTCTGCTCATCAAAGAAATCATAAAGTGCTAGTTAGTAAGTCCAGAAATAAAGCTTTTGCCTACTTTTGCAAGACTTTGCCACAGTGTACAAAAGCTTTTGACACAGATCATAGGGCTCAGAAGGATCTAGATACACAAAAAGCATTGTGGAATAAAGAAATCAAGTAAACATATTTAATTGAATTATAAACCTAACTTCACAGCAGCCCATCATCACGCTCAGGCTATTTTAACACATACGCCCCCCCCCCGCACACATGTGTGGTTGGGGGTGGGGCGCCTGTGCGAACACCGCAGCAGGTACAGGGGAGATCAGTGGGCACCCATGGGAACTCCATGGGTGGTGGGTGGGTGTGCATGTGTGCTCCCACACTCCACCCACTTCCACCCATCACCCACGCATGGAGCAATGAGTGCCAATGCCCGATGCTCCATGCGTGGAGATGGGAGGAGGTTGGTGGGGGTGCGTTCCCATGCACCCCCATTCACCACGCCGCCCACCCATCCCCCCCCCCACACCCGCACCCATTAGAAAAGGGCCTCAGACACAGCCTAGTTTTGCATTGGGTTCCTGAAAGTCTTATTTCACCTCTAACAACTATGGGCATTTTCAGACAAAACACTCCCCCACCCACTATCCACCCCACCCGCCCACCCACCCACTATACATGTTGCAGGGCTGTGGTGTTGCCCTATGGGTGCCCTGTAACATGTATAGTGGGTGGGAGGTAGGTGCGTAGTGGGTTGAGAGTGTCTTGTCTGAAAATGCCCTATGACAGATCTCTCCATAGTTGAGTAGACCAAGCCAGATTGGAGAAACCGATCCAAGTTGTAAGGTCATTTTCTAAGTTATCTTATGTTGTCATTTTCAAGTGTGCTTTGATTTCTTTTAAAGAAAGTCACAAATAGACTAGTGTACCATGGCATCTCCAAATGCAAGTGAAACCTATTCAGATTAGGGAGAAAAATCCTTGACCTCTGCTTCTTGATGAAGTGATTGGAACTAGGCATTAATCAAAACAGCTTACTTCTGCTGTAGCAAAAGAGTGGAGGGAAAGCAAAGCCAACACAAAGCAGAATGAGAGATGCACATTAATCATTAGAAGCTGAAAAATAATCATGGGTAGATTACAGCTTACATGATCCCTGTTTCAGGAGAATGCCTAAGGGGACATGTCAGTATTTACTCCGTGTAGTTTTCTAATCCTTACTCTTAAAGGGATAGTAAGAGAGGTTTTTTAAAAAAATCTTTGTGAAGGGATATAGGAAAAGATTGTGCTAAACTTAAAATGTCTACTATCTTACTCCATGAATGAGTCCACTGAATCCAGTGAGACTGCTAGCAGATCTAGTTACTACTCAACATGGGTCAAGGAGGTAGAATCATGCTCCAATAGCTAACGTGTTCAATTTTAGCTGGGATATCTACATGGGTTAACAAGACAAAATAGTGTAATAATAAAAATAATAATAATAATCCCAGTTGATAAGGTGAACAATTATGCACAGTGGAACCTGCTTTACACTGAATTTGGATAAAATGAAATTCCATTCACAAATGAATCTGAAAAATCTACCATTTTCAAACTCCAATATTCTGGATGTTAGGAAATTTATTTTCCTTCAAAGATAGCTCTATGCAGCAAGCCATCAAGTTAATAAAACCCTTTTTCTTATGAATTTCTTCTTTCCAATCGTCTGACATGCTAACCAGATTATGCAAAGATGTTCTTTTTTAATTCTTTCACCAGTGACTTAAAAAAACCCCCCACAAAAACACCCCCAACACAATGGATTTCAAAAGAATCAAGTTGTATTCCCATTCACCAACCGATCTGCAGGAAACCTAGTGTTGGGAAATTTTGGGCCCCGTCTTTTCTTTGGACCCTCTGCTAAATTTGGTTGGCATTGTGGTGAGGGATCCCAATTATTAAGGTGAATAATATTCAATGTAAGTCAAAAGGATTTGTGGCGGATTCAAAGCAGAGCATATCTCCCCACCAAGGTGCACCTATTTTTATTTTTACAGAATAATGGGGTTCTGTTTATCTTTGGGTCTTTTGCCCACCTGTCAAATATAGTTGAAATTAACCAACTGCATCTGAAGTTAAGGGTATATAAAACAATGTAAATCAGTGGGGTTTTTTGTTACAACAGAAGTTCTATAATTCCTCCTCGTATGCCGATTGTCATAGAAATGAGGATCTCTACTTTGAGCTTCTCTCCCTTCTAAAAATGTGGCTGATACAAGCCCATGGGATCATAATATTTCAAGGGAACACATCCACGTAATGAGGTGTGGTGGCTGAGTGGTTAAGGCACTCAACTTTCATCCCTGAAGGCCTGTGGTTTTAAGTCAGATGGCTGCCTTCATTCCGCCCAACTGTGAATGGGTATCTGATTCACTGGGTTGGGGAAGTCATAGGTAGTCAGATAGGGATACTTCCTTATGCCCTGTAAACCACAGAAACTGGGGGTGTCTTTTTCCATGGCTCGGGATAGACTTTGACACATACACACACAGAATGATCACATAAGCCTTTGCCCCATAAGAAGCGGAGCCAAAGATTGGCTTCACTCCAGCAGGGTTCCATTGTGTATAATTTTTCCAGGCTAACATTCTGCAGTCTAAGCTGATTTGATCATTTTGCTAGAACTTGAAAGTGAGCTTTGTTAATCAGTGTTTGCCCAGACTTTTTTTTTTTAAAAAAAGACCCCAAACATTCCCCTCATCAGCTCCCTTCAGCCCAGTCGGGCAAGTTCTCACCTTCAAACTGAGAGAAAATTGGCTCATCCTAACCGCCATGCTTGGCGTTCCATAAATGGTAGCAGTGAAAGTGCCCTTCCCTCCAGTCTGATTTCTCTCACGGGTTAGACAAGAAGGTTGGCTACGCACTCTACTCTCACTTGTTTATGGATCAAATTCAAACTTGGTGAGTCCTGGCGTGAGACTCCTGAAACCAAAGTGCTTTATAGCATCATGTCGACTTTACCTTTATGTATGTCATCCCCAGTATTTGTTTGATTGTTGTATCTCCACCAAAAATGACTTTGAAATACGTCTGCTCAGTTCCATTGGCCGGTATAGTTTAATCGCCATTTAAGACCATTGCCTTTCTTACCGTCTTATTTGGTGGTCCCATAATTTGCCCATCTCCTGCTAGTAACCTGTTAAGTACTATTCTTACCTGTGCTAATGGAGCAAGTGAGAGAAATCACACAACGGGGTTACTCGCCAAGGAAGAGTCCCGTCTCTTTGGTCAAGTATCACTCCTTCCGCACACGTATTCCTTTCTTCTCTCCCTCTGCGCTAGGGTACCATATTTCTCTCGCTCTCTCTCTCACTCTCTCTTTTCTGTATCTCTTGGAAATCAGACTGGAGTTCAGAGCACTTTCACTACCTTTTATGAGGTAGAGTGTGATGTCATAGATGGGGGCAGGGCTAGTCAACTTTCTACCCACCTACCCACCTGTGCTGAGGGAGCTACACTTGCGAACGGCAGCAGTGACTCTTCCATGGTGAGTAGACTTCGTTTCTGATCTGTACTTTTTGGGGATCTTTTTTTACATAAAAGCTTTATGTGGTTTTGCTGTGGGGAGGGGAGAGGGGTTTTTGTGGGGAATTTTATCTTTTTTTTTTTTCTTTTTCTTTCTTTTGAAGTGCAGAGGGATCAGAAAATAAGCTGCATGTTATGTTTTCAAAATCTAGGAAATCTTCACTTTTGGTGTGAAACAGTTGTGCAGAATAGCCAAGCACTTTAAAACAGCTATCACCTTACAATTTAGGCCCTTTTCAAATGGACGCACCCCCCCCTCATGCACATGTGTGTGGGTGTGTACGTTTGAATTCCGCGGTGGGTGCAAGTGGGATAGGTAGACATCCATGGGAACTCCACAGCCAGTGGGTGGGGGTGCATGCACGCTCCCGCCACCTCCAGCCATCTCCCTCCATCACCCACACACAGAGCAACGGGCACCAATGCCGGATGCTCCATGTGTGGAAGTGGGTGGGGGTCTGTGGAAACACCTTCCCACTCACTGCCTATCCCCCCATCCCCCCCACACACCATGCCCATTAGAAAAGGGCCTTAGTGTGACTGCCTTCTGGCAGTGTGCGAAGGAACCCCTATAAATACTTTACACATCAGTGTATGGTAGGGATGGGACTATCGGCAAATTATCGGTTACCGGTTTTATCAGTATCGGATTAATCCGATATTGGATTTATCAGTGTATCGTTTTTTTAACACTGTCGATTTTTTGGATCTTTAACATTGCAGCCATTGTTAAAATGGCCGCAGTGTTAAATATCCGAAAAATCGGCACTGTTAAAAAAAAGATATACTGATACCGATATTATCGGTATTATTGGATTAATCCGATATCACCAATTATTGGCATTATTGATTGAATCCGAAACCGATAGTCCCATCCCTAGTGTATGGGTATTTGAAGTTACAGTGGTTTAGGATGAATGATAAAAGATTCTGTTATTATTGTACTTCTTAATTAAAGATGTGTCTATTATTCCAGGATACTCATTCCATATCTTCTGTATCAGATTTTCATTCTGCTTCATCCTACACCTATTTGTCCTTCAGTGCTTCCTGGCCATTTTTTCAGCCTTTTGTAATTGAGGGCAAAGCATATTAAAGAAGGGCTCTAAGCCCCAAAGAGATGATTGGGTTAATAAATACAAAACAATTCATTCTTTGAAATCCAAAGTTAAGACTTTCCAGGTGCAGCAAACCAGGATCTAACTGGATTTACTCAGTTTTGTTGTTGGCTTTTATCGCAACCTTTACGTTATTTAAGTATCGTATTTAGAATTTAATTGCATTTAAAGCTTGCGTTTCTCCTTTTTCTTGTCCTGGTATTACTGCTTGGCTCTTCCTATATCCCTTAGCATTTTAAGAAAGACAAGATGGACTGCTAAGATCTTTTACTCTTGTTCTGCCTCTTGGGTAGCCATTAAAGCTGTCAAGATGTCAGAGCTCTCATACTAAAGGGCAGGGGAAAGGGTCATATGAAGATTTTGGCCTCTAGGGATGGCAGAGGTTTTGCTACTCTTGTTCATTTAAAGCTCCTTACCTACTCTATGTGGGGCCTTGTCATATCACAATGAAAGGTACTAAAAGGAAGTAATGCATACTCTATAAATCAAAAGACAAAGAGAACAATGATCACAGCTTTTTTTCAACTGAATGTTCAGCAGTCTGATTGATGAAACACTTTCTTTTCTCTTCAAATGACTGGATGACTCTGAGGAATTTGGAGTCAGCAGTGAAGCCATTTATCTCTAGGTCACTGGCACTTAATGGGCGCACTGTGGTAATGACTGAAAATCACTGCCATCTAATGATGCTTTGTGACCTTTAGGATAATGAGTCTGGCGATCTCAATCCAGGAGCCAGTTTCTTTAAGGAAAACCATAAGAGCTTCCCATTTTAATTGACACTCATGTTGGAAGAGAACCAAAGACTTGACTGGACATGGATACTGACCTGCCCTTTCCTACACTAGTGATGGTTTCTCCATATTTGAATGGAGAAGTCTGCCTTACTCTTGACTGTGCCATATTTACTTGCTGGATAAAGAAGGAGTTCAGTTTCAGTGCTGCTTCAACAGTGCCCCTAACCTATACTACCTTGGCCACATGGAACTGAATTGTAAACCCAAACTTTGATTTTTCTGAAGAACGTCATGAAACAAGATTTTTGCCAGTCGATCAATCTTCATTTGGAAATCCGTAGTCTATTTATATATTGCTAGGTTCACCTTTGAAAAGACAAAAACCTGTAAGTTAAATTTTCATCCATGACAGGTGTCTAGAGCCAAATGCTGGTAAATTTAAGGGTATCTTTAGACATGACGTCAACAGGTGACAATGTGTGTTTTGACCTTGATATGAACACCGGTTTGGTCCTGTGTTCATCATGAGATGCTGCTTAGACACACAGCCCACTTTGGGGCAAATTGGAGTTCTGCTTGCTACCCAATCTCAGCACGCAAACGCTGCCACCTTATTCCTCATGTTGTACCTGCTAACATGCCACACAATATCATTAGACACAACATTGGCCACGTGTTCAGCTGGAACATGCAAATTGACCTTGTGATGCAATGGTGTTCACATTGCATGTTGAATGGATGTTCAAATTAGTATTGGGATTGTTATGGTGCTTACACACAACAACCAAACACATGCTTAGGGATTTTAACCCCTGATCTTTTTTGTGTCTAAAGACGCCCTAAGTCACTCACTCAGAGCTGGAATTGATCCAAAAGCCTTGAAAATGAAAGGATAAAATGCTCGTTACTAATCCATCGAGCTCTTTAGATCTCCTGTTCAATTACTTTTTTAGCATGATTTCACCTGGTTTCACTCCACACCATTTTCTACCCATCACCTTGTCATTGTAGTTGTTCACAATCTGGCCAACTGAATGACTGCTGTAGAGCACCCAAAATCAATGATAACCCAAGGGTAGATGGAAAATAGTTGATTTTCCATTTAAACACAGCATAAGTGTTATCCGTTCAATCTGCTTATTAGGCCAGGGTTACCAGCTTGCATCTATTTATCCAGAATCTGCCCTCAGCTCCTCAGAATCCAACTGCCATTCTCCTGCGCCCCCCCAAAGGGTCTCTCATTAAACAGCTTTCGTAGTTTCTCCTGACAAATTATGGGCCTAAGATGCTAAATCCCCACCGCAAGTCTAATTATGGCCCTTTTTACATGGGCCGCGGCTGTAGGGAGGATTGGTGTGCGCGACGCAGTGGGGGCGGTACAGGGGGGACGGGTGTACACGGGCGCACACCGATCCCCCCCACATCTCCATGCATGCCCCCACATGGAGCAACCTCTGTTTTCTCTGGTTGCTCCGTGCAGGGGCAGTGGGTGGAGGTGGGCGGGTCGCGGGAGTGTGTATGCACCCACACTCACCTACCATGGTGGTCACACAGATGGCAACCACTCATGCCCATGTAGCAGATCTACGTGGGCATGAGTGGGTGCATCTCGTGTAAAAAGGTCACAGTCTATAAGCTAAAGAGATCATGAAATCCAGGCTATTTGTATTTTGCGCAATTATGGATTAAATTTTTATTATGATCGTGACAACCTTTGTGTTAAACGTTTGGGTGTTTCTGCATGAAAAAATACCCACACACTTAAAATGAAGTCAAAATATTCCGGTCTACTTTTTCTGCAAATCTTGTGTGTAATACAATTGTCGCAATTGCAGTAAGCTGAGCAGTTTGTTCCAAATATACATATTTGAACTGGTTAATCCTGTCCCCAGCTCCTCAAAAACTGAAAAAGACTTTTCAGAACAATTTCAATTTTAAAAAAATGTACACGGGTTTTTCATCGGTTAGCATCAATCAGTTTTGTAGGCACTTCATAAACATTTTTAAAGAACAAAAGGATTACTTACGTATGTCCATGCCTCTTTGTGAAAGATGATGCCAAAGTCTAAAATCACATATGCGTCCTCATTTCGTACTGCTGGATTTTGTGTTGCAGCCTACTTGCATGGCTTCAGCTGCATGTATCCGTGCACATTACCAATGTATATTAATGGCCATTTCCAACTCCCTCGTGTTTTCTACTCTGACTTCTCTCAGAAGTCGGATTAAAGGTTTTTTTGTCTGGAATTGACTGCTATATTCTCCCTTTCATTATATTGGGGATGGAGAAATAATAGATTGATAGTTCCATCTGCTCAAAAATTGTCTCACGGACAGATGGAAGCTCTTCATTTTCTATTCTTTTTCAATAGTTTTGCTCCATTGACTTCTCTAGAGTTATTCTTGATTTACTTCAGGTCTAATAGTGCATAATATCCGAGGGATCATTCATGTTGATTCGAGTGACCATTCTTTTAAACCTTGTCCTCTGGTCAACTGAACTTTCAGTAAGACTGCAAATCAAAACCTAGGAGAAATCTAATGGTGAGAAGCTCTAAGGAGACCATGATAACCTTAGCACTGTAGGCTAAGGTTTATGTGTAGAAGAGTCCCTCCAGGAAGTCTCACCTTAAAAACACTGTCCGGTAGCTTTCATAGTGTGCCTTATCTGAGTATTTCAGAACTCTTTCTGAATACTAATAATATACTATCTCAAAATCAAGAGGGAGGCTCATAATATTATGGTAATGATACAGATCATACCAAAGGGAATATCGAAGCACAAGGAGAGTAAAAAATTAAAATGGGGTTTAATTTGTTCCCTGATGTAAAATGCAGTTTCTTCACAAACTACATTTTCCATAGGGTATGATTGCTTTCAGTGAAATAGTCCATCTGGGATATTTAAGATAAGAAGAGGCATTTCGATTCAAATTATCCAAAACCGTTTCCCCCCCCTTATTTTGGATGAGATTTATTTATTGTTTGGTCAAAAAGTCAAATTAGCCAAAACAAATTATATGGGAGGGATTCTGGCTTTGAGCAGCTGTACTGTAGAGTACTAGAGCATAACATTATTTGAAATAGTCCATCTGGGATAGACATTTTCAGGATTGGCGCATAGATTATGAATATGGTCTAGATTTTCTAAAAATTGGGGCTTAAATCATCATCTCTTCACATATTCCCATTCAATCCAGAAAACATCATGCCTATAAGATTGTTCTAAGAGACAATCAAGAGATAGGAATTTGGTCAACTATGCCCTTCCCCATTTCCCTGCATTTTTAATTCTTCTGATCTTACATTTTTCTTGTGTTTGTATCTAAAACTCCTTACCTGCTTTTTTTTTTTTTTTGAAGACTACAAGGTATAGTCTAAAATAAATAAAATAAAATATAAATACATATATGGGGCACAATCCTACAGCTGGCATATGCTGCCCGCACGTGCAATGCTTGGGGCAGAAGGTGCGTGCCGCAGGCGTGCATCACACATGGCAAAGGTGCAATTCGGACCAATGCTACCCCCGAGCCCACACAACATGCATCCCGGGGGATGGAGTAGGAGTCGTTCCTGCCCCATACCTCAGGCCGCAGGGGGTGTGGTTCCAGGGAGGGACCTTCTGGGTGTGTGCTGCGCGTAGGGGGTGGTGAACGCTGGGCGCCGTAGGTCTGTCCCAGGGTGTCAGTGGGGGAAGGGGGGGAATCTTCTTTGGGCCCCACTCATCCCTCTCACCACCCCCGCTCACGCTCTGCCGGTGGACACCAAGGTAAAGAAGTCCATCAGGATAGTATGTGGGCCCTATGATCTCACAGAGACCGGGCCCCCTATCATCATAGGGCGCAGAGCTGTCGTGAGCTTCCAAACCTCCTGTCACACTCAGTCTGCACAAGCACACACGCTGCGGAGGGGGCACAGGTCGGATAATGGTAGTGGGGACGGTGCAGGATGCCAGGGAGGGGATCCAAGGAAGACGGTGAAGGAGCCAGGGACACACACACACTCCATGGGGATGGGGAAAGAAGGCCCTGGGCTGGGGGAGGGGAAGGTACCTGCCTGTCACTCACCTGGCCGTGCACACTCACTCATAGGGAGGCAATGGGGGAAGGAATCACACACTCCTACTACACCCAACAGGGCAATAAGTCACCAGAAATCACAATACACTTAGCTTGCAAGGGGGGCGACTTCACACTCCGATTACCAGCACTGGGGAATGCCCAGCGCTGGCTTTTTATGTCTTTGGCTCCAGCCCCAGCCGCACCCATAGACGTGCTGAACGGCGGAGTGGCTGAAGCCCTGACCCAGCGTTGTGTGGAGTCAGGGATTGCATGGATGAAGGTCCGCTGTGTGGCTGGGTTGTCTTGACAACCCGCTGCCTCTGGGACGCTGGAGGCATGGCCACGGCTGTCTCTGAGCCCAGTGGCGATGCTCCTGTTCCCAGAGCAGAAGGCAAGGCAGGCTGATGCAATTGGGGGCCCTGGGATCTTCTGGGATAAAGGCTTCGGTGAGGGCAGGAGCTAACAGTACCTGCGAGCCCCCCGGCCAAAGGTCCAGGGCGGCCTGGGCCGCAAGGGGTAGCACAGGTGAAACCAATGGACCAGGCACGGAGCCGCGACACCGAGGCCGGCTCCCAGGACCGGTTGTCGGGGCCATACCCCACCCAGTCTATCAAGTAATGTAGCTGACCGCGGAGGAACTTGGAGTCCAGAATGGCTTTCACCTCATAGTTGGGGCCTGCTGCAACAGGGGGGACAGGGTCTGGATGAGCGGGTTCCGGCCATCGCGCTCGGGAATCAGCTTTCTTCAACATGGCGACATGGAAGGTTGGGTGAATGCACAGGCGGGGGGGCAAGCATACCGTATAGGTGACCGGGTTCACTTGTCGTAGGATTGGGTATGGGCTGATATATTTATAGTCCAGCTTTGCAGATGGGCGCGTTGTCGGAAAATGGCGGTGATCGATCCACACGTAGTTGCTGGGTTTCGGGGGGGGTGTGCGTCTCGGCGATGTTTATCGGCTTGTGCCTTGTATCGTTGCCGCACTTTTTCCAGGACTTTCTTGGCAGTGGATTGTGTCTCCTGGATTTGACGGGTGAGGGCACCAGCGGTGGGAACTTGGGTGGATGGGAAATCAAAGGTTCCAATCTGGGGGTGGAAACCGTATGTTGTGTAGAATGGAGAGTTTCCAAACGATGCATTTGGTGCGTTGTTGTATGCAAACTCTGCCATTGGTAACCAGGCGTACCAATCATCTTGTAAGTAGGATGTGTAGCACCGCAAGTACTGTTCTAGGTTTTGATTGACCCGCTCTACCTGTCCATTGGCTTACGGGTGGTACGCCGTGGTGGGCTTTAGGGCCACTTGCAGTGTCGTGAACAATATTTTCCAAAACCAGGAGGTGAATTGAGATCCCCTGTCACTGACTATTTCCAGGGGCCATCCATGTAGTTTAACGATGTGTCGGATGAAGAGCATGACTGTCTTATAGCATGTAAGTAAACCTTTACATGCCACAAAGTGGGCCAGCTTTGTAAAATGATCCACGGCAACAAGGATCACAGTGTATCCCCGGGAAGGGGTTAGTTCCACAATAAAATCAAGTCCAATTCATTGCCATGGGCCATTTGGTAATGGGGCTACTTGTAGGAGACCCACCGGGGCCTTTTGGGGCGCCTATGTTCGTGCAGAAACAGTAAATGCGTTCACATGTTGCTGTGCATCCCACTTCAGCGTCAGCCACCAGAAGGGGCGTTGTAACAAGTGGCAGGAGCGTTCGGCTTTGTTTGTTTATTCACAATAAAAGGCCATTTCTAGCCCTCCTGAGGGCTACTCAGGCCACTTTCAGACATGCCCCCTTCCGCGCATATTTGGGCTGTGGGGGGGAATGCACAGTCCAAATATGCATGGGGATCGGCCAGTCCGAAAGCCCCTCCCCCCCGGTGTAGCTTTGCTGGTAGACATGCAGGGGCGCAGAGCAGGAATTTGAGCTCCCTCATATGATGATAAAGGTCTTTATCCAAAGTCCTTAGAGGAAGATATGGTCCAGTCACATTTGGTAAGCACTGAGGGTACCATTCCACCAGGGAATCAATGAACAATGCTGTCCTGCCAGTATCTTCCGTTTTGCAAAGGCGTTCTTCACATTCATCTCAAGATTGAGTCTGATTTGTTGTTGTTGTGAAAACTCCTATAAAGCAAACCACTTATGTTTAGATAGAGCCAACCTCAAACTCTCCCTCTGCTGACCTGAGAAATGAAAGAAAAATCTCACTCCTAGCTCTGAACTGAGTAGGAGAAAGCAGCTTGCCTCCAAGTGTGACACATCCTCTCAGGGGAAGGGAGCCAGGGATAACATGCACACACAAATGCTTTTCTGGCATTCTTAGCAAGGAATAAAAGAAGCAGGGCCACTACCCTTCTTAGCAGGCCAGATTGAAATGCTGCATTGTGGTGCCTTGTCATACTGAGGTATAACTGAGGATAATGTCATCTCATGAAAAGAACTGTAAAAGTGAGTGCTCTGCGGATGCAATTATCCAGAATTGCGACTTTCTGTGAAAGACAGGGAGTCAAAAATACACCTTTCTAAGGCCACATTCTGACGGACAGTTAATTTGATATAGAATAAAAACAAAAGTGACGGTGGCCTGGGACTCACTGGCACGTGTGTTTACGCGCCACTGGATGTTAGCCCACGACTGCCTTGGGGCAGGTAAATGACTAGCCTGGGCTGCATCCTTGGAAAATCTCTTGAGGATCCAGTCTGGCATAAAGGCCACCAACATGGGCTAGCACATGTGTTCAGCCCCGCCAACCCCGCCTCCGGGCAGGGGCCGCCATGGCTGGTTGCCATCGCTGCCTGTCACGGCAGGAGGCGGAGTATTGTGAGTAAGGTGGGGCTGGCCAGCTGCAAATTTGTTTAGCTTCCCGCCCTTCAGGCAGCAGGATGGGCATGTTTGCTCAGTATCTCTCCCCAATCCATGTCAGCATGGGGTTTTCTGACATGGGCTGGGGAGTTGCCATGCCACCTGTACGTCTGTTTTTACCCATAGCTGGGCTATCCCTTGATTGTACTCCTGAAACGTTCAGGTGAACAGAGTGCTCCAAGTTATTCGGGAGTTGGAAGAGAAGTATATTCCTTATGAAAACTCAAATGAAACACAATCCCCTTCAATTTGTATTTTGAAGTAACCTTATGAACCCATATCAGTGTGAGGGTGGCTACCATGGTTCAGCGACCTCTATATCTCTGCTATGGCAGAGACTGCCGCAATACTACTTCAATTTGTGCTGTTCATCTGAAGGCTACAAGAGTTTAGTAGTTACGTAGATTTTATTAAATCAAATTAGTTACTTCATCTTACAATGGGTGATTTCAGACGTTACAGGCTGGCCGTTCACCACAGTGGATCCCGAGGGGGGGTGAAGACATCAACCACCCCCCGGGGCCAAAAAAAGCCCCGAACAGACGTGACGGGCCTGGACCACGGAGGGGAATGAAGCTGCCAGATCACGGACCAGGGCAGCGCAACAGACGTTACGCCGATCCCCTGCCGTGGCAAGCACACCCAGAATCCCCCGGGCAGGGGCGGGACACAGACATGGCCGCCAGAGGGCAAAAGAAGCCAGAAGGCACCAAAGGGAACGCCCACACCAGGAAAATGGGAAGGGAGGGGGGAGAGGGAGACGGAGAACAAGCGCACAGGTCCCACACACAGCAAGCACACACACATGCATGCATGCAGGCACGGAGGATAGCACAGACAGGGAAGGGGGGGCGGACAAAGACGACTGGACACCAGGGACGGCAGGCTGGGCTCCGCGGGGGGGTGTGCGATGCGGGATCGGGAAGAGGGGAGGAAGGGGCACAGGGGGAGGGCAGGGCACAGGCACCAGGTACAGCACACACCCCAGCGGAACGGTCCCCACGGGCACCCCCCACAGCAAACACACAATCCCAGAAAGGGGGGGGGCTGCAGCTCGGGCGAATGCCACAGCGGGCGGCCAGATGTCACAGGGACCCGGCCGGGAAGGGCCCAGGAGGCACATGCAGTCCAGGCACCCCAACGAGGGGCAAAGGAACAGCAGTCTGGAGAGGCAGTCCAGCACAGCAGGTCCAAGGATGGGTGGCCCCATCAGGGAAGGGGTACAGGATGGGCTGTCCTTAGGTCCCGGGTCTCCGGGGCACACAAGCAACCCAGGCAGGAGAAGAGCGGCCCAAAGGGGG